>NQVE01000015.1:4477500-4828938 GCA_003260385.1 Cuscuta australis | reverse complement strand
TAAAAAATGTGATGGTACCCTATGAGCTCGAGGACAAAACTAAAAAAATAATAATTTAGACATAATTGACAAGTCTTTTTCACATGAAACTTTTGCAACCGATTTTACATGCAAGTAAAAACATCCATGTTAAATTTCGCAACTTTTTTTATTAATTTAAAATTTGTCTAAAAAATGTGATGGCACGCACCCCTAGAGCTCGAGGCCAAAACTAAAAAAATATTAATATAGACATTATTGACAATTTTTTTTACATGAAAATTTTGCAAAGGATTATACATGCAAGTAAAAACATCCATGTCAAATTTTGCAACTCTTTTTGTTCAATTTAAAATTTGGCCAAAAAATGTGATTTTACCCCTAGAGCTCGAGGCCAAAACTAAAAAAATAATAATTTAGACATTATTGACAAGTCTTTTTGACATGAAACTTTTGCAAAGGATTTTACATGCAAGTAAAAACATCCATGTCAAATTTTGCAATTTTTTTGATGAATTTAAAATTTTTCCAAAAAATATGATGGTACTCCTAGAGCTCGAGGTCAAAACTAAAAATATATTAATATAGAAATTATTAATAAGTCTTTTTTACATGAAACTTTTGCAAATGATTTTACATGCAAGTAAAAACATCTATGTCAAATTTCACAACTTTTTTGTTGAATTTAAAATTTGGCCAAAAAATGTGATGGTAGCCCTAGAGTTCGAGGCCTAAACTAAAAAAATAATAATTTAGATATTATTGACAAGTCTTTTTGACATGAAACTTTTGAAAAGGATTTTTAAATGCAAGTAAAAACATCCATTGTTAAAATTCGCAACTTTTTTTATTAATTTAAAATTTGTCCAAAAAATGTGATGGTACCCATAGAGCTCGAGGCCTAAACTAAAAAAATAGTAATTTAGACATTATTGACAAGTCTTTTTGACATGAAACTTTTGAAAAGGATTTTACATGCAAGTAAAAACATCCATTGTTAACATTCGCAACTTTTTTTATTAATTTAAAATTTGTCCAAAAAATGTGATGGTTCCCCTAGAGCTCGAGACCAAAATTAAAAAAAATAATAATTTAGACGTTATTGACAAGTATTTTTGACATGAAACTTTTAAAAAGGTTTTTACATGCAAGTAAAAACATCCGTGTGAAATTTTGCAACTTTTTTTATTAATTTAAAATTGTTCAAAAAAATGTGATGGTACCCCTAAAGCTCGAGGCCAAAACTAAAAAAAAAATTAATAAAGACATTATTGAAAAGTCTTTTTGACATGAAACTTTTGCAAAGGGTTTTACTTGCAAGTAAAATTATCCATTTCAAATTCCGCAACTTTTTTGATGAATTTAAAATTTGTCCAGAAAATGTGATGGTACCCCTATAGCTCGAGGCAAAACTAATAAAATAATAATTTAGACATTATTGACAAGTTCTTTGACATGAAACTTTTGCAAAGGATTTTACGTGTAAGTTAAAACATCCATGTTAAATTTCGCCACTTTTTTAATGAATTTAAAATTGTCCAAAAAATGTGATGAATCCACTAGAGCTCGAGGCTAAAACTAAAAAAATAATAATTTAGACATTATTGATAAGTTTTTTTGACATGAAACTTTTGCAAAGAATTTTGCATGCAAGTAAAAACATCTCTATCAAATTTCACATCTTTTTTGGTGAATTTAAAATTTGGCAAAAAAATGTGATGGTACCCTAAAGCTCGAGGCCAAAACTAAAAATAATATTAATATAGACATTATTGACAAATCTTTTTGACATGAAACATTTTTTAAAGATTTAACATGCAAGTAAAATCATCCATGTCAAATTTCGCAAGTTTTTTGATTAATTAAAAATTTTGCTAAAAAATGTGATGGTACCCCAAATTTTGCTAATAATTTAGACATAATTGACAAGTCTTTTTTCACATGAAACTTTTGCAAACGATTTTACATACAAGTAAAACATCCATGTTAAATTTCGCATCTTTTTTTATTAATTTAAAATTTGGTCAAAAAAAGAGATTTTACCCCTAGAGAGCTCGAGGCCAAAACTAAAAAAATGATAATTTAGAAATTGTTGACAAGTCTTTTTGACATGAAACTTTTGCAAAGGATTTTACATGCAAGTAAAAACATCCATGTTAAATTTCGCAACTTTTTTGATGAATTTAAAATTTTTCCAAAAAATGTGATACTACTCCTAGATCTCGAGGTCAAAACTAAAAAAAATATTAATAAAGACATTATTGACAAGTCTTTTTGATATGAAACTTTTGCAAAGGATTTTACGTGCAAGTAATACCATCCATGTGAAATTTCGCAACTTTTTTGTGGAATTTAAAATTTGTCCAAAATATGTGATGGTACCCCTATAGCTCGAGGCCAAAACTAAAAAAATAAAAAATTTAGACATTATTGAAAAATTTTTTTGACATGAAACTTTTGCAGAAGATTTTACGTGCAAGTAAAAACATCCATGTTAAATTTCTCCACTTTTTTGATGAATTTAAAATTGTCTAGAAAATGGGATGGTACCACTAGAGCTCGAGGCTAAAACTAAAAAAATAATAATTTAGACATTATTGAAAAGTTTTTTTGACATGAAACTTTTGCAAAGGATTTTACATGCAAGTAAAAACATCCATGTCAAATTTCGCAACTTTTTTGTTGAATTTAAAATTTGGCCAAATAATGTGATGGTACCCCTAGAGCTTTAGACCAAAACTAAAAAAATATTAATATAGACATTATTGACAAGTCTTTTTGACATCAAACTTTTGCAAAGGGTTTTACTTGCAAGTAAAATTATCCATTTCAAATTTCGCAACTTTTTTGATGAATTTAAAATTTGTCGAGAAAATGTGATGGTACCCCTATAGCTCGAGGCAAAACTAATAAAATAATAATTTAGACATTATTGACAAGTTCTTTGACATGAAACTTTTGCAAAGGATTTTACATTCAAGTAAAAACATCCATGTTAAATTTCGCCACTTTTTTGATGAATTTAAAATTGTCCAAAAAATGTGATTTTACCCCTAGAGAGCTCGAGGCTAAAAACTAAAATAATAATAATTTAGACATTCTTGATAAGTCTTTTTGACATGAAACTTTTGCAAAAAATTTTGCATGCAAGTAAAAACATCCATTGTTAAAATTCGCAACTTTTTTTATTAATTTAAAATTTGTCCAAAAAATGTGATGCTACCCTTAGAGCTCGAGACCAAAATTAAAAAAAATAACAATTTAGACGTTATTGACAAGTTTTTTTTACATGAAACTTTTAAAAAGGATTTTACATGCAAGTAAAAACATCCGTGTGAAATTTCGCAACTTTTTTTATTAATTTAAAATTTTTCAAAAAAATGTGATGGTACCCCTAGAGCTCGAGGCCAAAACTAAAAAAAATATTAATAAAGACATTATTGACAAGTCTTTTTGACATGAAACTTTTGCAAAGGATTTTACATGCAAGTAATACCATTCATGTCAAATTTCGCAACTTTTTTGTGGAATTTAAAATTTGTCCAAAATATGTGATGGTACCTCTATAGATCGAGGCAAAAACTAAAAAAATAATAATTTAAACATTATTGACAAATCTTTTTGACATGAAACTTTTGGAAAAGATTTTACGTGCAAGTAAAAACATCCATGTTAAATTTCACCACTTTTTTGATGAATTTAAAATTGTCCAGAAAATGTGATGGTACCACTAGAGCTCGAGCCAAAAAAACTAAAAAAAATAATAATTTAGACACTATTGACAAGTTTTTTTTGACATGAAACTTATGCAAAGGATTTTACATGCAAGTAAAAACATCCATGTCAAATTTCGCAACTTTTTTATTGAATTTAAAATTTGGCCAAAAAATGTGATGGTACTCCTAGAACTTTAGACCAAAACTAAAAAAATATTAATATAGACATTATTGACAAGTCTTTTTGATATCAAACTTTTGCAAAGGGTTTTACATGCAAGTAAAATTATCCATTTCAAATTCCGCAACTTTTTTGATGAATTTAAAATTTGTCCAGAAAATGTGATGGTACTCCTAGAGCTTGAGGCAAAACTAAAAAAATAATAATTTAGACATTATTGACAAGTCTTTTTTACTTGAAACTTTTGCAAAGTATTTTACATGCAAGTAAAAACATCCATGTCAAATTTTGCGACGTTTTTGATGAATTTAAAATTTGTCCAAAAAATGTGATGGTACTCCTAGAGCTCGAGGCCAAAACTAAAAAAATATTAATATAGACATAATTGACAAGCCTTTTTGACATGAAAATTTTGCAAAGGATTTTAGATGCAAGTAAAAACATCCATGTCAAATTTCGCAACTTTTTTGTTGAATTTAAAATTTGGCAAAACCAAAAATAATATTAATATAGACATTATTGACAAGTCTTTTTGACATGAAACTTTTTTAAACGATTTTAAATGCAAGTAAAACATCCATGTGTTTGGCCAAAAATGTAATGGTACCCAAGAGCTCGAGGCCAAAACTAATAAAATAATAATTTAGACATTATTGACAAATGTTTTTGACATGAAACTTTTGCAAAGAATTTTACATGGAAGTAAAATCCTTCATGTTAAATTTCTCAACTTTTTTTATTAATTTAAAATTTTTCAAAAATATGTGATGGTAACCCTAGAGTTCGAGGCCAAAACTAAAAAAATATTAATATAGAAATTATTGACAAGTCTTTTTGACATGAAACTTTCGCAAAGGATTTAACGTGCAAGTAAAAACATCCATGTCACATTTCGCAACTTTTTTGAGTAATTTAAAATTTGTCCAAAAATGTGATGGCACCCTATAGCTCGAGAACAAAAGTAAAAAAAAATGATCTAGACATTATTGACAAGTCTTTTTAACATGAAATTTTTGCAAAGTATTTTAAATGCAAGTAAAAACATCCCTCTTAAATTTTGCAACTTTTTTTATTAATTTAAAATTTTTCCAAAAAATGTGATAGTACCCCTAGAGTTCGACGCCAAAATATTAAAAAAATATTAATATAGACATTATTGACAACTCTTTTTGACATGAAACTTTTGAAAAGAATTTTACGTGCAAGTAAAAATATCCATGTCACATTTTGCAACTTTTTAGGGCAATTTAAAATTTGTCCAAAAAATGTGATGGTACCCGTAGAGCTCGAGGACAAAACTAAAAAAATATTAATATAGACATTATTGATAAGTCTTTTTTACATCAAACGTTTGCAAAAGATTTTACATGCAAGTTAAAACATCCATGTCAAATTTCGCAACTTTTTTGTTGAATTTAAAATTTGGCCAAAAAATGTGATTTTACCCCTAAAGCTCGAGGTCAAAACTAAAAAAATAATAATTAAGACATTATTGACAAGTCTTTTCGACATAAACTTTTGCAAAAGATTTTACATGCAAGTAAAAACATCCATGTTAAATTTCGCCACTTTTTTGATGAATTTAAAATTTGGCCAAAAAATGTGTTGGTACCCCTAGAACTCGAGGCAAAACTAAAAAAAATAATAATTTAGGCATTATTGACATATTTTTTTGACATGAAACTTTTGTAAAGGATTTTACATGCAAGTAAAAACATCCATGTTAAATTTCACAACTTTTTTTATTAATTTAAAATTTGTCCAAAAAATGTGATGGTATTCTAAGAGCTCGAGACCAAAACATAAAAATAATAATTTAGAAATTATTGACAAGTCATTTTGACATGAAACTTTTACTAAAGATTTTATATGTAAATTTAAACATCCATGTCAAATTTGGTAAATTGTTTTGATGAATTTAGAATTTGACATGAAGCTTAAAAAATAATAATTTAGAGCTCGAAGCCAAAACTTAAAAAATAATAATTTAGACATTATTAAAAATTCTTTTTGACATGAAGCTTTTACCAAAGGTTTTATAAGTAAATATAAACATCCATGTCAAATTTAGTAACTTTTTTGATAAATTAAAATTTTGGCCAAAAAATGTGACAATACCCATGGAGTTCGAGGCCAAAATTAAAAAAATAATAATTTAGATACTATTGACAAGTCTTTTAGACAAGAAACTTTTACAAAGGATTTTACATGCAAATAGAAACATCAATCTCAAATTTTTACAACTTTTTTGATGAATTTAAATTTTGGCAAAAAAATGTGACGGTACCCCAAGAACTCGAAGCCAAAAACTTAAAAAATAATAATTTAGACATTATTGACAAGTATCTTTGACATGAAGCTTTTCCCAAATATTTTATATGTAAATAAAAACATCCATGTCAAATTTGGTAACATTTTTTGATTAATTTAAAATTTTGCAAAAAAAAATGATGGTACCCCAAGAGTCCGAGGCCAAAAACTTAAAAAATAATAATTAAGACATTATTTACAAGTCTTTTTGATATTAAACTTTTACCAAGGATTTTAGTTGTAAATATAAACATCCATGTCAAATTTGATAAAAAATAATAATTTAGACGTTATTGACAAGTCTTTTTGACATTACTTTTGAAAAGGATTTTATGTGCAAGTAAAAACATCCATATCAAATTTCGCAACATTTTTTATTAATTTAAAATATTTTTTTTAAAAAAATGTGATGGTACCCCTAGAACTCGAGGCCAAAACTAAAAAAATATTAATAAAGACATTATTGACAAGTCTTTTTGACATGAAACTTTTGAAAAGGATTTTACATGCAAGTAAAAACATCAATGTCAAATTTCACAACTTTTTTGTGGAATTTAAAATTTGTCCAAAGAATGTGATGGTACCCCTAGAACTCGAGGCCAAAACTAAAAAAATAATAATTTAGACATTATTGACAAGTCTTTTTGACTTGAAACTTTTGAAAAGTATTTTACATGCAAGTAAAAACATCCATGTTAAATTTTGCGACATTTTTAATGAATTTAAAATTTGTCCAGAAAATGTGATGGTACTCCTAAAGCTCGAGGCCAAAACTAAAAAAATATTAATATAGACATTATTGACAAGCCTTTTTTACATGAAAATTTTGCAAAGGATTTTACATGCAAGTAAAAACATCCATGTCAAATTTCACAACTTTTTTATTGAGTTTAAAATTTGGCAAAAAAGTATGATGGTAGCCCTAGAGATCAAGGCCAAAACCAAAAATAATATTAATATAGACATTATTGACAAGTCTTTTTGAAATGAAACTTTTGCAAAGGATTTTACATGCAAGTAAAAACATCCATGCTAAATTTCGCAACTTTTTTATTAATTTAAAATTTTTCCAAAAAATGTGATGGTACCCCGAGAACTCAAGGCCAAAACTAAAAAAATATTAATAAAGACATTATTGACAACTCTTTTTGACATGAAACTTTTGCAAAGGATTTTACGTGCAAGTAAAAACGTCCATGTCAAATTTCGCTACTTTTTTGTTTAATTTAAAATTTGTCTAGAAAATGTGACGGTACCCACTAGAGCTCGAGGCCAAAACTAAAAAAATATTAATATAGACATTATTGACAAGCCTTTTTGACATGAAAATTTTGCAAAGGATTTTACATGCAAGTAAAAACATCCATGTCAAATTTCGCCACTTTTTTGATGAATTTAAATTTTGTCCAAAAAATATGATGGTGCCCTAGATCTCGAGGCCAAAACCAAAAATAATAATAATTTAGACATTATAGACAAGTTTTTTTTCATGAGAATTTTGCAAAAGATTTTACATGCAAGTAAAAACATCCATGTCAAATTTCGCAACTTTTTTTATGAATTTAAAATTTGACAAAAAATGTGATGGTACTTCTAGACCTCTAGGCCAAAACTAAAAAAATATTAATAAAGACATTATTGACAAGTTTTTTTGACATGAAACTTTTCAAAGGATTTTACGTGCAAGTAAAAACATCCATGTCAAATTTCGCAAATTTTTTGTGTAATTTAAAATTTGTCCAGAAAATGTGTCGGTACCCCTAGAGCTCGAGGCCAAACTAGAAAAATAATAATTTAGACATTATTGACAAGTCTTTTTGACATGAAACTTTTGCAAAGTATTTTACATGCAAGTAAAAACATCCATGTTAAATTTTGCCACTTTTTTGATGAATTTAAATTTTGTCCAAAAAATGTGATGGTACCCCTAGAGCTCGAGGCTAAAACCAAAAAAAAATAATTTAGACATTATATACAAGTCTTTTTCACATGAGACTTTTGCAAAAGATTTTACATGCAAGTAAAAACATCCATGTCAAATTTCGCAACTTTTTTTGTTGAATTTAAAATTTGGCAAAAAAATGTAATTTTACCCCTATAGCTCGAGGCCAAAACTAAAAAAAAAATAATTTAGACATTATTGACAAGTTTTTTGACATAAAACTTTTGCAAAGGATTTTACATGCAAGTAAAACCATCCATGTCAAATTTCGCAACTTTTTTGATGAATTTAAAATTTTTTCAAAAAATGTGATTATACTCCTAGAACTCGAGGTCAAAACTAAAAAATATATTAATATATACATTATTGATAAGTCTTTTTGACATGAAACTTTTGCAAATGATTTTACATGCAAGTAAAAACATCCTTGTTAAATTTCGCCACTTTTTTACTGAATTTAAAATTTGTCCAAAAAATGTGATGGTACCACTAGAGCTCGAGGCCAAAACTAAAAAATAATAATTTAGACATTATTGACAAGTCTTTTTTTGACATGAAACTTTTGCAAAGGATTTTACATGCAAGTAAAAACATCCATGTCAAATTTCGAAACTTTTTTGTTGAATTTAAAATTTGGCCAAAAAATGTGTTGGTCAAAATTAAAAACATAATAATTTAGATACTATTGACAAGTCTTTTTGACAAGAAACTTTTACAAAGGATTTTACATGCAAATAGAAACATCAATCTCAAATTTTTACAACTTTTTTGATGAATTTAAATTTTGGAAAAAAAATGTGACGTACCCCAAGAACTCGAAGCCAAAAACTTAAAAAATAATAACTTAGAAATTATTGACAAGTATCTTTGATATGAAGCTTTTACCAAAGATTTTATATGTAAATATAAACATCCATGTCAAATTTGGTTACTTTTTTTGATGAATTTAAAATTTGGCAAAAAAATGTGATGGTACCCTAAGAACTCGAGTCCAAAAACTTAAAAAATAATAATTAAGACAATATTGACAAGTCTTTTTGACATTAAACTTTTACCAAGGATTTTAGATGTAAATATAAACATCCATGTCAAATTTGGCAATTTGTTTGATGAATTTAAAATTTGACCAAAAAATGGGATGGTATCCTTGGAGCTTGAGGCCAAAATTAAAAATAATAATAATTTAAATACTATTCACAAGTCTTTTTGATATGAAACTTTTACTAAGTATTTTACATGCAAATAGAAACATCAATCTCAAATTTGACACCTTTTTGATAAATTTAAAATTTGGCAAAAAAATGTGATGGTACCTCTAGAGCTCGAGGCCAAAAACTTAAAAAATAATAATTAAGATATTATTGACAAGTATTTTAGACATGAAGCTTTTACCAAGGATTTTAGATGTAAATATAAAAATCCATGTCAAATTTGGTAACTTTTTTTGATGAATTTAAAATTTGGCCAAAAAATGTGGTGGTCTCGAGCCCAAAACTTAAGAATAATAATTTAGACATTATTGACAAGTCTTTTTTGCATTGAAACTTTTATCAAAGATTTTATATGTAAATATAAACATCCATGTCAAATTTGGTAACTTTTTTTGAAGAACTTAAAATTTGGCCAAAAAATGTGATGATACCCCTAGAGTTTGAGGCCAAAAACTTAAAAAATAATAATTTAGACATTATTGAAAAGTATTTTTGACATGTAGCTTTTACAAAAGATTTTATATGTAAATATACACATCCATGTCAAATTTGGTAACTTTTTTTTGATGAATTTAAAATTTGGCAAAAAAATGTGATAGTACCCTAAGAGCTCGGAGTAATTTACGAACATATGTAACAAAAAAAATATCCAATCCTGGCAGTGCAAGTCAGACTTTTTTTCCTGGTAGTACAGGACGGATTAGCCAAATCCGTTTCAAATTTGAAAATATTAAATGAAACGGATTTGGCTAATCCGTTCTAGGTTTTTAATTTATCAAACGGAGTAGCCTACTGCGTTTCACTTTATTTAAAAAAAACCCCAAACGGAGTAGGCAAATCCGTTTCAGATAAAATTAAAGCCAGACGGATTAGCCTACTCCGTCTCTCTATTCGGATAACCCTTCCCCTTCCATCGTCCACTCATTCATTCGTCATCCACACCATCCGCCGACCGCCGACCAGAGCTCGCCATCCACCAAGCGCTGACCATCCGAACGGGGCAACTGGAAATCCGACTAGGACAATTCGGATTAGCCTAATCCGTTTCATGGAGGTATTTTTTATTTTTTTTAGTTAATTTATATATATATTTATCATTTTATGATAATATTTAGATTTATGTTTTATAAAATTGTAAAAATTATATAGAATTGCCAATTTGGGTGAATTTGTTAATTATAATTGATATATATTATTAGTTTGTAATTGCCTAGTTGTGTGCTTGTATTAAATCAATAAATTCTTATGTGGTTTGAATGAAGTGCGTTGTTATTAAATGAATAAATTGTTATTCTGTAATCTTTGAAGCAAATGGATGTTCATCCGGGACCTATTTCCTGAGACGTTTTAGTTCTTGAAGGCGGAGTAAATAGGTGTGATGCAGTATGGGCGGACGAAGAATATGCCAAAAAGAGTCTAAAGTGTCATAGGACTTGTTCTAGTATATATCCGAAGACTCTAGTTGCTAATAGAACACCTCGTGTTATAGAGATCTTACAAGAATATGGATTTTATGGGGTGGATTACAGTTAGATTGGGCTATGATTACTTCTTTAGTGGAGAGATGGAGACCCGAGACACATTCATTCCATCTTCCATTTGGAGAGGTGGGAATTACACTACAAGATGTTGAGGTTTTACTTGGATTGCCCGTAGATGGCATTCCATTGTCGGGGGGCACTAGTCGGTCAAGAGATTAATGGATTCAGATTTGTGATGACATGATGGGTTTGATACCTGAACCATCTGATATTACGTCTTCTACGATTAAGATATCTGCAATTGAACCGAAGACGCTGACAGAGCACAGTGTAGAAGTTGATTACCAACAGCATGCTAGAGCTATCATGTTTAAGTTGATGGGTGGCATCTTATTTCCCAACACGACGGGAAATAATGTTAGTTTGTATTTGTTGGAGGTAATCATGGGTGACTCTGTGCTGGTGCGGGGTCGTGCCATAGGTGCTGCGGTTCTTAGTTTCTTGTATCGTAGTATGTGTCGTGCGAGCATGACACATGTATCTCAGATAGGAGGGTGTCTTATCCTCTTACAGCTTTGGGCATGAGAACGTCTGCCTATGACTATGTAACACCCCAAAAATAGGCCTATCAGAGTTAATTAATTTATAATTAATTAATTACTGAGAAGGACCCAAAAATAAGTAAATTCTAAAGTTTGTCAATAAATAATGAAAATCATATCATTATGTAGAGTTTGACTGTCTGACCCCAACGGTTCAATCGGATTTCAATTTGGAGAAAGTTGGACCAAAAAGTATACCCCGACTGGAACCAAAATTGGTCTCAATCAGGGACTTGCGTTATCGGCCGTCTGCTCCACTGAGACGCCAAAACAGGAGAACAACATGTCATCCCATGTCTTCTTCCCCTTCCCTTCTTCTATATAATGGAAACAAAAACTTCAACATTTCTTCACCATTCTTCATCAAATTCGTTCTGGGAGATAGCCTTGAGTGTGGAGAACGCAGTGGTGCTGTCAATTTGGTGTAAGGTCGCCGGAGTTGAGAGCTATCGTCACCGGAAGTTTCGTCGGAAAATCTTCAAAACACCCATTTAGCTTCAAGGTAAGCCCGTAGATATATCTAAAGATTAGAATGTTCATACAGGTTGTTTTTACGTTCATAAATGGTCATTTGGTTGAGTTTTGTGTTGGACATGTTTGAAGAACCAAGAATCATAAACCTTAAATTTGATTTTAAAAATATGTTTTAATGATTCTAAAATGATCTATGAACCTTGAGGAAGAAGATGATGAACAGTAGCCGAAAATCGATTATTATGAATTAATTGATTATTTAAATTGTAAAAATCGATTATTATGAATTAATGGATTATTTAAAATTATATAAATCAATTTTTATAAATTAAATTATCATTTTAAATTATTTTCCTCAATTCTAGATCCTGTTCTGAAAATATTATTGAAAATATGCTCTAAAATCCTATTTTGTTACCAATTAATTATAAACCATAAAAATATGATTTTGTACAATAAAAATGATGTTTGTGACAAATAAACATTATGTGATGCATGACGGTAAGTTCGGGTGTGAACACTCGAGACTAGGCCGCTATTTGTTATTATGCATTATGACAATTGTTTGATTATTGATTATAATGAATTAATGATGATGAACGTTTTGAATGATGATCATGAATTGTTAAAGTGAAAATAATAAATTAATGAATCGTATTGTTAAGGATATCTAGAACAACTCTAAGATATACCCACTTGTATATTGATGATGATTATTAAGGATATCTAGAAGAACTCTAAGATATACCTACTTGACCAATTCATATTTCGGGTTAAAACGTACGTACGGGATCCAGACCGGATATCACCCACCTGACAAATCATTGTTCGGTTGGTACGTAATCCACATGACCCATAGGGTGGATTATCGATTCTTGTGTTCTGCATTAAATTATTTATAGTTTAAGGGCCTGGTTAGAAATGTTGCCTTAGACTAGGAATAGCTAAGAGCTTGTTATAAAATGATTTGGCCTTAGATTAAGAATAATTTAAGAGCATGGTTGAGATATTGAATATCAAATGACTTGGAATAAAATAGTGAGAATATCATGAACGTTTGAATTATATATTGGGTGCATGATATCAAATGGTTGATTATGAATTGAGATTCAATTTATTTGAATGTTCGACGCTTTAGATATGCTTACTCAGCTTCACCGCTGAGCGTGTAGTGTGTTTTATTTGCTACACGCAGGTAGGTAGAATGAATGATTGGCTGATTCCTGGCAGCAGAAGGGGCGAGACAGTTGTGGTGGATCATTGAACAAAATAAATAATTATGTTGTTATGAGACATGTTTAAAAGTCGCTTCCGCATTATTATTAAACACTCCGTATTTTCTACAATTATGTATGGAATATTATTTATAAATAAAAATGTTTGAAATGTTTTAAATTATCACGATTACCAAATCAATACTTTAGTCTGAAAGGGGCTGCAGACCTGGACGGATTAGGGTGTTACAGACTAGACCTAGGGGTATTGTACCATTAGAGCAGCTGGTTAATGTTCCATATGGAGTCAGGTATTTTCCATTTATTTATGTCTATCATGTATATACTCAATTTATTTTATTCTTGTTAATGTTTAATCCTCTATTGGTAGATGGGTGTGTTATCATCGGTGGTCAGATTGTACGACACACTCCTTACGAACTTACAGGGACCAGTTAGATAGGTTGCTCGAGGGAGAGGTAAGTACTAAACACATCACACTGTTATGCATACATATTATATTTTAAATGTCTATTGTATTCCTTTTTTATGTATGCAGTT
Organism: Cuscuta australis; assembly: GCA_003260385.1. NCBI lineage: Eukaryota > Viridiplantae > Streptophyta > Magnoliopsida > Solanales > Convolvulaceae > Cuscuta > Cuscuta australis. Next base: position 4,815,267 of record NQVE01000015.1, on the reverse strand, counting down.
GGTTTGGATGCCGTATCCGAATGTCGATACCCTACCACCCTGTTGTTCAGCCGGACTCCGAATATGGATATCACGCATCCCTTTGATCTACGGATATGTCGTGGAGATGTACTATCCGGGTCGATTTTGCAGATAGTTTGGTGCCCGCCAACGTGTTCCTCTCGATGTTGTGTATGATCGACACCTACATAACATTAAGTCGACCACTATGGACCTCGGATACAATGAGAGACATTATTTAGGTGTATGGGAGGGACGTTACGCTGCAAATGTAGTGATGGAATTTGGGATGTCGGATGCCACACCTGAGTACCGTCAGTGGTATTACCTCCATGGTCGAAGACAGATAGGAAACCCCGCACATCAACCCAGAACAGGCTATGTCCCCATTTCTCCTGAGCTACAGACAGCAGTATGTATTACTTATATTCTAATTACTTTTTATTATAATTTTTTATGCGACTAACCATGGTATTGTGCGTAGCTATCCTGTATGGCAGATTGCCATTAGCGCCTTGATCCAGGTAGGCACCCGGATGGTTTTGTACCCTCTCACGAGGTACTGCGAGTTCATGACTTGTTAGGTGAGTGTATACGTGCTATTGGACATGCATCTATCCTCGATCATCCACAGCAGCAACCAGTATACAATCCAGGACATATTCGTAGAAGGGCAGATAGAAGGCGCGATGCACCTCTTGTAGCGGTTAGGCGTGGCGGACGTGGTCAGCGTAGGTTGCAAGTTGAAGAAGATGTTCATACCCCGGTCCAATCCCATCGTATGTCCTAGGACGAGGATGCGACTGACGATGACTATGTTGAGAGCGATACCCACACACCCGCTTTCATTGTTGAGCCATCCACTTTATATACTCCACGATTCGAGGTTCCAGATCCTACACAACGCACGTATCGTACGTCACCAGTCAGGTTTGATGGAGATTATGTGTTTACTCAAGAAAGTCAACTCACGGATGAGTTTGGACAATATCTCTCCAGCACGACACCATTGGATATCCCTCATACGTTTGGTAACTTTGGAGTGGAGGAACAGGAACAGGAGCTGCGACCACAACGCACTCGACGTGGGACCCGATGTGGTACCGGTAGCCATTATGTTTAGTTTTTTCCTTATGTATGAAAACTTTATTTATGTATTGTAAACTTTAATTATAGACATTATTTATCTGTGGGCATTATATTTAGTATTTTCAATTTATTTTTTCACTCCCAACTAACAACCCCCATCTAACCAATTATTTCCCCTCCCAACTAACAACCCCCACCTAACCAATTATTTCCCCTCCCAACTAACAACCCCCACCTAACCAATTATTTCCCCTCCCCTGCTTCCCTTATGAATACACCCCAAAATCTCCATTTCTAACACACCATCTTCTCTACACACTAAAAAACAATGTCAGAAGATAATAGTATACTTCTAGTAGCTTATTGGAGTAGTGAGATACAAGTTATAAGTCATGAAGTTCAATACTCTGAGCTTCCAAAGAAGTCTTTGTTGTTCAATTCTGATGTATCCTACGACACCTTTCTTGGTAAAATTAGTAGTGATGTAATTCAAGACGGATTCCAAGGCGTGGAATCTGTCTTTGGTAAATTCCCAGACATCAATCGGGGGTTTATGTTGGTTCACGACCTCTCCCAATCAACGACGAACCAACATGGCGGCATTTTTTGCGAAAAGCATCACGTGAATACGATGCAGTTGAAGTATTCATCGTGGTGTCTAAAAATGTTGAGGAGGAAGTTGAGGTGGAAGAGGATGGTAGTCCATTCTTTCAGCAACCAATGGATCAGCCATCTTCATCCCATTACGCTCAACACTTTGATAGCGATCCGGATGATGCTGAGTACGTTGCACCCTTAGAGGAAGATGAAGGCTCTTTAGAAGAGGAAGAGGATATATCATCAGATGAAGGGGACGAAGGAGACAACGAGGTTGCAATGCCACATTTAGAAGAAGTCCAACGACGCGAAACGCATAGATCTTTGCAACCAACCTTCCATGTACCAATTATTGAGGTTGGTAATACGTATCCTTCTTTTCAAAGTTTACAAGAAGCTGTGTCATTACGCAACATTGCAGAGCATAGACACTTTCGCACAGTTTCGAAAAGGAGTCGTTATTGGAGAGCTAGTTGTGTATACACCCCCCAATGTACTTGGTTCATCCAAGCCGTAGAGAATGCAGGGACAAGTATTTGGACCATAAAGCAATACCATGGGTACCACCAATGCAGACCCGATTACACAAGAGCAAAGGACGACAAATTGTTAACAAGTGAACTCATAAGTACCCTGATTGGTCCAAAAATTCAAGAAGATGCTGACTATAAAGTCAAACTCATTATCAGGGATATTTATGAGTTGTTCCAGATCTCTGTGTCTTACAAGAAGGTATGGTGTGCACGGTTATTAGCCATCCAACGCTTGTATGGTAGCTAGGAAGGGTTGTACAATAAGTTGGCTCCCTTGCTCAGTGCAATTATGGGGTCAAACCATGGAACTGTTGTTGATTTACAAACAATGGCAACTGATTCACCAACTTCTTTTCGGTTCAAGTATGTATTCTGGTCCTTTAGGGCATCCATAGATGGATTTCACTATTGTCTTCCTGTTATTTCAGTAGATGGAACTCACTTATACGGGAAGTATAAGGGATGTTTATTACTTGCCATGGCAACGACGGGAAATGGTGAAATTTTTCCCCTTGCTTTTTCCATTGTTGATGCTGAAGATGGTCTAAGTTGGAAATGGTTCTTGACGAATGTCATGCGTCATGTCGTTCCCCCACATCATCGTGTATGCATAATATCTGATAGACACAGTGGGATTGAGCATGCATTTGAAAATGTCCCAGAGTTAGGTGGAGGTCGAGTGACTCGAAGATATTGTCTCCGCCACCTACACAGCAATTTCTGGAATAAGTTCCGAAGTAAAAAGTTGTGGACCTTGATGTACAAAGCTGGTAAAGCCCCAAATAGAAGTGAGTTTGACCAGTTGCTACTCCAAATAGCATCCAAAAATCAAGAAGCCTACAACTGGCTTAATGCCATTCCAGAACACAAGTGGGCTTTGTCACATGATGAAGGTGGGTCACGTTATGGTGTAATGACTACAAATTCCTCAGAAAGTTTCAATCATGTCCTTAAAGGATGTCGTTGTTTTCCAGTATATGCCATTGTGATGTTCACCTATGATAAGCTGGTCAAACTTTTCGCTGAGAGGCGAACCAGTGTGTATGTGTGGCAGCAATCTGGGTACAATTTTCCTATGAATGTGTGGAAATATATCAGGAAAAATGAAGAAAATAGGCTGTATTGTCGTGTTGTGCAGCACCACGCACAACAAGGGATATACTCTGTGGTGGTGGATGGGTCGTCCTACATTGCTCAACGGGAGACATTTACGGTGAACTTAAATGCACGAACATGTAGCTGTGGTCAATGGGTAACATTTCACCTCCCGTGCAATCATGTCCACGCAGTATGTCATTTTTGTAATGTCACCGTGGATCATTTGATTCCAAATGTTTTTTCAATTCAGTCCTACATCAACGCTTACTCTGGCATTATAATGCCGCTACCGGATGAGTCTCAATGGCCTACTCCAGAGTACGAGATCCTGAGGCCAACACCACGACAGAGCACACGAACCGGCCGACGTACGAGAACCTGCTATCCGAATAACATGGACTACCGACCACGGAGACGTCCTAACGAGGAATAGCTTTGTCATGAATTTCAATTATGTCTGAGTTTATGTATTATTAAATTTTACAAATAAGTTAGTCATGGACTGTGTTTTGGCTTCTTCTTTTTATGAATAAATTGTTATATGTACTTTAGCAATAAAATTATTGTGTTTTGTCTTGTTCTTTTAATATCGTTATGTAAATACCACTTAAAGTCAATAAATAGTATTTTGTTTAAAGTTTTATTGTAGTCTATTATTTACATCTTCTTTATGTATGTTTCTCGTTTATTTTCTAATTAATTTGGTTTCTTATACGTAATTTAAAAGTAACAGAAGTAAATTGATTTAATTCAGTTATTAAAAAATTAAAAAAAATTATAAAATACAATATTTTAATACTTTAAAGTTAGAAAAATTTAAAAAAAAAAGTTTATAAAAGTGGATTTAATTTGTTAAAAAGGTTTATAAAAGAGAAGATAAAATAACTAAAAGAAATTTAAAGGGAAAAAAGGAACAAAGCAACAAATCCATTTTTAAAAAAAATTACAAAAAAAAATATAGGAACGGATTAGGCTAATCTATTTGGTAATTAAATAAGTGGAACGGATTAGCCTAATCCGTTTAGTTAAATAATATGCATCAAAATGGATTAGGCAAATCCGGTTGGTATTTTGGGGGAAAGTCCGTTTTCAAATTGCATTTAAAGGAACGAGATGCAAGGTTTTTACACGAACAGGGAAATGACCCAAGAGCTCGAGGCCAAAAATAGGGGTGGGCAAAAAAACCGAACTAGCTTGGTACCATACCGGACCGTAATGGTACCAAACCGTTTATAGTATTTTTAAACGGGATTGATTTTTTTCATCACGAACCGATACCAAATGGGACGGGACCGTGATACATATATTTAAAATCGATTATCATGGACCGAACCGTTCAACGCTATATACAGAGTACGTATCTCAAATAATTATGAAGTATTTGTCTATTTCATCTTATCATATATAAAATACTTCGTATTTTATTATTCCTTTTTAAACTCTCTCATTATTATTGTTCTCATTATATTTATCATTACTATTAGCATTATTTTTTTATGGTTATTAGTATTCTGATATTATATCAATTGGGGGAAAAAATATTTTTCAACTTTGGACTCATTATCTTTTATTCTTTATGTTTATGATCCGTTTAAATTCGAAATCAATACTTTTATTTAACAAATTTGTGCTTTTTTATACAAATTTATACATTAAATTCAATATTCTTTGAGTAATGTACATTCATTTTTTTGGCACAGTTTGAGCATGAGTATGGTATTGCACCGTTCCGTTTCAAAACGGAATGGTACCGAATGGTTTTGGAGTTCATTCCATACCGATGCCAGACCGTTTAAATAAGAGCGGTCCGTGATAGATTCTGATAGTATCACGGACTATCACGGTCCGTGATTGGCCCAAAAACTTAAAAAATAATAATTAAGACATTATTGACAAGTCTTTTCAACATTAAACTTTTACCAAGAATTTTAGATGTAAATATAAACATCCATGTCAAATTTGGCAATTTTTTGATGAATTTATAATTTGGCCAAAAAATGTGATGGTACCCATGAAACTCGAGGCCAAAATTAAAAAAATAATAATTTAAATACTATTGACAAGTCTTTTTTACATGAAACTTTTACAAAGGATTTTACATACAAATAGAAACATCAATCTCAAATTTGACAACTTTTTTGATGAATTTAAAATTTGGCAAAAAAATGTGATGGTACCTCTAGAGCTCGAGGCCAAAACTTAAAAAATACTACCTCCGTCACATTTTATAACGCCTATTTCGGTTTACGATGTTTGATTGAAATTATTTTCAAACCATTTTATATGACAAATGGTATAGAATTAAAAAATAAAAATTACATATTAAAAAACTACATCAAAAGATCTACAAAACTAGTAGTGACAATAATATTTTATTTTATCAAATTGCTAACGAAAATAGAGAAAGAAAGTGAATGAAATTTGACCCTGTGAATAGTAAACATGCATTATAATTTGGGACGGAGGGAGTAATAATTTAGACATTATTAACAAGTTTTTTTGACATGAAACTTTTACCAAAGATTTTATATGTAAATATAAACATCCATGTCAAATTTGGTAACTTTTTTTGATGAATTTAAAATTTGACCAAAAAATATGATGGTATCCCTAGAGCTCGAGGCCAAAATTAAAAACATAATAATTTAGAAATTATTGGCAAGTCTTTTTTATATGAAGCTTTTACCAAAGATTTTATATGTAAATATAATCATCCATGTCAAATTTGGTAATTTTTTTTGATGAATTTAAATTTTGGCCAAAAAATGTGATGGTAACCCTAAAGCTCGAGGCCAAAACTTAAAAATACGAAGTAATAATTTAGACATTATTGACAAGTCTTTTCAACATGAAACTTTTAACAAAGATTTTAAATGTAAATATAAACATCCATGTCAAATAATCAGATCATATTAGACCAGATCAGATCAAGTCCAATCAAATCAGATCTAAACAACATTATTATTATTATTATTATTATTCAAATCAGAACAGATCAAGTCAAATTAAAACTACAAAAAATCAATCAGAAAAAATAAGTTGAACGGAACAAAGCCTTACAATACTAGACGAGAGATGAGGTAAGGTAAACTTAGGAAGAGTTGGTCGAAGTAAACTTAGGAAGAGTTAGTCAAAAGTGATTAAACAAGACTTAAAATGTTGGACATAATTGTGGACATGTCCTTAGATATGAATGTTTGGAGATCTAGAGTAGACTTAAAATGTTTGTGTGCTTCTTTTCCAAGTGTGCTTCCTTTGTCCTTAGTTTGTTCTTTGCTCTTTGTGGTTGCTATGTTCTTAATTTGTGCTCTTGGGTATACTTTGGTAGTTTATTTTTGCTTGAGTTGTGGTGTCATTAAACCCCCCTCATACCTTAATGGGTTTGTTGTTGCTTTTTGGGACATAGCATAAGAGATTATCTTTTTATTGCTATAATCTCTCAACCAATAGTATAGTTTTCACAAATATAAAAAATTTATCATGATACTCAATACAAAGGGAACCATGCAAAATACGGAAACGGAGATAACCCAACAGAGGAGTAATTAATAGACCTGGCAAAAGAGGAATACAATAAGTTCAAATTCCGAAGCAGTACATAACCTATTCTGCTAGCCATGTTTCTTGCCAGTCATGCCAGCAACTACCTGCCAAAGCATCAAATTGAAAAGAATTATATTAGAGTATATGCCTGCAAATATAAACCAAATGCATCGCAGTTTGTACGAATAGAAATGGATTCAGGTTTCACAAAAATGAAATACGGAGCATCATATTTAGGCACTTTTTGTCGTTTTTGATATATACGGAGTACATCCCAAGCTAGCAACGCACTGGACAACGTACATGCATGTATTTACATACATGTCCCCACCTTTTCAAACTCGTTCAACCACTTTTAGCTCGACCCCACAAGTGAGAAATGTGGCATTGCATCCCCAGAAATGTTAATCATTAGATGAATCGCAAGTGAAGTCATTAACCGTAAACTAGTCTCGCCATTGGTCCTCGACCTGCCAATGGAGCATCGTGCCGCCATTGGTCACTTTTGGCCCCAAAAAAAATTTAAAAACAAACACGATTCATATTAATGAAATATTGTTGTGATACTGATCACATCAAATTCATTCCTCCCTAGCTCCATCCCTTGATGTTGTCAAGCGACTGTTTTCATCGGGATTAGAGCCCGGTGGCTATAGCTTCCTTTTAGCAATGTAGCCTTCACAGGTAATTTTTAAGTCGGTGGAGCATAGCCAACAATTGTAGTAGGTAGGCTACAAAAGTTTTAAGTTTCATGTTACCATATATTTATGGTTTGGTAGGTCATTCAGATATTATCAAATATCCATTTTGTTGTTTAATAATCCATATTTTGTTAGGAATCAGAGATCAGAGGCGATCAAGCGGAAGCGAACAAACACACACACACAAATAGCAGAAAATAAGAACACGAGATTTAACGTGGTTCGGTCGGTAACCTACTCCACGGGTTGCAACTAGGGTTTATCTGGGTATTTATAAGATATAAATTAGGGTTAACAACTTGCTAAACAAGAAACAACTAATGGGCCCTTTAATTAATAACTAAAACCGGCCCCCCATATTTCTTCCCTTTAACCGACTGGGCTTAAAGCTCAAAGCTCTAAAGCCTTCACTGAATAACCCAACAATCTCCCACTTGAAGGATTTCGCATAGACAAAAAATGCCATCCAAGTAAACCCATCATGAGTAACTCAGTAATCTTCACTGTCAAGTCCTCCTCCTCCAAGCCTCCAGTTCCCAAGAACAAGCTAAGACTCCAGTTATATCCCCTAGTTGCAAACACCCCTTCATTAATAACCTGAAAGGACAGTTGAAGCTCCACCGAGCTCCAACCCAGTCGTGACTGTAACCGCCACAGCCTCTGTCTCAACCGGCTTGCACAATCCACCGGATCCAGAGATACACCGAGGACCATTACCACTCTCCAAATCCAGCAAACTATTCCCAGGAGAGATTTTAACGTTCGGATTCTTGGTCCTCAAAACACAACGACGTTTCATAACTGTACTCAGAACACGTCCCATGCTCCCACTAACACGAAACCCCAACCCCTGACCCGATTCAGACCTCCGAACACACTCAACTGGCATCCCCAAAACTCCAAGATTCACGTTTGCAAAATGAACCTTCTTAGCTTTGCCCGATTCAGTGAGCCTGACTTTGTTAACTGTCTTTACCGGGTTGGTCACTCCCTCAGACGTCACCGGTACCATGTATAACGATCCTCTTTTCAAGCCTCGAGCAATAACCAAATTTCCTTTGATCACCTTCCATTTTCCACCACCAAACTTGACGTCTAGTCCCTGTTCATCTAATTGTCTGACTGAGATCAACTTTGTCTTTAGTCTTGGAATCACCCTGACATTTTGTAAGCTCCAAGTAGTTCCAAATGAAGTTTTTAGATCAATATCTCCCATGACTGTCACTTTAAGGATTTTCCCGTTACCCAACTTTACCTTTCCAAAGTCTCCCTTTTTGAGATTCACCATCGCCTCACCGTTGTGCATGGCGTGAAACGAAGCACCAGAATCCATGACCCAAGAGCCAACATAGCTTTCCATGCTGAGTATCAATGCATCACTATCATCATCAGATGCATTCCCAACAACTGCGCTAATTTCGTTTTTCTTGTTTGGGCATTGACTCTTGACATGCCCAACTTCTTTGCAGACCCAACACACCACATTCTTTCCAGCCTTAGACGAGCTCTTCCCATGACTCCCACTGTTTCTGTTATTACCTCTTCCCCTGCTAACACTGAGTAACCCAGAAGTAGATCCTCCACTAGCGTTCCTCCGGCGAATATCTTCACCCAAAACACTATCCCGTATCCGATCAAACTTCAAGTTTCCTGTTCCAGTAGTTTCAGTAACCGTTGTCACAAATCCCGACCAACTATCAGGCAAGGAAGATAACAGAATCACAGCATGAGTGTCATCATCGAACTTCATGCCTACTAATGATAACCTCGACAAGATCGAATTGACCTCATTAATGTGATCAGCAACTGGGCTGCCCTCGTTCATTCTCATCATGAACAATTCCCTCATCAAGAACACTCTATTACCGGCCGACGGTTTCTCATACATATTTGACAGAGCTGTTAACATACCACGAGCAGTTGTTTCCTTCATGATATTAAACGCCACACTCCTCATCAAAGCTAGTGTAATTTTACCTCTTGCCTTTTTGTCCTTTGAGTCCCAAATTGCTTCAGCAGCCTTATCCATTCCATCCAGTTTCTCTTCCAGTACCATGTCCAAATCGCACTCACCAAGCAACGCCTCTATTTGCATTTTCCACCATGCAAAATCAGTACCGTTGAACTTCTCAATTCGAACCCTCCCGTCCTCGGCCATTGCAAAACGAGAGAAAAAAAACCAGAGAAAAAATCAAGGAATAACGGCCTGAAACCAAGCAACCTTCAAAAGAAAACAAACCCTAAAACAAAGAACCCGAACCAACGAGTACCAGGTCCAAAACCAGAAACCCTAATCGCCAAGTTCACCTAAAACCGACCAAACAGCCCCTAACCAGATCCGAACCAGCCTCTGATCAGATCCAAACCAGCCCCTGATCAGATCTGAACCAGCCCCTTAACCGCGGCAGCAAAACAGCAGCAAAAACAATCCTGAACAGCCTTCTTCCTGCGATTGATCCTGTGTAACCGTGTGTTTAACCGAACCAAGGCTCCGATACCACTTGTTAGGAATCAGAGATCAGAGGCGATCAAGCGGAAGCGAACAAACACACACACACAAATAGCAGAAAATAGGAACACAAGATTTAACGTGGTTCGGTCAGTAACCTACTCCACGGGTTGCAACTAGGGTTTATCTTTTATTAGGTGCTCACAGATTATAGTTACATGATTGGGTATTTATAAGATATAAATTAGGGTTAACAACTTGCTAAACAAGAAACAACTAATGGGCCCTTTAATTAATAACTAAAACCGGCCCCCCATATTTCTTCCCTTTAACCGACTGGCTTAAAGCCCAAAGCTCTAAAGCCTTCACTGAATAACCCAACATATTTGTAACTAGTATTAATCCTAGTCAATATTTCTTGCTAGGAGAACTAATCTGTTTGTAAATGTTAATGTTTTCTAGACCTATTTTATTAAAATATTTTTGTAATACTCCCTCCGTCCCAATGAGTTTGTCCACTTTGACTTTTTTTGGAGTCAAACTGGACAAACTTTGATAATCAATTAAATAAAAATGGCAATGCATATTAATAAAATAAAATGATTTTCTAAAAACATACTGCAAATCGAACCTAATTAAATTATTTTTGCACCAATATGTAATGTAATTTTTATATAATTGATAATCAAAATTTATCCAATTTGACTACAAAAGGTCAATCTGGCCAAACTCATCGGGACGGAGGTAGTATGTAATGAAGTTAGTAAAGGTGATCTAAAAGAGAAATAGAGTGACACCCTTCAACGTGTATAACCAATTCACCACAATATAAGTACTTAACAAGCGATCTACTTACATCAGTGAGAGCAGGTTGAGGAACTTGTTTTGATGATTCGAAAGAGTCTAGTATGGGCCTTACCACGGCTGGAAGAAAGAGCCCTGAATTTGTCAAAGCACAAAAGCTAGACAAATAAGGCCTTCTTCTAAATCATTGCAGATTAAAAGGGCAGAAGAAAGGGGAGGAAACAGGGTACAGAGATATCAAAGATCAAGTAATGATCACATATAAGCATAATATTAGACACTAACAGATGATTCTAGCTGAGTGCTATGGTTAGATAGCAATATGGAAAAGAGCATAATGTCACCATTAAAGACGAAACTAGCAGCGAGTATAACCCATATCTTGTTGTTTCAAATTCTGTATAATTAGAAATTCCAGCTTTGCTGTGATGAAACTAAAGAGAATAAGTGTCTACTTGCGAGGATTAATGTGCTTTAGAGTACGACACATCTGGAAAAGAAACATTTTCACACTTTAAACAAAAATCCAATGCTTTCCAATAGAAAAACTTAACAAGAACATTTTAGCAATTTTGCACTCTTTTTCAAGCTTAATCCCTCAAATGGTCCAAACACTAGCAATGTAAAGTTTGTACTTTGCAAAATGTGAAATAACAGGGAATCCATTGACCATTGAGGAAATGATTTTAAATTTGGTTTTATTCATACAAAGATTGGTTTGTTAATCGGATGAAAGTTATGATATCATTGATATGTTTAATTGAAAATGGAGAATTGAATATGAGTTGATCAATTTAGTCAATGATGACACTGAGAATAAAGGATATTAGGATTGAATACTACACTGCAGAGTACTCCATAGAAGGTTCATATTTGAAAGATAGATTACCCAAGAATAAATCATGTTTCAAGGAACAAACCGAATGAAGTTCACCAACAAAAAAGTTGGTTTTAAAACTGAAAAATGTACGGTGAAATGTACAAATGATGGATAACGAGTAAAAAAGCTTGTACTTTTCCAAATTTAAATGCTATTTTTTGTTATACCATTTGCTTTAAAAACTAATCAATTATCATTTTCAAACATAACATTTAGGTTTTTTTTTCATGTAGCATAGCACTTTAGCAGTTTGTACAACAGTAACACTTTGATTTGAGCTTGAACGCAAAGTAAAGATAAGCCGACTATGTGCACATTTCACTAAATAAAAGCCTAATCATACACCCAATCAAATGATAATTCAAAGGAATGTGACATGATTCTGTTAAGAAGCATCGAACATAAAAGCTTTCTGGTTTCATAGTAGCTCATATATAGGTCGGCATGTGAACCCTGGCCATGAAAATAAGTAAATACCAGTTCATTTAAAAAGCATCCGGGTCAAATCATTACACGAGTCTCAGGCAAAATCAAATAGAACAGCTAAGCAAGTCATGGTAACCCTAAAATGAATAAGGGTAGAATCCTCTGCACAATAACCGGAAACTTAAGGATACAAACCGAAAACAATTATGTTTTGTTTCGAATTTAAAGCATATGACATAGTAAGTTGATTGTAGCAATCAGACATGTATACATCAACAGGATAATCTGCTTTCAAGAAGAACACAAAAGGAAGAGAAGGATCGATCTTACCAACGCCAGCCAGGAGGCAAGAAGCAGCGACAACAGGTTCTTGGACAACAAATACTTTCAATTTATCCATCACTCCCATCTTCTGCGTCTCCTCAATTCACTTCTCGCTACTTCTCCACACTTCTCCCCCAATTCCAAAAAAAGTCGATCCGGAAGGATTCAGCAGGGTGGGAGGGGGACGATGCGCCACCTGGGTAATGAGTAAATGGGCTGGCCCAATCAACTCAACTAAATTTTGAAATATAAATTCAATGGGAGAGGCTAGGGGTACACTTGTTGTACCTCAAATGTACATCACCTATCTATTATCACTCATGCATAAATGTGTAGTGTTAGAGAACTTGGATGGTGTACATTGGGAATATATTTTTGAATTATGTGGTGGATAGGCTTTAGACTATACTAGAGGTACGTTTTTTGATATACTCGCGTTTTTGTTTCTATAATATAAATGTATACTAAAAAAAACTTAGAAAAATTTACATATCGAGATAGGTTGTAAAGAAATTAAAAAATATAGTGTACCCCTAGCATGACTCAAAGATTTTTTTTTTTTTTGAAAAAATCTAGGTGTACCCCAGGTGACCTTGTCACAGACACACATAAACACCACTTATTTGTGTTTCACACAGACAGTTGGTGTCTGTGACAAGTGTACACCTGGGTACACTTAGCAGGGCTCTTTTTTAGTAGGAGTGGGCAAGAATCACAATCTCATTGTCCCGATCTAAAATATCACGACCTTGTTCATATAATGTTTCGTTATGTTTGGGTTGAAATATTTTTATGACAAAGTCGTTCGAATGTTTGTATATATTTACTTATTTATTTATATAATGATATAACACAAAAAGTACTTGTATAAAAAAATTTATTTTTTCCAAGATAAATATTTAAAAAATTCAGATTCAACACCTAAAAACCTACACTGTTCCGACCCGTGCCACTCAAATTTATGGCTCATAGTTTTTAAGAAACTTTATGGCTCAAGTTTGGATTTCCTAATTTATGGCTCATAGTCAAAATGGGTTACCTCCTTTTATGAACTTTATATTTATATATCGTATTTTAGAAATTGCAAACAAGGATAACAAGTCGTTTTGTTTTATCCTAATCTCAAATATTAAGGGATAAAAATCATATTTTCTTCAAGTTATTCTTATCACTTACTTCGTACGGAGTATTATTTATTTTTATTGGAATGAGTTTACTTCAGATCATACCAGATTAGATAAAAACTTATTTCAATCAGTTCAGAGTTATTTAGATCAGGTGAAATAAACAAGCCCAAAGAGTGATAAACTTATGCCCTACACTGTTCTGAACCGTTTGATAAAAATGGGACAAGACACAAGATTATATAAAAGAAATATGCTAGGGATACACCGAAGGTGTACCCCATTTGTCCCTCACCCCCTCCATTACCACATAAATGGGCAAGAATTTAAAAAAAATTAAATAAATAAAAAGTTAATTAAAAGGAGTGGTGGAGAAGGGGGTGGGGGACAAATGGGGTACACCAAAAGGTGTACCCCAAATGTACATCACCCTATTTTCCTCCACACATTTTTATTTGATTTTTATTTACTTATTTTTTTTGAATTTTTTTATCTTTTTTAGTGGACAAAGAGGGGGTGGGGGATATTTGGGGTACACCTTTGGTGTAGCCTAGCATTTTTCAATGCAAATTGTCTCAAGCTGTGCCCACTCCTACTTTTGAGAATATTTTAGTAGCGACCTAAAATGTGCACATTTATGGATTACAGTAAATTGGGAGATGATTTTTTCAATGACCAGTTAAATGTGAAATTATTGTGAATACATTTTCCTTTTCTTGAGAAAGTGAAATGGAATTTCAAAAATGCTAGAGGTACACTAAATGTACACCACCCCTTCCTTTTTTTAGGAAAATGCTAGGGGTACACCAAAAGTGTACTCCAAACATCCCCCACCCCCTCCATCAACACACAAAAAAGCAAGAAAAATTCAAAAAAAAATTAAAATTAAAAACAAAATAAAATGAATGGTAAAGAGGGGGATGGTGTACATTTGGGGTACACCAAAAGTGTACCCCTAGCATATCCCTTTTTTTTTAATATGAACATGCACAATCTAAATACAAAATTAAAGCCAGACTTAATTTACTGTTATAGTCCTCCCACCATAAAATTTTCTTCCCACTTTCCTTATTAATTACTACCTTTTCTATTCACTTTATTTTACTTTTTCAATTATCCAAGAGGAAATGTGGAAAGTCAAAACATATTTTACATTTTCTTAGTTTGAGTAAGGAAGAAAACTTATGGACTGAGGGAGTATTAATTACAACACCAGATTCCAGATGTGTGACGCGTCCGAAATATGATTTCCAGAACGGAACAACTACAAAAACCTATCAACAACTTGAACGCCAACAAATCATCATGTACATCTTGAACTACAAGCATTCATTAATCACTGCTTTCACCGTATCCGTGCATGTTTCATGTCCTCTTTCACTGTAACCAGCGTAACAGAGCCATCTCCGCCACACGAAACAAAACCATGAGAAACAATTTGGATATCTGTAATGCCAGCCTGCATGATTACATTCAAAAACATACCTTCAGTTCTAACATAAACATCACAATACGTTGCTTCCCGGTTCACATCCAACCATTTCTTATTATGAACTTTTACCCGAATGACTCCACCGAAGCCACGGGAGGTTGGCTGGAGGAAAGTATGTCTTTCATGCAGTTTTGGCCAATGATATACCAGCCTTGCTCTCTTTGCATCCCAAAGTTTTGCATCTCCATCTTTGCTCCCCGTCAAGAAAAAACTGGTGTTTGGTATAGTGCATATTTTGGTGATGCTCCCTAAAGAAGATAATGGGTAAATTGAGCACTTAGTTGGGTGCAAATACAAGTATTAAAAGTTTATACACTCACTAGCAATTGTAGCAATACCTGTGTGGGCCTTTGGTATATACCATAGCATACCATTTCGATTCTGATCGCCACTTTTCTTGTGCATGTCTGCCGTGGAATGAACACTTTGTTCACTGGTATCAGAGTGCTTATGTTTCTTTGCCCTCCCTGTTGCTATGTAACGGAAATCATGGAGTCCAACATCACCACCTTTTCCACCAGTCACAATAAGGGGAGAAATCGACCCACTTCCTACATCATTATCAAAAACCGACAGAGAGTGTGCACCACCTGGAACATCCCACAATGAGCTAATTTAGTTTTGTTCAGTGAGCCCATAAGCATTCCAGAATGTGGTGCTACCTTGGAAGAGTCCAATGGTATGCATGCAAAAAAAAAAATTACTACGTATACTTTCAGAAGTGGATAAATATTTGTACTTCTAAATTCATCCACTCCTGCAGAAGTTCCCTTTTCATGATGTTATCTTGGGTTGACAATTTTACTTCTAATTCAATTGTTCGATAAATGACCGTTTGCACTTTGCAACATACATGCTGTACAACAACAAAAGTTACTAACCCAGTATAATCCCAACTCCGACAACATGCATGCTTTTATTGTTCTTTGGAACATTTGCTGGTACTTAATACTCCCTCCGTGGCTCCGCCCCAGAATTATCTTCCGGGTTTGACTTGGCACGATTAGTAATAAAGTGGAATGTGGGTGGTTATGGTTTGTGTAGAGAAAAGAGAATTTATATGGACCACATATTTGTTTCTTTAAAGAGAAAGAGGAAGAAAATTTTGGGACAACCCGAATAGGAAAGAAGGAAGATACTTATGGGACAGAGAGAGTAAACAATAAATCACATAAAATTCTGGGAATAAAAACTAAGTGGGTGTTTCTCTGTAAAAACAAGTAGGCCTTACTTACTTACTCCCTCCGTCCTAAAATTAACTTCCCATTTGACTTCTCACGGTCTCCAATGCAACATTTTGACCATGAATATCTCTATTTATATATAATTATATTTTATATAAAAAAAATATTTAAGAAGTTAATTTTAGGACGGAGGGAGTACTTTTAAGCCAATTTTTTTGTTACTCCCTTTTGACCAGATTACTTATAAGACTATCCCTCACCTATTATGAATATCTCCACAAATATATCATTAGTCATTTTATCTACACAAGAATTTTTAACTTATAAGTAGCTTATAAGTAAAAAACTGTTTATAAGCAATAAGTCAATAAGCACCGGCATAGAGAAACACTCACTAAGTATCACTAAAATAAAGAGGAAACAAACCTTCATGGCACATTATGGATGCCTGAGATGTAGCTGGGGGGGCAAGTGTATCCCATACAACAACATTAACCCCACTGGAGCTATACCCCGCAGCAGCTATGATAGAACCACTAGCAGTAACATAAGTTACATCCCTACAGCAAGGAGCCATAAATCATGCCACAAAAGAGAAAGAAAAGATGCATGTTTGCTTCCGAAAATAGTATTGTTCCATCTATTGATTTTTTAAAATGAAGTTGAGGAATTCCACAACATGTGTTTACAATCCTCCACTTGACGATGAACAGATGTGAAAACAACTATAAAAAGAACAGAACCTTACAAGTTAGCTTTACCCATGGTGGAATGATAGAAGACATGCAAAAGAACTTGGGGCGAGATTCCTTCATCCCTTTTTTATTTTTCCATAATTCAATTTTGATGTGTTTCCAAAACAATGGTCACTAGTACTTCTACAGAACATATAGAATAAAAATTTCCATGTTCCATTAATCAGAGAATGGATGTTGCAATGTCAGAGTTGAAAACTGAGGCATTAGTTAAATGTTGTGACTATGTAGATGCTTGGACTAAATCTTCTCAAATTGTGTGCAGTCAAAGTGGCCAACAAATAACTACATAGTATTTCAATTTCTAATTCCTCTTATTTCCCAATTCCCATCGTACTATAAAAAGGCAGACTATTAGGGACTGCTTAATTGTTCAAATAACCAGTATCAACTCGAATAGTACAACTCTTGATGAAAGACAAACATATTGGACCCTTTGAAGTGGAAAAACTGAAGGAATGAAACTTGGGCACTGTCATCTCCGAAGTTATTCTATAAATTAAAAAAGGCCAGTGTTGGGGAAAAATATATATACTGGAACTAACAAAAGTTTCAATGATATAAAGTGAGTTCAAATACTTTGAGGCAACTTACGATGTATAATTTTTGAAGCATATAGAGGACTCAGTTGGATGAATATTACTCCTTCCTCCAACTTCAAGTTGCCATGTTGACACCGTACCATCTGATGCAGCAGTCGCAAACCGTTGACCACAATGGTCAAACTGCACAGAAGATATTGATGCAAGGGCATAAGGTGGATGGACATTCGTAGCAGGGAGCACTCCATATGCAGCAGTCGCTCTGTCCTTGCCAAACTGTTGATATTTAATATATCTCCTTAGTCCCGTTTTGCTTAAGAAAAAATGCCAAGTTTAAGAAATATAGAGTACGAAGGAAATCAGAAGTATAATGTAAGCAGTGACGGTTATTTAAATAAAATTTTATATTTTATATTTTGCAAAATGATGGTAATAAAGTAGAGTATATGAGGATGTAAAACAAGAACCAGTATTCTTCAAAATATATTTGAACTGTTTTGATGTACATACATTCAAAAGCACTGTTTCCTGCAAATGTAGCTACAGACCCAGTAACCACTATTCATGTCATTTATAATCAGAGGTGTAATTAATTCACACATAATTACATAATACAAAGGCGTACAAGAAAAGGATGCTAACATTTGTACCTACAAATATACAAGAGAAGGGTTCTAAATTTCTAATACGAGAGACTATATATACCTAACTCAAATGAATGCCTACAGAGACACTGCCTCTAGGGGCGCTTGTCTGACGTCACAGCCACCTTTGGTGGAGTCACAGAACAAGCTGTGCTTTGATTCCATGTAAATGATATTAAGAGGTTCACCTAATTCACACATAATTACATTATACAAGAGCCTATATATACAAGACTAGGGAACTTATAATGAAGAAACTAAATAACCCCTACTAAGGCCTAAATCACAGTCTACCATATTTTCATGACTTAGCTAATATACTAATATTAATACCAACAACAATTACTAACCAAAAATATCAGTTCAATCTGTGTTGACCAAATGTAAATTGAATACTTAGAATGGTACTTACCTCCCATAAGTATGTATGTGTATTGCTAGAACCAACCAAAAACAAGGGCCTCGAAGGGTGAGTTGAGAATGCCCTTGTTCTAATATTTTCTGCTGTAACAGGCAGGTTAACACACTCATCAAAGTCTTCTTGAAATCCCCAACCAATGCCAGAAGTGATACCAGCATAGCCCGGAACTCCAAATGTTACACTGCTTGTAAACTCTTTCTTGGGTATTGTCAAAGAACCTACACCAATTGTTGCTCCACCAAGCTCCTGCAATGGTGTTTTCTTCCTCATCCCAAGTTCAGGTGAAACATGTGAGGTAGTCGATGTGGCCTCATCTCCAGCCCAGTCACTACATGGCCAGTCAGCCTTTGCCCATAGATAATCCGATTTATCTACATATGACAGTCGATCCTCCCAATTAAAGAATATTATGCCCTGTATTAATACGAAAACCAATTGTAATAAGAATCTTCAGGAGTTAAATAGCTTGTCCTCAGACTTGAAACCTTCCCATTAGATGACATAAAAGCTCACCACCCAAAATACTGCAAAGCTCACAACCAAAATAATTTCTCAAAGCTGTTTGTATACATTTTTGCAGTGTATTATAGAGGACATGCAGTTTCTCAAACTCAATGAGAGAGGACATGATCATAGATAGTAAAGTGGTAGGGTAGGCCTAGATATCAGTGGTTCATTGTGTTTAGGCCATTTTAGATTGATTAGGTTTAGTGAGATGATTGTTTGGTGGCCCTTTTGTTTGTGGTTTCAACAACCTCTCAATCTATCTAGGTAGGGATAAGGTCTGCAACCCCTACTTGTGGGATTTTACTAGATATGTTGTGTTTTCAGTAGTCTTTACTGAGCTGTGTACTTAAAAAATTTAGTTTCTTTAAATTTTTTAGAACTGTTTGGGCGGTGAGTTTTGCAGTATTGGGTTGTGAGCTTTGTACTATGGGTGGTGATATTTGCAGTAATAAGTGGTGAGCTTAGTGTCAGTTTAAAGTTTTCAAAACTGTTTGGGTCATGATTCGTGAGCTTTGTGGGGGTTTGTCATCAATGGAGTATTATGCTTCAATTAAGTGAGTGTTTACGAATTCCAGACAATCTCACCATCCGATTGCTAGCAAGAGCAGTTTGACATCGATCAACAGAGTTAATGCACAGAGCCTGCAAAATATAGGACATTTGAGATAACAGCAACAATAACAACCCAGCTGAACCCCACAGGATATTTGAGATTATCATTTAAAAACAGAATATCGAGACTTATGTTAAAAAATTGTAATCAGTTTCTAGGAAAAAAAGTATTGTTTATGATGAAGAGGCACCTCCAAGAGTTCTCCATTTCTTCTACATATTTCTTTAGGATTATTGAAAGGAAAAATCTTTTCTCGGTGATCTGGATATTTTCCACCCGAATTTAAAAAGGGGTGATCATTAGGAGATAGACATGCAAGAGGAGATCCAGCAGCACTACTAGGACTGTCAAGCCTATCTTCTTTCTCAAAAGCTTCCTCAGCTTCGCAATCCCTTATAATATTTGGATACACATCATGCCACTCATTCAAGGACTTCTGCGTAAAAAACTTCAATAAATTTGCATGCTCTTGTAAAAAGTCTCCCTTAACTTTCAAAAGCTCAGTGCAGAGAGTCCAAAACATCTTTGGAGATGATAACTCATCTTCATTTGACATAATATCCACACTGTCAATTATATGATCCGAATTCTTAGCAAGATATTTATATTCATGGCTCAAAGGAACACTTCTTGATACTCCTTCCAGCATTAATGATGCTAATTGTTTTTCACAGTAAGCAGATATATGTCCACAAGTTTCCTTCAACAATCTTGCAAGTATTGAAAGCATATCAACCTGGAAGGTACCTTCGAGGATGGATGAAGACAATGGTTTTTGGGGATCAAATATACAACCTCTAGGTTCAGGATGTATGATTCGTAGCTGATTTTCCAGACTATTAGATACAGTCCCCCATAAAGAAAGACCCATGGTTTGCTGTCTCCTTTCATTTGGAACCGATAACAATAGATCTACAACCTCTTTATGTAATTTCCCATCATTAATATGAAGAGATGCTGCATCAACAGATGGAGTGTCATAAGTCATAGTTTTAGAATTCTGGATAAGGGTTTCCAGGAGATCCTCTAAATTGATCTCATGAGAAGCATATCCATCATCACATGCAACTATGAGAGGCGTCAAAATCATAGTAAGACCCCTTAAATTCCTTTGAACCCAAAATGAGGAAAAATATAAGAATATCTCACATATATTGAGGACAGTGAAATGATTTCTAGAAAAAGCATGCTTTAAGGAAAGAAAAAACAGCACCATCATTTCTCTAAGCCACCACAATGACCAAATGAAACTCCACTTGTAAAACTCCAAAGGTTTAATCAAACCAAATCCATGTGTGCTAGCCACATCATCTCTCCCTGCATATGATTCTGGATAGAAATAACTCATGCCACACACAATGATGAACCTAGAAAGTGCATGTGGTACTTCCTCAGCAGCCTTCAGAAGTCGTTTGCGAAGAGGAGCATCCTGGAAGCAAATACCAAAACTTTCTTGCTCATCTGAAGTGTATTTGCTATTATAGTTTTGTAACAGACTATATCCAATGCAATCCAAACTGTTGTTGCTGAGAGCCAAAAATATCTGTAAAAAAAATTGCATGAGAAAATTTAATCAGTTGCAAAAATAATAATTGATGGATAAAGACAAGATCAGTGGCGAGTGGCAACTATACCATGTTCATAAGATCAATAGAATTCATAGAGAACTTCTGCTGAAAGCATGAAACTGTTTTCATTAATTCGCCCCGGAACGTATCAAGTAATCTATTGCAGTCATGATACTCAGGATCAGTGTAAGTATATGCTTGAAGATGTCTCGTATTGACGTCCACCCAGCATGGATGTTTTTTCAACAACTCTGATATGTACTGCATAGCAAAATCTAGTCTTGAATGTGATCGCACATCAAAAGCTACATTGTCAGATATCCAGTTTGACATACTCTTATTTAATAACAATTCCAGAAGTCCGACATTTAGAGGTTCAGAGTCTGCATTGTGTGGTATGCTTCCTAGAGTCGAACTGCCAAAGATGTTGAGTGAAGAAGAAAGGCACTCCAAAGCTTCAAGCTATTATGGAAAAAGTACAAAGGCATTAAATAATTTGAAATCAAGACTCCCATTGGCATCTTGAAAGAATAAGCTTCAAAGGAAAAAACAAACAAAACAAAATTTCACATCGAGATTCGAGACAACCAACAAGATATTCGATGGTATTCAGAAGTAAGACATTATTAATTCTGAATTTCGCCAAACAGAAAAACAACTTTTTTAGTACTATTGACTTTATTAAAATGTAGTATCTATCCGTTCATACTTTATCAACCTACTCAAGCAGCACAAACACCCCTGTTGGGGTTTGAACCTGTGACCTCTCATTGGAAGAGTCACAGTTATGCCGCTTGACCACAAGGTTATTGGCCAAAACACAATTAAGCAATAGAACATAAATTTATAACCCAAAACCTTGTGAGAAGAAAAGAAAAAATGAAAGAACATAACACTTTTTTTGTGGTAACCTAATTGGATTCATTGTGTTCTTTAGCATTTATATAAGACAGCCAACACAACTCTTACAAACCCATACATTTCTTACAAACCAACACATCTATTACAAGCCAAGACACCTATTTATATTAGAAACTACCTGTAACAGCTTTTAGAAACTACCCAACTGCTTTTAAAAAAATAAATTAAATATGTAAAACACACTAACCAACTCCTTATAATAACCGGCTCCATACTGACCAAACATTGACCCACTACCCATATGGTTGCATGTAAACAAACACAATTAAATCTAACAAGCCTTAGTAGGTTAGGTCAAGCAAGTTGGAAATAAAACATATTTTGCCTATTCTACACCCAACTAGAAACAGTGACATGGTAAAGTAATCAGTGAAAATTTGAGCATCCATGCATTTCTGAAAATTTTACATTTCATGCACACCCAACCAAAGTATAGTAAGAGTTACCATTACCACAATATGATGCATGTAGATGTTTACAAGAATAAACTAAAAATTTAGGCAAAATGTTCATCTAAAAATAGCAAATTCAGGGGAACACTCCAAGCATAAACTTACAGGCAGACCACATCTGCTTAAGGCAGTAGCACACATCAAAATTGCCCATTTACCCAAGGCTGCAGCATTTTTGTCACCAATAGCATGTCTCATGCAAGTCTTTGCTGATAACATAAGGCAGTATTGTCCAATGCTTGGGTCTAAAAAAGCATCTTGGTGTGACGATAGGAAATACTTGTTGCGACGTGGCTCCATTTGGACAGCTAGCATTCTCAGGTAAGATTGTGAATAGTTTCCTAATATCCACTGCAAATGAAAGTATTGTGTGTGCACTTATCTTTTAAGCAAAAAGAGAACCCAGAATAAAAGATTTTTCCTGTTGAATCATAATAATGAATTGATCAATACCTCCAAGAAACTGGCAAGCCAGTAATCACCTTTGGCAACTGCAGATGGAAGAAGCAATTTCATCACAATGAAATGCTCTAATGGCCCACCATACCCTTCAACAAGATGACAGATGACAAGTGCAAGCTGCTCATCCCTTAGGTTCTTCACACACACAGTGACAGCAGATGTCATGTCACCACCAAGCAAAAAGAATGCAACTGCAAGTTCAAGTTTATGTTTACTCAATAAAACATATGCATTCTTCAGAGCTGCTGCCTTATTTTTATCTTCCTGAAAAACCAAGTTGCAAAATTTGTTTATTTGAACAAAAAAAATCATAATACAGTTACAGTTATCACAACATTCAGTTTTCCTAGTTCCACATATAAAAAATAGTACTCTGTATTATTCATTAGACTGATTGTAATTTAAAAGTCAAAACTTCTTGCTATGAATTTCAGTCGGTAGAACTTAAAGTGATCAACATAACGCACTAAGAAAAAAAAGACAGAAGACGGGAAAATAAGAACAAGGCAAGATAGATGTTAAACAGAGCAGAGCAATTAACAGAATGGAGTATAATATTACTGTTTTTTGTTTTCTTCCATGATTTAGAAGTTTTTTTATGGTAGGAAAAGAGTTATGGTAAGTTTTGATTCCTAGCATACTTGTATGATTCTCGACTCACCATGTATACCCATTCTGGGATACAGAAATCAATAGCAAAAGTATTACTATTCTCAATTCTTAACAATAAATGCAGGTTTTGCAAAGCTAGAGCACAATTACTGTAAGTCTGTAACAAGCACACAAGTGTGTGACCAAATGGTATATCAACTGAAGCTAGAGGGACTTAAAGTTTATTAGTTTTATTTTATAACTAAATCTAATTTAATTATATCCATGAAAAGTATGCTAATGATAAATTAATAAGAGAAGCAATGAAACTGTTAAACTTACTAAACTATTGGAAAAGGATTATGCTTGTATCGATAAAAGGAGTATACACTATACTGTACCTGAAAATTGCGGGAAAGAAAACCCGCCAAAGGCTTGTCCGTTTCATCTTTGCTTATTTTGAAAAGACCTGTCAAAACTTGAATTCTGTTCAAAGCAATGTAAAGAAGTGTGCATGCCTTGGGGTCTCTATTTTTAAAATATTGTTGTTTTGCCAGCTTCTCCATCTATATGTAGAATAAAGAAAAATTAAATGTAAGGACAACATGATAATGGGTAATAAACAGTAGCATCTGCCTTATGTACATCTCATGTGATCTAAAAATAATATGCTCCATAAATTGCAGAAGAATACTCTGTATTATACAATACAACAAAAGAAGCGTGTATCTTTTCAAGTGCCTAAAATGTAGGAATATTATACACAATAATAAGATGAGCATACTGTCAAGAAGAAGAACATGTGCTAGCATCTTCCTATTGAAGAACCATATCTTATATGAATTATGGTATATTTGTATTAATGTTACGAGTACTATATTTATCATTTACAACTAGTCGCATAATTGTCGCCTAGGTGGTCGACTAGGTGTCCTGGTGGTTCGCTGGCGTCGCACCTTGGCACCGTGATAACTATGCATTATCAAAGATGTATCTTTTCTAGTGCCTAAAATGTACACTTCACAGATGAGAATGTGATGCTTTGCAAGTGCTTGAATACTGATCCAGAGAAGCAACACAATGTGAAACAGAGTAGGGATGTATATGAATAAACTATTTTTAATCTGGTTCGGGATCCGTATTTGAAAATGATGACTCTTATTCAATCAAATCAAACACAAATCCCAATCTGGTTTTATTGTTTGAATTTATTTGAATATGAATAAAGATATATTAGATTCGTATAATATTTAAATTATTCCTGTGTGTGTCTTTATGTGTGTGTGTTGTAATATAAAAAATATGTCCAGGGACAACAAAGCACGAGATGCCAAATTGCAGTGCAGCTATACTTACCTCCTTTTGAACTAGCAAAAGGACACAAATAGAGAAAAATAATCACGTCTCCAGGTCCAAATGGCTTAAGTATTTGCATAGTTTACGTCAAGAGACTCAAGACACAACAATAACAGGTGTTATATCATCTACAACAACTAAGTCTTATCCCACTAGGTGGGTCGGCTACATGGATCAAACGATGCCATTCCACCCTATCATGTATCATATCTAGAGCAAGATCATTCACGCGAGGTGTTATATCTTCTAAATAGAAATAATTGGACTGCAGCATGATAGACATTTCATGAGGTAGGTATAATATAATTTTCAGTTCATTGAACTGAATACCTTTGATCGTAGCTGTGTGACATTTGTAAACCAGAACCCAATTCCTAGATCACGCATTTCTTGCCAAGAAGGATCATTAGATATGAGAGAATCAAATAAAGTCTCTTGGCAAGCAGAATGAAAAGCCCAACCAATTAATGCTGACTGAGCAACCAGCTCTCCTACCAATGGTGACCTATGATATCTTTCAACAAAATATAGCTGTTGAAACCTCATTGCAACCCAGAACCTGAGGAAATAGATGAAGCAGTGACTAGGTGCACCACAAAAAATAGATAAATCGTCATAAGTTATGAATCGTAATTAGGATTAATACTAGGTGCATCACAAAAATGAAAGGCCGGTATCATTGAGCCCAAGCATTGAAAAGACGTGTAAACTGTAAAGTAAAAACACAAACACAAGAAGAAAAGTAAAAAAGAAGCTCGCTGCATGATCAGCCATATAATAATAATAATCCTGTAACACAGATGGTCAGATCAGCAGACATAACAACACAAGCTTAATGGATTGGTAACACTACAAGAACTGAACTTAATACCTTCGACCTGGTCCATCAAGACTTCCATAAGGAGATGCCATGTCTGTATCACTAATTTCTTGCAGAAGAGTTATAGCAGCACGACAATGCATCATTTCAGTGCTGGACATGATTGTACACTTGGATAATTTATCAACTGATTCAATGATGGACAACATATCAGATCTTGTTGAGGAAGTATGAGTTTCATCGGAACCTAAACTAGAGACAGATTGATATGACCCTTGTGCCTTTGAAGATGCAATATCACCACTCCATTGGAAGGACTTATCGGCTGAACTTTGCAGTGTGGATCCTTCAAGATAATTTGACAATGGAACAGGTATTGTGAAACAGCCAAAATTTTGATAACAGGATCTCTTTGATTTTCTTTTACAACTAATGTGTTCAGTGAGACACTCCAGAGCTACATGGAGGCGTTTCCAATGACCTGAAAGCATCATAAACTCATGTTCAAAATTGATTGCGATAATTCCTCTGTGGTTGTATGATAAAGAAAATGGATGAGCATGATCAGGAAAAAGGGAAGAAACCATGCAAATCACACCATTTGAGAACACCTGAAAGTAGGTTCACAAGAAGAGCATCCGGGTGAATGACAGGTACTGGTCCTCCCAATATTTCCACCAACTCTAGCATGCTCCAAATGCCAATATTTGTCAATGAGTTGCACTCCTTTTCAGAGCTTCTGACATTGACATTGTGGATAATTTCATGTATCAAGTTCATCTTCATAGGGGATCTAAACGAGCACTGTTGACCATCATCAAACCCCTCACATGACGACCTGGGTGACACTTTGTCAGATCCATTACAGCAACTATCTCCGTTAATTTGTTCGAAAATAATGGATTGACGTTTACAATCCTTCAAAAATAACAGCCTGCTATAGAGAGAAAAATACTCCTCATGAACAACCACAATTGTGGCTTTTGGCCCCCAAATGAAGTCATGAATGATGGCTTTAGTGTGAGATTCAGCAATACAGACCCAGATGCTTCCCTCTAAATACTTATCCGGCTTCAGAATAAAATGGCCACCGCAACGTCTTTGAGCATATACCTGCAACCTATTACTTGTACAAACACCCAGTAACAAGTGACCATTTCCTATTGTCAGCCAATTTAGTGCAACCACTTCTGCATCAAGACACAAAGTATCTTCAAGGATGAAGGTACCTTCATCCACAAGGTGCACACATTCCCATATTTGAAGGTTACTAGTAGTTGCTTTATCAACTTTGGAGATTGTTGCAATCTTCCTACCACAAGAGCTTGAAGATATTGCAAGAACCGGACCACAATGAGTACAAAGCATGCCAACAAGATCCCACTGTGAATCCAAGCTTTTACCAAGCATGCTTCTCCAGAATTTTAAACTTCCATCACTGCAACCAGTGATCATGTGATAAGTAGAGGGGGTGCTAGACTTCTCATTAACAGAATCCTGTGTCATGCTCAAAACATTACTAGTTGGACAATGTACCGCAAAGCTAGACACTAGTTCGTGGTTGTATGGAGCAGGGAATCGTGATGAGCAAGGTTCAACAGAGACGCAGTATCTCTTACCGCTACAACTACTTTTGAATCCGCACATACTATTTTCAACATTACTTGGCATCCCAAAATTGCAGTTGCAAGACATTCTTGAAGAATCATAATGATGTAAGCTAATTTTCCATGAAACAGCCTGTGTGGCACCCTTCCACACGGATAATAGTAAGAAATTATTATAAACGGACATTCCATTGCCAGTAGAAGGCAAAGAAATTGAGCAGACAGTATTTGGACCCTCTTCATGGCCTTCATTCAAAAGAGGGACAGTGCATATGTTATGACACATTAATCTCTTTTCTGCATTTCTTGAGGTGACAATATAGATATCTACACCATCACAATGCCCAACAAAAAGGACCCATTCTTCATCTGAGATTGCAGGTCCCCAATTCAAGCAAGAGAACCCTGAATGGCATTGTTGAACATAGCTTTTCCCAGAACATTTCCAGGATGGACTTAAAGTTGGCATGACACCATCAGAAGTAGCAGAAAATGTCCAAAATTGGAGCATTCCATTTGTACCAAGAGAGGCAGCAAGTTCAAATTCAAATGAACAAGGATGAACTGCAACTTGTAAAATTGTATCACAATGACTGTCAGCATTCGAAATTCCTCTAGAACAAAATGATAAGATATCACTCTGGCATTTATCCGAGGATCCATCTTCAATACTTGATCTTGAAGATCCTTTTTCCTCAACAGTTGACCTTGAGGAATATAAATGTATCCAGGCCAGAGAGTTACAAGGTAGTAGCTCAATCCAAGAACAAATTATTGGTGGTCCAAAGATCTGATTCCTCATGATAAAAACATTATTAAGAACCAAACCTTTTGAGTTCACTTCTGGATAGTTTATTTCCTTGCTATTCCATAGGGTAATCCTCGGGAATCTCACTGGAGCTATATCATCGAGACAGTGAACAGTCCAAAGAGTCAAATTATTTCTAGGACCATGTGCAATTAACCATTCACACTTACCAACCTTGTCGTGTTGGTCTTTCTCAAAAGCAGAATAAAAGTCAGTTTTTCCTCTGATATTAACAACACCATCGATATCTGTTGTCCATCTTACAAATATATCACATCCCAGTTTTCCGATCAATGGTTGATTCACCTCAACCACAGCAACCACTTGAAAAGATAATCCAGTAACCTTGCGGTCATTTTTTTTAAAAAGCTTTTTCAACCTTCCATCATCCATGTCACTCCACAATCTTACAGCCCCGTCCAGACAACAAGTTAACAGCAGTAACCTCTTGAAGATTCTGCCATCTTTATTTGACTCTAGTGACACAGATGGTCTCCATTGAATCATAGATACAGGTTGGGGATGAGGAAGCACGGCATGTGCAAGTCGTGAATCTTTATCTCCTTGACAAACTAATACAGATTTCTTATCCTTGCAGATATGAAAATCTGTATCTTCAACTTGCAAGCCATGCAGAGGTGCTGTCGCCAAAGGTCCTTCAATTGACCAAGTGGCAGACACTAAAATCTGTGGGACTTCTGGTTTAAACTTCCATGCCATTTCCCAGGACCTCTCCTTTTTTTGCCATAAGACTATCTCCATGCCAGCTGATACTATCCCATCTCCAGATCCTGTCCATTTTATTGCATCCACCTTTGCAGGTTGCACCAAAACTGTAGTCTGGCTCCAACAAAAAGAACCTGAATATGAGTCAATATCTTTTATATACAACTATATAAGCGGGGAGGAAAGGAGTGCAGGAAGAAATTTTATAAACTTTTGATGCAGTTAGGCACATAGAACCATTCTAAAAGTGAGTAAAGATACCTGAAGTTCCAAAAGAGTGCTAGTATATTCATAAAAGTGCATGAATTTCACAATTAAATGTATACTATCAATGAATAAAATTATTAAAATACAGAGTATTTTAATCCATTTATCTCTAAATCATTGCCGGGATTTGAGAAAGTGGAAGTTGTGTGGCTGTGGTTAAGTTAAAAAAGAGAAAAATAATATTTAGGGCATGTTCTTTAGGGCTGGAAAAATAGAGCTGGATGTTGGAAGAACCTAGAAGAAATTGGAAGAAACCGGAAGGAGTTGGAAAGAACTAAAAGAAACTAGAAAGAACTGGAAGATATTAGATGGAACTGGAAAAACTGGAAAAAATTAGAAAATCCAAAAAAACTTTAAAAAATTGTCATTAATATTAACTTATTATTATAAGTTATTATTATTATATTCATAATCATGTTATCTTAATCAAAGTCTTTAAGATAAACAAAAAGTATTTTCATTTCATACACAAAAAAATCAACTTTCGCAAATTTTTTTCATAAGAATATAAAGTTAGCATAAATAGTAAAATGTTAAATTTTAAAAAGTTATTGTGGTTACGTTGTACCTCAGTTTATTTATGTGGTATTTAGCGTAAATTCCATAATTGGTCCTTTATAACAGGGGATTTCCATACTTAGTGGGACTCCAGACCCTACTCTTGTGGGATTCAACTAAGTTGTTGTTGTTTCACACTTCAAAGTGTTTCTAGTGCAAAGAAGGATTCTCCCGGGAAAAAATCAGTATTAAAACATTTCTCCTGGGAGAAATAAATGCAATGTTATCATTCTTCTCAATCTTCTTAATTAGTAAGAGATCGTGATCAAGAAAGTGAAACACAATCAAAAGAAGAGTACAACAACAAAGCCATTGTGATCCCACAGGTGAGGTGAGGTGTGGGTGGTACGTGGTATAGAATGTAAGCCGATTTTACATCAACCCCTGTGGGGTGGAGAGATCATTTCATCAGCTCAAAAGTGATAGAACCAGAGTAGGTTGGTAAGAGAACAAGCAAATAAATAAAATAAGAAAACTAATGAGATACAATACCTACCATATTTCAATCCTACTAAAACTCGACCTATAAAAATTCTTCAAGACTATGACAATGTAGTATGTTTTCATAAATACTTTCTCAAGGACAGAGAGTCAATGCTTTGATGGGGTAAAACTTTGAAAGCAAGGCCGTTTCAACTTGAGTAAAGAGAGTAGAGATAGCAGAAAACTTACTGCTGGAAGCAAGTGGCTGGAACGAAAACAATCCAATACAATTATCCAGAGAGGCGGCTAGGTCGCCGGAAGAGGGTGTAGCCGGCGACCAGGCTACTGCTGAAACTGTGCCCGTGCCGTCCGCAGACAGCTCGAAGACTTGGCGTAAAATGGATCCTATTGCGGTTTCCCTCTCTTGTAGAGGGTTGGGGAGGTGCGTGATCACCAGGAGGGACGATGCGCCGTAGGCAATCCATGAGTACCCGGCGAAGTCCAATAACCAGTCGATTGCGGGTTCGAATTCGGAGCCGGATTTGGATCGGTTTGGAGCAGGTGGAATGATCTCAGATTTGGCCAGTCGCAGCGGTAAACGGTCGCCGATGTCGACCCGCCATGCCGACGGGGCCGTGGTGCTACCGTCTTCCATCGTTCTACAAAGCATTAACTGAAAGTCTGAAGCTAATCTTCTAATATACCGTCTCAAATTTAAAATAAAGTTTTTTTTAATTATTACTACCTCGGTCCCACTCTTTTTGTCTAGTTTTGACTTTTGGAATTATTCATCTAAGCACTTTGACTCATCAAATTCTCTCAATGTGTAAGTCTAAAAATAGTCATGTGTGATCTTGTTTGATTAGTCTTAACAAATAGATTATTAATATATAATTTTTATAATTTTTTAATATACAAATTACAAGATAAAATTGATCAAAGAAGTGCATTGGATGGTGTGCAAAAATGAAAGTGGACAAAAAGAGTAGGACGGAAGGAGTATTCATATCTCAGACTTTAATTATTTTCTACATTTTTTTAAATATATATAGTTTATTTTTTAATTTTACATCTGCAATTAAATATTGAATTGAAAATAAATTTGGTCAAACCTCATGTACAATATTCTTTTTGAGTTTTAGTGATTCTTTTTTTAAAAAAAGTGTTAATAATTCTATTATAATATTATATTTATTCATATTTTTCCTAATATAATGACGCACAAAGAGCTAACAACTTTGTCTCCACTAGAGCTCGAACCTGATTGAATCTTCTCATAATTTTGGAGAGAAAATTTCTTACAACTAAAGCCAAGCGAGAAATTTATATATTTATACAATATAATTTCTTTTTCAATCCATGTGTTTTTAGTAATGTACCTCGTATAAAACAAATCATCTCAAATAAAAATAAAACATACAGAGTATGTAAGTACTCCGTAGCATTTATTTTCAAGTTTTTATTTTTAAAATAGAAATTTGCGCGATAATAATGTGGTATTGTATAATGACATTCCATAGTAATTGTAACTTGCGTACATTTTAAGAATAAAACATTGAACGCTTGGCAATTCCAAGAAATAATGAAGGAAACATAGCTAAAATACCAAAGTGTCGACATGTTGTCGCAAGAATACGCAATTTTAAAGATTAGGAGGCTTGAAGTGAGATATTGATGTTCCTTTCATTGACCGTTCGCCGAAAGAGTATCCTTATATTTCATTTATCACCGATCATAAGGCCCGTATCTTGAACGTTAGAATCATCGACTAGCTCATCGCATATATGTAGATAGACATACTCCTTCCGTTTCTTAAAAACCTTCCTCTTTTATTTTTTTTTGTTTTTCTTAAAACACTTCCCTTTTCTATTAAAAAACCACTTTTACCCCTACTTTTTCATACCCTACCTATCACATCATACTTTTTCACTAACAACTAAACTATCACATCTTACTTTTATCCATTACATCAAGGGCAAAATTGGAAAGTAAACTACAATTTAACACTTCCTTATTTCCCCCAAAGTCAAAAGAGGAACTTTTTTGAGAAACGGAGGGAGTATTTGTGTAGAACAATGCTAGATACAAAACAAAATGGTCACAAAATTCACAAACTTACCATTTATGATTTAAGTTCTCACTTTATTTTTTTATTGAAGTTCACAAATAGACAGAGTACCGCATACGTATATGCTCTTAGAGTTCCACCCTGAATATCTCAAGACATATCAGTTTTGTACAAGTGTATTGTGGTTTGAATTGGTAAATTTTCAACTGTATGTACGAGTTACGGGTTGATCTCAGTTGATGTCCAAGTCTTCTCTCCATTGATGCTGCTGCATAGGGACGCAAATGCTAGCCTTCTATTGCTCTTCAAGTTCAAGATGTCAACCTGCGCACAAATGTGACGAGAGTTTCAACTATGTATGACTAATTTAAGGTACATATGCAATTACCATCATCTGAAATTTAGGAGTTGATGCTGTTTATTTTAAATTAGCATTACTTCCGGGGGGAAATAACCTGCTCGGGATCCAAAACAAGCAGGCAAAATGCATCAACTGGACCAGCAGAAGGATCCAATGTAGGCTCTTGAGATGATTGATCGTTCAGAGAAGGAAGTCCGGGACTAGGTCCTAAATACTGCATTCTTGACCTCAGTGAACTCTCAAACCAGGCTCTCTCTCTTTGCTGCATGTGCATACTCATAACCAAAAAAAACACATTTTAACCAGTTTGTTTATGAAAATTACATAAAGCAATATACTTGTGTCATGCGCAAACTGATAATTTCTAGTCAAATAAGTAGTTCAAAGATTCAATCATTCTGATTATGCGTGGAGATCAGAACTTTGCATATAACAATGTCAATTACGAGTGTAAAGTGTAAATTGCAAAGCGAGCCACCATTGCTAACTACTCTGTCCTCCTCCTCCTCGTCCTCCTCCCGGGACGAATCTTGTGTTGTGTTTTGGTCATGTATCACTGTGAACCCGCCTCGCATGAGACAGTGAGACGGCCTCCTTAACGCGGCAAATATATAGTAGTACGGATTATCTCACATTATTTGCACTCGAATGGAATAAGGTAGTACAGAACGCGAGGTTTTTAGTTTTCCATTGATAGTATGAAAACGCAACGTTATATGTTCGTTCATCTCTAGCATTACCCGAAGCTTATCTGGATTGGGATTTGATGCATCAATGACATCTACTCTTCCATTTATTCGATACTGCTCCCATGAATCCGTAAAGTACCAGCATATCTGAAACATCACGGCATTGAACTTGTAGTTACAATGAAAAAGGCAAAGCAAACAGAGCAGAGAATCAAATTGGAACCAACAATATGATTAGAGAGAAACTAGTTCAACCAGATTGTTCCAAAGTTCAAAGTACAGACAAACAATCTCAAAGGTAAAACCTCGGGTCTTCGTTACCTCTGCAAATGGGCAATGCCTTAGCTCTTCCATCTGCATCAAATCAAATCAGCATCATCAAAGAAAAAGTATATACTCATGGAATACTACTATAAACTCTTCTCTGGAGAACCAACCAACCAACCTTTCGGGTTCGGGAGTCGGTGTTAATTTGTATCTTATCACTGTTATCTGCAAAACCTCTGAGAGAAGAGAAAATGACCCAACCAAATAAGCCAAGGAAAAAACCTAATCCGTATTTTTATAGAAAAAAGTGCACTCGCAGTAGCTTCATAAACATTTAAAGGAGTAAATCAGATGGAGACCTGAAGACGACGGTACGATTTGAGGGTCTGCCATTTGGTCCAACTGTCGCCTGAAGGAGAAAAATCGATACAAAACACCAGTGGATAAATAAATGAATGAATAAAATAGAGGGAGAAAAACTGGCAAAAAAAAAGAAGGTGATTGATATGTGGGTGGGTGGGGTGTTGTATAATTACGAGTTGAAGGTAGATGGCGTGCTTGAGGTGGGAATTCGAGCTGAGAGAATTGAGAAGAAGGTGCTTCCATGGTGGTGCTGTGGCAGAGGTGCTGCCCATCTCTGAATGATTTCTGGAGAAACCAAATACGACGTCGTCTTTTATTTATTCATAGTTGGGAAAAAGGCCCCACCATGTGGACGGCCCAGCCCAACTGAGAAGTCGGCCCAATTAGTAAGGGAATCCAAAAACATTGTAGTATGAATATGTGTATGTGATTCTAGATTTGGTGGAGAGTTTCACATTAACAAAGCCGAAGTCAGTCAAGTCAACCATCAAGTCGCTATGCACGTGAAAATGTGAAATTAAAGCCAATCCTTTCCCCCGTTACCCACTAATTTAATGCATGTGTGCCAACATATCTAAGTGGTCACGAGGGGCTTTTGATGCATCAACTCCTCTCGTAGGAGTATTTGCTGGATAAGATCATTGTTGTTTTTCATGTGTTAAAAGCTGAATTTTCACGGTCCCAACTCAATTACAACATACACACTCCTTTTTTTTCCTTTTATTAATTTTGATAAAAACTAGATTACTATCATACTCACTTCCAGTGTCATAACTACATTCTCCATTGTTATAATTGAAAAATAGATGAATTATACGGAGTATCCCTAATCTTTTTACCTTCAAACATCTAAAATTTGGTCCCGTCTTAACATACTTTCGCACCCGTCCAATTGTATGCTGCAGATTTTGCTGACTCTGAGGTCCAAAGATTTCCTTTCGAAATCAATAAACTCTGCGGGGTGTATTGGATTGAGCAATTGAGAAAATGCTAGTCTAAAAATAAATTTCCATTTAGCTCATCTTTAGTAATTGTAAGAGTTGTTAAGAAATAAAAGATAAATACTCAATGATTATGCCCAACTCGCAAATAGATACCGTAAGATATATTTTGTTTGTTTATAGTGAGACTAATGTTGTGCCTTATACTCTTGCTAGGCGGGAGTGAATCCGAAGAAGTGTGTGAGTTTCTACTCATGATTTGTATTTTGCATAACAATTCATTAATGAAGCGTGTTTTTAATAAAAAAGATGTGATATTTTTTATTCTTCTTTCTACTTAAATTTATCTCCTTGTTGTTACATTTAGGAATACTAGTTCCGTACCCGTGCGTTGCACAGCTAGTAATTTGATAAAGTGTAATAATGTGGTAATTTGACCTAAATTAGAAAATGAGAAGTAATAATTAAAGTATTTGATGTTATTGTAAATATTTCAAACATAACAAAACGAAATTGCGGAATGTTGTTAGAAAAGTACATATTAGAAAAAATTAAAGGTTCTGAAAAACTTCTTTGTAAACCACATTTGATGTGGTATTCACATCGGCTATATCGTCCTTGCAAATTAACACTTTTAAACCACGACGATTTGTTACTCGAGAGACTGCAACATAAAGTTGTCTATGACTAAATACTGGAATTGAAGTAACATACTTGATCGTCATGAAAAATCACCTCCATTGATTCGTCAATTCTACCAAATGAACTTATTTCGTACACATGAATTGCTCTCACATGAATGACCATCTTGCTTCGATCTCTATCAATATCGGCAAGCTTGGTCCAAATCCCGGATGAAACTGCGATGGAAGACATTTTTTTAAAATTTAGAATTGGCAAGCTTGGTTTGGTTATTAAAAGGGGAGATGGTCTTGCTTTTATATTCAAGGATGTTCACTTAAAATAGAAAAAAAGATTACACACTCTCCAATGTTTCACAATTAATTTCACGTGGCTCAATGCATGTTTTTTCTCTTTTCCATTTCACATGGCTCAATGTATGCTTTTTCTCTTTCCCATTTCACGTAGCTCAATGTATGCCTTTTCTCTTTCACATTTTACGTGGCTCAATGTACACACTAATCACATTACCCCATAAAGTTTTACCTCCACTTGCAAGTCCTTTGACAGCATGTAGGCCCAACTCGAAATCACTGTTCATTTAGGCGGGAAATGGCACTGTTCATTTTCACCACATTTGCTTTGTATATAAAAAGATGAGACATTATTTACAATGAAGAGTTTAAATTTAAACACTTACACAAATCAAAATAAGAATATTATACAAATAGCTAAGTGCTTGATGATGATGACCAAATATTATTGCACAAAGTGTTGAATCAAAATGAATGTGGTTGGGGATTGATTGAATCTTGACTCTAGTTATTTGAATTAATGATAAATAAATTCACATATTTCAAGGTTTTTTTTCTCATTAGTCATTGACATATGTACATACAATTGGTTTTTGGCATTAAGAAAAAAAGAAAAGCATCATCCGAAGTGCCAAACGCGTCTCTCTCTCTCTCCCCTTGGGAGATAAACAAGATAAAACTCTCCCAGAGAATAAATCAAATAAAATGCCCGTCATCAGAGAATTGCCAATCTTCGACCCACGAGGAGCATCAATGGAAGTCGTATGCACTGCAATTCGAGGTCGCTATCCGGTGTCTGTATTCTTTTTCATTTCTTCTTCAATTGTTGAGTAGCATCCATATTTGTGCATTGGGGCACGGAAAGTTTGTCCTTTTCGGGTCCATTCTAATTCATGTATGAAGAATTTCGAGATCTGAAAATATAGCTTTGGCTGATTCAGTATTTTTGAAGAAGAAGACCATTTATTTGTTCGAAAGCCGATATTTGGCTGTCATTCGTTGGGATTTTCACTTATTATTGTGATTAAGCAGAGTTTTTTTGCCATCTCTGTTCAATTCATTGTCTGTTATCGTCTGCGTTAGTTATCTATAAATTGGGTTTTTGGAGGTGTTGCTCTAGGGGTTTTGTTAGAGAAATGATTACAGAGATGGGTATGGCGAACTTGTCGTGGAGTGATGAAGACAAGTGTATGTTGGCCGCGGTGCTGGGAACGAAGGCTTCTGATTACTTGATTTCGAGCTCTGTTTCGGCTCAGTGCTCATTAATGGCGGTGGGAAATGATGAGAATTTGCAGGTGAAGCTTTCAGATCTTGTGGAGAATCCGGACGCTAGTAATTTTAGTTGGAATTATGCAATATTCTGGCAGCTTTCTCGTTCTAACTCGGGGGAACTTGTGCTGGGGTGGGGGGATGGTTGTTGTAGGGAGCCCGACGAGGTGGAGGTGTGTCAAGGTGCCGCCCGGTTTCTGAATCTGTGCCCGGAGGACGAGTCCGGGCAGAGGATGAAGAAGAGTGTTATCCAGAAGCTGCACATGATGTTTGGGGAGGCAGACGAAGAGAACTTTGCTTTTGGATTGGATAGGGTGACTGATACCGAGATGTTCTTTCTTGCCTCAATGTACTTCTCTTTTCCCAAGGGAGAAGGTGGTCCAGGGACATGTTTTGGATCTGGCAAGCATCTTTGGTTACATGACGCTTTGAAGTCTCCTACAGAATACTGTGTTAGATCGTTCCTAGCAAAGTCTGCTGGAATGCAAACCATTGTCTTGATTCCAACTGATGTAGGGGTCGTGGAATTAGGGTCGGTGAGATCCATACCAGAGAGCTCAGACATGCTGCGGTCAATCAAAGCTTATTTTTCTTCATTCTCACCACTCTTTGGGGGCAAGAAAGACGGAGATGGTTCCAGCTACTCCAGTTCAGTTGTTAACGAGAGGCCAAACGGATTTCCCCAAAAAATTGGTGCTGATTTGAGTTCTCATTCCCATTCTAAGGAAAGCCACTCTCTTTGGAAAGAAGAAAACAGACCATTGGATGGGTACATAGTTGGAAATGGAGCCCCTTTTTTCGATACAAGAAGAAATGGCCATCACAGTGCGTCTTGGCCACAGTTCAGTAACTTGAAGCCAGCAGAGGAGTTGTATAGTGCTCCGGCCCCTCCGGCTAACAATTTACAAGAGATGATGATTGTGAATGGGGAAAGAGACGAGTGTAGGTTGAACAGCATGCATCAACAGAAACAAATAGACTTTGGGGGAGCAATCTCGTCGAGGCCTAATGTCGAATCCGAGAATTCAGATATCGAAGTTTCGTGCAAGGAGGAACAGGCGGGCCCACCCGACGAGAAGAGGCCACGGAAACGAGGAAGGAAACCTGCTAATGGAAGGGAAGAGCCTCTCAACCATGTCGAAGCGGAGAGGCAGAGGCGGGAAAAGCTGAACCAGCGGTTCTACGCGCTGAGAGCAGTGGTCCCAAACATTTCCAAGATGGACAAAGCGTCCCTCCTAGGAGATGCCATTGCTTACATCACCGAGCTCCAGAAGAAACTCAAAGACTTGGAATTGGAGAGGGAAGGGCTGGGAGGAGGAGGAATAGGGGGAGGCAGCTCAAGGGAGACGACTCCCAGTTTGGGGGAGGTTCAAAACCGAGCTCCCATCGTCAATATTGAAGCTGCTGGGAAAGATGAAGTCATTGTAAAGGTCAGGTGCCCTCTGGAAACGCATCCGCTTTCAAGAATCATTCAATCATTGAAAGAGGCAAGCATCAGAGTCGCGGAATCCAGAGTCACCGCCGGGGCTGATACAGTGTTGCACACGTTGGTAGTCAAGTCCAGTGGGCCCGAGCCGCTGACAAGGGACAAGTTGATTGCTGCATTTTATCGCGAGTCAAGCTCTCTACAGCCGCGGACTCCCTCATCCGCAGGGGGGTCATAACAAATTTTAATTCAGTTCACATAGCTTTTTTACTTCTTTTTACAGTTATATTTTTAAATTTTTGTGTAAGAATTGTAGGAAAGAGAACGTTTTATGCTTATGCCCAGATTTTGATTGTACACCAGTGCAAGCAAGCCAGAAATAGATAATGTTCACAAGAGTCTATTAAAAACTCTACTCTTTGACTGTTTAGGAATACAATATGTTCCCTCCATCCTAAAATGTTTTGCTCATGTCTTCTGAATAACGTTTGTAGTGCATCTTTTTTTTTCAGTTTTAAATCAACAACCACATAATTTCACTTCCACAGATGCCAAAATATAGAATAGTACATTATGGGTCGTTTGTGAAGGAGTTTTCTGGTCTAAAGTTGTGTACATGACAAACATTCCAGACGACAGAGGCAACGAAAGTGACAACGGCAGCAACTACACGGCCACTCCCACTTTCACTCTCATATCATTATGTGACTATAGTTCGACCAGTGTTTTTTCGGGGGTGATGTTAATGACCATTTATCTTCCTACTACGAATTGATTGTAAGCAAATTTGCTACAATAATAAATTTAAAAAAGCGGCAAAGATTTTTAAAATACAGAGTATAATGAACCGGAGTTGGATATATTTTGGGAATTTTTTTGAGACAATTAAGCAATGAATGACTAACTTAAACAATTATGTTATACGGAGCAATAAATAATTTTGAAACAACGAACCTTTATCAAAATAACAAAAAACTGAAACCAGCTAGGGCAAAAGTGACAGTGAAGAATAATGGCATAAAATTTTTTATTCTTTACCATAAGAGTATAAATCACTAACATAAACAAACGGATGTCTACTATCCAAAATAAAATGATGATACTTTCGGTTGGTTCCTTCCTTTGTTCAATCAACATTTTCTTTGCCTAGCATAGTCTTGTATAACGTCAAGGCTTGACCTATTGCAGTGGAAGTTTCTGAAGCACCAGATGGAAGGAAAACTGTCGTTGTTCCCTGCATTCGGACCAATAATATATACTTATATGCTCGTATATACTCCATAGTGTGTGTGTGTGTGTGTGTGTGTGTAAAATAAACTGGACAATTAAACTTGGACTGAGGGAGAGAGAGAGTCACCAGTTTGGCAATCGCGCGGTAGGCATCGACATATTGCTCTGCTACTCTTAAACTAGCTGCCTGAGAACATGGCAATCTTATTAAATAAAGCAAAATAAGG
The DNA here is from genome assembly GCA_003260385.1 of Cuscuta australis. NCBI lineage: Eukaryota > Viridiplantae > Streptophyta > Magnoliopsida > Solanales > Convolvulaceae > Cuscuta > Cuscuta australis. Next base: position 4,775,206 of record NQVE01000015.1, on the reverse strand, counting down.
TATGTACTATATTATGTAAAAGAGCAAAAGAAACTAGTCCTTAATACACACACACACACACACACACACATAGTTCTTTGGTGGAAAAATAAAGTTCTTTAGTGAATATAATGAAAGGAAATTTGATCACCTCCACACCCCCAACTTTTTCTAGTTCATGTGACACAACAGCAATTCCTTTCGCCGTTGCCTCTGCTTTTACAAGGATACCATTTGCTTCTCCTACATATTGTTATAATACTCCGTAATTATTAGAGATATACGTAGTATTTAATATAACCCGTAATAAATTCCAACCAACCTTGGGCTCTGTTAGTTTGGTCGAGCATGGCCGCTTCCGATGCAAGAATCACTGCACTCTTGTTGCCTTCTGCAATAAGAATCATTGCATTCTTCTTGCCTTCTGCAATATTAATATCTGCCTGTCTTTCTCCTATAAGAGTAACAAGACCATACGGTGTCACGAACCATATGTGTGTGTATGCCTGACATCTCAATAGCAAACTTTCTAGAAAGCACTGAATTAAAGAGTATATTAGTACCTTCAGATTCTAAAATTTGAGCTCGCTTTTTGCGCTCTGCTTCGGCCTGCAACTCCATTGCTACCTTAACTGCGTGCGGTGGAGATATATCCCCTGAATTTGGCAAAGGAATGAAGTCGAACGTGAACTCATAAAAATACCAATTAAAAGAAGAAGCCAGAATATTCAATATACCCACTTATTTCATAACGAAGACACTGTAAGCCCCAATGTTTTGCAGCTTCGCCGATAGCAATCTGTAACATAGAAAAATGTGATAATGTACATAGAAGCCCCAATGTTTTGCAGCTTCGCCGAAGACACCTATCTAATGTATATGAAACATTCTACTCGGTGGTTGAAATGAATCTACCCTAACTAGTAATTAAGTAGGAAATTATATTTAGAAGCCAAATGCTCACCACTATTTTCGCGTTTAGGCTCTCCCTTTCCACGAAAGTCTTGTCGAGAGTAATCTTACCAAGCTCACTTCGCATGGTTGTCTGAGCGAGCTGAATCACAGCATACAAAGGGTTCTCAACTCCATATGAAGCCAACTTAGGGTCCACTATCTGCAGATGGAATAACATCAACTTTTATTAGCTTCATATCACATTTCTAATAGAGCAAAATCATCAAGCCAAGGTGTCAATCGCCTCCTCAAAAAATGTAAATTTACCAAAAATAAATACGATCCTTAGAATAGAACAGAAAAGAATAACCTGCCTTGACATATAGAACTCCACCAATTTGAACATTGACATTGTCCATGGTAATAGCAGGCTGGTCGGGAATGTGAATGGCATCTTCTTTCAAAGAATGGACATATGCGATTTTGTCAACAAAGGGTATCAAGAGATGGAGTCCAGGAGTCAGCGTCTTCACATACTTCCCGAATCGCTCAATCACATACGCCCTCTTCTCAGGCACCATACGAATTCCCCAGTTCCGCGGTGGCTCAATTGGCTTAATATTATAACTTATAACAAAAGCCAATCCATCAATTGAATTCGAAACGTCGATTTAATTAATTATATATTATCGTGAATTTAGCCACAACAAGTTTATCATTCATGATCCTATCGAAGTAAGGGAAATCAAAAATGCAGATCACATGAGATGGAGATTATTAATTAAGTGCTTTTAAGGTAGTGTTCAGTTCTGAAACAAAATGGTACTCATTCGTAGTGTTCATTCTCGACTAAATTGCTTAGTCATAATAATATACTCCCCGTTTGACTTTTCCTTATTTTTGAAGTATTGACTTTAGCATTAAAATGTCCAAAACACCTTTGCATCCCCACCACTGCCTAACCCCGTGCTAGAGTTTTAGCAGCCAGCCAACCACCACCTCCCCAGCGTCCACCACCGGCCGCCCCGCCCTCTCCCCAGCCCTGACCGCCCCATCATCACTGCATCTGCCAGCCCCGATCGCCAACACCAGAATTGCCCCACAGCTGCACCACCTCCGTCAACCCCCACCTCCATTGCACAATCTCTAGGAGAAAAAGAGAAAACGGAGAGGAGAAAGATGAGACAAAGAAGATTAAATAGAGAATCTACAAATCTAGCATAGATCTACCGTAGATCCACTGCTGCCTTAGCTCTCGCCGCCGCCATCGGGTCCACCATCGCCGCTAGACCATATATCTAGAACAGATCTAGGAGGGGGAAGAAAAAAAGAAGCATGTGTAGGAGGACATGGGGAAAAAAGGTTGAGGAGGAGAAAAAGAAAAAGAGAAGTGTTGAAATATTGGAATAATAATATTGCTCCTTTTAATTATGAAATACATGATAGAGTATATATAGGAGAGATTCCTAACACAACTAGGAATAGAGAATGGAAACTAACTAACATACAACATCTACTACAAACAGGATTAAGAAGCTGACTAATAATGAAACACTACCATAACCAATACTACTAGAAGTAATATTAGTATTATTGTCTAACATCCCCCCTCAAGCTGAACTCTAGCTGAAGTAAGAGGAAGCTTGGACACTAGCTGGAAACTGGAAACTTTGATAAGAGAGAAGTCTGACATGCGCCGGTGGCTGCTCACATCGTTGGAGAAGAGACAATTCTAACGTGCGCCAGTGACTGCTGACGTCGTTGGAGAAGAGAGAAGTATGACGTGCACTGGTAGCTGCTCGCGTCGTTGGAGAAGAGAGAAATTGACGTGCGCTGGTAGTTGCTGACGTCGATGAAGAAGAAAGAAGATTGACGTGCACTTGTAGCTCTATTCCTAGTTGTGTTAGAAATCTCTCCTATATATACTCTATCATGTATTTCATAATTAAAAGGAGCAATATTATTATTCCAATATTTCAACAAGAAGAAAAGGAGGAGAAAAAGAAAAAGAGAAGAAGAGGAGGAGAAAAAGAAGAGGAGGAGAAGAAGAAGAGGAGGAGGAGAATGAACACTACGAATCAGTTGGGGCGGATGAGAGAAGAAGAAAAGAGATTTAATGGGAGGGGTAGTTTAGGAAAAAATGTTATAAAAAGTAGAATGGGAACATCATTTCCGGACAGAGGGAATATATTATACCTGGTGTTGGGCTCGCGGGAGTAGGCAACGTGACGAACGGCAGCAGGCGCCGCGGAGAAGGGATGAGGGAGGTGCCGTGGAGATGCAGATGTGGATGGTTGGCGGAGGAGCGGCGGGGGAGCTGTGGAGATGTGACGAGCAGAGCGGGGGACGGGGAGATGATGACTCGCGACGAGGTTGAAGAGAGGGCGGCGGGACATCACCAAACTCATGTTGTTGATCCAATTGGTTGCAGAGTGGGAACGATATACTCATGCGGCAAGGAGCGCATTATCCAAGACATGATGTATATACAACTCCCGTCGGGTCTCTTGTTTTCCAAGAAAGCTATACACTGCAGAGGAGTCCTCATTTGTTATTACTACCCCGTAATGGTATTGTTAAACTCTTTTGCCTAAACCCACACAATTTTTAATTATTATTGTCCAACACTTGACGGATCACACCCTCGCAGGTATGGGCCAAGGGAAGACTACCAAAAATCACTCTATTTCAGTCTAGTCATGTTTAGTTCACATTTAGACTTAGACCCTAGATAAAAAAACCGACTGAACTGGACCGGTTCCGTTAGGTCCATACCGAACTCAAACCGAATTGATTTCGGGTCAATCTTCGGTCGAGAAAATTTAAGTGTTCGAGTTTCGGCCCGATCGATTCAAACTCAAAATGATTTAGATACGGATCGAATAGACCTAACTATCCTACTAGACTTAAAAAGTTTAAATATTAAAACTCTACTTTTTAAGTTCCTTATTACATTTTGATGCTCTATTTTAATAGATATCTTAATTTATTTAATTAAAAAAGTTGTTAATTAAGTAATTTAAAAAAGTTAAAAAAAGTTTCATATAAGTTTTTATGATTCTACATAGAAGTAGTTCATATTGTGTATCTTTTTTAGGGTTGCCTGTTTTTTTTTCTATTTGAACGGTACAAAGTAAAAAGCTTAAAATATATTTAATTTATCAAAATAATTAAAAAATATGTATTTTTATTCGGTCCAGACCTGTTCGGGCCTAAGTATTTTGGTCCGGTCCGGCCCAAACCCGGATAGATTTATGTCCGGTCTCCGGTCCGTGATTTTATTCAATTCAGTCCGGTCTGGTTCGGTCCGATATTGGACCGATGAACAACCCTAGTCATGTTAGGCTCACCAGTCATCAACGACATTTGTATTACACATTATATGCGAAAGAGACATCTAACACGCATGCACGTTACCGGCGAGAATGTCGCGGTGTACGAACCCCTACCCCTCTGTCACATCATCCCATTTGCCCATGCTTACTTCTTCTATCAATAGTAAAATTTGCACTAAATAGTACTAAAACATATGTCATTTCCTAATATAGTACTTAAACTTTTTTATTTTCTAAATAGTATTTGAATAATGTCTAGTGGCGAGAATAATGTCCACTGATAGTGAACATTTAGTTTGAATAATGTCCCGTGATGGTAAACGTTTACTTGAACAATAACCATTAGTACAACATTGGGAAATAAAAACATATGGTACTATATTAGTTTGTTTTTATACTATTTATGTAAATTCCCCATATAAATAAGCAATAAAGTGAAAGAAAATAGGGATCATATTCAAAAGAGAGAAGAATGAAGTATAGAGAGAAAAAGCACTACTCATCTTGATTCTAACATCTACGGAGTACTTGGGATAGGACCCTCGGGCCACCCGTACTCTTGTACAACAATCAGGCACACACGTTAATAAAAGAACTTTTGTTAATCTATGCGTCCACGTCTTAGAGCGGTTAATAAGGCGTTTAAATATTTTCAAAGTTAAATGAAATTAGTGTTAATAAACATCGAAGCAATGTAAAAACGTAGAAGTTAAATGTTGGACACGTTTTTATTATGTGTCCTGAGTTATCATTTATCTAATTAATTGATCATTGACCTAATAAATACCCTACGTACTTAATTGGTAATTATTCGATGGACGTAATTACCCTTATGACCTAATTAGGGTTTCCCCTTGGGTGTATATATAGAGGTCATTAGGCAGAGATCAGAACACACCAATCTTACGCCTCCTCTCTGTCTCTCTATTCTCGTGAGTCTCATTCTCACCTTAGCCATCATAACGATACACCCTAAACGGGAACTCGATCTGCGTGAGAATCATGGCCTCATCCCTAACTACGTTTACAGGATTATCAGGTACACATGATTAAATCCCTAATTTATATTTTATGTTTAAGAATTGATCAACATGTGGTATCGGAGCCATTATGTTGATAAATCAATTCCTTTTATTTTCCCTGAACTATAATCGGATATTATGAACTGTGAAATTTCCGTTTGAATTGTTTTCCGATTTAGATCAATAATGGTGTCCCCACAATAATACACTTGTGGCTTTGTTTTTTTTCACTGCAAAACGGAATCTCAACTTGGGAAAATCAAAATCAATTTTCAAGATTTCCATTACATGACCTTTTGTTTCTCCCTAATCACGTTTTTTTCTTCCGGTGAGATTAAAACAGCATTAGTTTCAGAAATCGGCATTACTTTTCCTTAAAATTAAGATCTAAGATTTTCGGAATTAATCCATAAAATTACTTTCTTAAAATTTGTGATGAATTATTTGAAGTGTTCATCCTTATTTTAATGAAATCTTCTTACTTTGGTATTTGATTTGGAATATAATTGTGTTTCCTTAAATTGTATGTCATATCTCACTTTTGCATGATATATTTTGTTTCCTTATTTTATTGACTTATTTTACCAAGAATAGCAAAACTAAATAAGGGATATGCTAAAATACCATTTTAAAAAAAAAATTAAAAAAAAATTAAATTTTTTTTACTTGTTGGAAAATCTCTTGCCTAATATGCCTTTGATTTTCTAATTAAATTAATCTTAATGGGTCCCCAATTTTGTAGCCCCGCCCTGAACCGCTATAACTTTTGCGGTTAACATTAAATTATAAATCATTTGACTAATCTTAAATAAAATTTACTTTTATGATTAGTTAAATTGATTTATTTTGCTTGACTTGAATAATACCTTAGAATACACTTCTGCCCAAAGGTGATGTGTAACATTTGTAAAATTTATTTCAAATCTTATTAAGCATTGTCATTTGGTGCATATCCTTAAATAGATATTTGCATGACACTCGCCTTAAATACATAATATTTCACTTCTGTCCAAAGATGATGTGTTATAATTATGTACTGCGAACTAAATATATATGTGCATTAAAATTTAAATGTTTCACTTCTGCCCAAAGGTGATGTGATACATTCAAATTGCACATCATTATTTTATTATTCATAATACTTAAATAAGTGGTCATAACCAAAGTGAAAGCCATTTGTTTAAGTAGAATTAAATTTAGTCTATTATTTTGGTGTTATAATAGACTCTTATCACAGCTTCATTACTATATAATGGTCCTTATCTTCGCCAGCCTTAGTTAATTACCCCTTAAGTTCTCCTTTAATTATGTGTCTTATTTCTCTCATCTAAATCCACTATCAGCCCCAAATATGGGAATTGAAACCTTGAACGGTGCGAATTTTTCTTCATGGAAAGATTCACTGATGCTAACTCTTGGCATGTTGGATTTTGATTATGCACTGAGAGAGCCTGCCCCTCCTGCACTCACTGATAAAAGTACTGCTGAAGATAAAATAGTACATGAGAGATGGGAGAGGTGCAACAGAATGGCTCTTATGCTCATTAAAAATTTCATCAGCATAATCATCAGGGGAGCTATTCCAGATTCATCTAATGCTAAAATATATCTGGCTTCCGTGGAGGAACCATTCAAAGCAACTTCTAAGGCACATGCTAGTACTCTTATTTTGAAGATGGTGACTACAAAATATGACGGGAATAGCGGCATTCGTGAGCACATCATGATGATGAACGACATGGCCCGTAAGCTCAAGGGATTAGACATGGAGATCAGTGAAGGTTTTCTGGTGCACTTCATAATGACTTCTCTTCCTGCATCTTTTGAAGCTTTCAAGGTCAACTACAACACCCAGAAGGTCAAGTGGTCGATGAATGAGTTGATTGCTGTGTGTGTACAAGAAGAAGAGCGTCTGAAGCTGGACAAACCTGACGTGGCTTACCTCATGACCGCTAATCCAAAGAAGAGGAAGGGCAATGTCGATAAGAAAGATGTTTCTAAAGTCCAGAAACGTGATGCAAGTGCTTCTTCCAGCTCTAAGAACTCCAAAGGGAAGTCTTACTGCAAGTTCTGCCGCAAGGAAGGACATAGACAGAAAGACTGCCAAGACTTTAAGGAGTGGCTGACGAAGAAAGGTAATCATTTTTACATGATACTTGAGTCCTTTAATTTAAATGTTCCAACTAATACATGGTGGTTTGACTCTGGTTCTATGGTTCATGTAACCAACTCACTTCAGGGATTCCTTACAATCCAGAAGCTGGAAAGAAGCCGAAGAACACTTAAGCTGGGGAATGGAACAGAACTAGCTGTCGAAGCCGTGGGAACCTTAGAATTAATAATGAAAACTGGTTTATGTATTAAACTTTATGATACCTTATATATTCCTGAGATTACTCGGAATTTAGTATCAGGACCAAAGTTAGACATAGACGGTTTTGATGTTTCTCATGGTCATGGCAGACTTACTATTAGTTTCAATTCTCAAGTGTTTGGTCATGGTTTTCTGGATGGTGGTCTCTATAAATTAGAACTAGATGATGATTTTTCCAAATCTTTGTTGTCATATAATATCAATCAGACACTAACAAAGAGAAAACGAAAACGAGACTTAGAAACTTCATCCATGTTGTGGCATCAACGCTTAGGCCACATTTCACGAGAACGTTTATCTAGACTCGTGAAGAATGAAGTGTTACCATCTCTCGATTTCAATGATTTTGGAACATGTGTCAAATGCCTTAAAGGTAAAATGACATCAGTGAATAAGAAAGGTGCCACTAGGAGTCCTAATTTATTAGAGCTCATTCACACTGACATTAGTGGTCCTTACTCTATCACTGGCATAACTGGACATAACTCATTTATCACTTATATTGATGATTATTCCCGTTATATGTACTTGTATCTCATTAAGGAAAAATCTGAATCACTTACAACTTTTAAAGATTATAAAGCTGAAGTTGAAAAACAACTTGATCGTCAGATAAAAGTTGTAAGATCAGATAGAGGAGGTGAATATTATGGTAGACATACTGATGTGGGTCCAGCTCCTGGTCCATTTTATGAGTTTTGTAAGGACCAGGGGATTGTTAACCAATATACCATGCCCGGTACTCCTCAGCAGAATGGTGTTGCTGAGAGAAGAAATAAGACCCTAATGGACATGGTACGCAGTATGTTAGCCAACTCAGGTTTACCTCTATTTCTCTGGACCGAGGCCTTAAAAACAGCCGTTCATATACTCAATAGGGTTCCTTCTAAAGCTGTCCCTAAAACTCCTTATGAACTCTGGACAGGAAGGAAACCGAGTCTAAGATATATGAAAGTATGGGGTTGTCTTGCCGAAGCTAAACTATATAATCCCTTCTTGAAGAAACTCGACATGAAAACTGTAACTTGCTACTTCATTGGTTATCCTTCTCACTCAAAGGGTTACAGATTTTATTGTCCTTCCCACGTCACTCGCATTGTAGAAACCAAAGATGCTCATTTCCTTGAAGATTTTAAGGTCAGTGGGAGCAGTGAAAACCCTTATGATGAATTGCTAGAAGTACAAGACGCGGGGGGAGAGACTTGTCAATTACTTTACCTCCAATTACTCCTCTTGTACTCAATGCCAATCCGCAGGACACTGCACCACCTCCTACTCCTAATGTACCTGGAAATGAAGACACCTCAAATAATCACCATCAAGACAATGCCGCCAATGCTCAACCCGATAATTTTCTCAGGAGGTCATCAAGGTCTAAAAGGCCTACTAACTTTGATGATTATGTTACCTACCTGACTGAAGCAGAAATGGATGCTGGAAAGTTTACTGATCCTACCTCTTACAATGAAGCCATTAACAGTGATCAGTCTTCTGAATGGAATAAAGCCATGATTGAAGAGCTTGACTCCATGAAGAAAAATGATGTTTGGGATTTGGTTGAATTACCCAACGGTGTAAAACCCGTAGGATGTAAATGGGTCTTCAAAACAAAACTGGACCCGAATGGAAACATTGAACGCTACAAAGCGAGATTGGTTGCAAAGGGCTACACTCAGAAAGAGGGAATTGACTATCAAGAGACCTTTTCTCATGTCTCTCGAAAGGATTCCTTAAGGATCGTTATGGCTCTTGTAGCTCAGAGCTACATCACATGGATGTCAAAACCGCTTTCCTTAATGGCGATTTGGATGAAGAAGTGTTCATGAAACAACCCGAAGGATTCAAATCTGAAGGTCAAGAGCACCTAGTCTGTAAGCTAAAGAAATCCATATACGGATTGAAGCAGGCATCACGTCAATGGTACCTAAAGTTGCATCAAGTCTTGAAGTCAGAAAGTTTCATAAAGAATCAAGTGGATCAATGCACCTACCTCAAGATGAGTGGGAGCAACTTTACTATACTTGTCCTTTACGTAGATGACATTCTATTGGCAAGTAATAGTTTAGACATGTTGCATGAGTCCAAGCGCTTACTCTTGCGTAATTTTGACATGAAAGATCTCAGAGAGGCTTCTTATGTTATTGGCATCGAAATACACCGAGATAGAGTCAATGGTATTTTGGGATTATCTCAAAAGACTTACATTGAGCGTGTCCTTACACGTTATAACATGCAACATTGCTCTCCTTCTGTGGCTCCAGTAGTTAAGGGAGATGTTTTCGGTTTATTTCAATGTCCGAAAACAGAGGTTGAAAAAGAACAGATGAGAATGATACCTTATGCGTCAGTAGTAGGAAGCCTTATGTATGCACAAGTCTGTACTCGTCAAGATATCGCTTACATTGCTGGAATGTTAGGTCGTTATCAGACCAATCCTGGTCTTGATCACTGGAAAGCAGCTAAGAAAGTTCTTCGATATCTACAAGGGACAAAAGACTATAAACTGATTTACAGAAGGAGTGATAATTTAGAAGTGGTTGGTTATTCTGATTCTGATTTTGCTAAGTGCAAAGATGACAAGAAATCCACTTCAGGGTATATCTTTATGTTAGCTGGCGGACCTATCTCGTGGAAGAGTCATAAGCAAGAGTTGACTGCAACTTCTATAATGATGGCAGAATACATTGCGCTGTACAACGCAACCTGTCATGGGATGTTGCTCAGAAACCTCATCACTGGACTCAAAGTAGTTAATTCCATCTCTCGACCATTGAAGCTTTATTGTGATAACTCAGCCGCCGTTAGTTTCTCGAACAGTAACAGTTCGACTGGCGCTGCTTTATATCTTGATACAAAGTACTTGTTCGTACGTGAGCGAGTTGAGGAAAATAAACTTTGTATTGAGCATATAAGTACTAAGAATATGCTTGCGGATCCAATGAATAAAGGTCTCCCTCCTAAGATTTTCGAAGAACATGTTTCGAAAATGGGGTTTTCTAAAGACCTTATTTAGTTGCATATTGTACTTGCTTACATTTAATAATAAAATTTCCTCATACTTTTGTTTGTTTGTCTCTGAATGTGTCTATGCATGCCTAAAGACATATAGACAACATTTATGTACAAAATAATCTTATGGGCTTAATTGTCAATTTGATCCTTAGCTTATTTAAGTTTTAAATTTGGTATTGTAGTATGATTAATGGGGGTCTTGAATTGAATATCGATCCAATGACTGTATTTCTCTGCTACAGTTTCGGTTTAGAACTAAAATGAGTATTAAAATCTGATCAGACTTATCTAATACTCATCATAAATGATTACTCGGCCAAATGGGAGAATGTTGGACACGTTTTTATTATGTGTCCTGAGTTATCATTTATCTAATTAATTGATCATTGACCTAATAAATACCCTACGTACTTAATTGGTAATTATTCGATGGACGTAATTACCCTTATGACCTAATTAGGGTTTCCCCTTGGGTGTATATATAGAGGTCATTAGGCAGAGATCAGAACACACCAATCTTACGCCTCCTATCTGCCTCTCTATTCTCGTGAGTCTCATTCTCACCTTAGCCATCATAACGATACACCCTAAACGGGAACTCGATCTGCGTGAGAATCATGGCCTCATCCCTAACTACATTTACAGGATTATCAGGTACACATGATTAAATCCCTAATTTATATTTTATGTTTAAGAATTGATCAACATTAAAAATATAAAATCAGAATACACCAATCGTATACTAACAACTTTCATCCATAAGAAATAAAAATGTATAATATTAAATCACAAAATATATTAATGCAATAAACTTTGAATCATAATTTCCGAAACTTTGAAAGGGTTAAATCATATCCTTACGTCTTCCTCCATTAGATTCTTTTTACAATATTTTCTTTTGATTATAGATTATTCAAATCTCACTCTATTGATTTGGAAGTGAGTCGGTCTTATCTACGGTACGAGACGTCCTTGTTCATCGTCGCTTCGTGACTTTTCCGGCGTGCACTTTTTTTTTGTTTTCGTTGGTTCTGGTTGAGTTTCCGAACCGACTCCGGGTCATCGAGGTTCACCGATGTTTGCATTTCGAACAACGCCAGATTACTCTCGTACGTTTTGAAGAGTCACATCGCGTACTCGTTTGGTTCGAGACCGTCGGGGGGAGAAAAACGGGAGGGATTAATGTTAATTAAAATTTACGGAGTAAAAAATTTGAAGGAGATTGAAGATATGTGTGTGAATGAAATTGAAGACTGAAAAAAGAAAAGATGTGAAGAAGATTGAAGATTAGAGTTTGATATGTATAAAAAAAATTAAATTAAAGATTTTTTGTGTGTAATTGGGCATTGAACGGGGGCTGTTTAATTTCAAGAAGTAGTAAATGGGCATTGAACTTTGTTTGGTTGCTCTAAGACGTTGAAGTGACTTTTGGAGGTGGGGGTCACACATGGGATCATTAAACACTTAACAATGTACAAAGCACGTTGTTAAGACTGCTAACCCAACCAGCGGAACAATCATAATGACAACCAGAAGCACACCAACGAACAACCGAGTAAAATTAATTGCCTGAGTTGAATGAATGAAGAGATCACCGCCGATTTGGAGCATCCCGACCAATCGCATTTGCAATAAGCCAACACTACCCTCTGTCTCCCCTGTCCCCACCCATTACCACTTTCCCCTCCCCTCCCCTTTCTTTCTTTATTTAGGGATTTCATCCCCTGTGTCTCCATCTCTCGCTACTAAACCATGGCGGATTCTCTCTCCTCCATTGCCCTCTTCTTCTTCTTCTTCATCATCTCCTCCTCCTCCCCCCCCGCCGCCGCCCAAGTCTCAGATTACCACACCCTTTTTCTTCGCCCTCTCCCCGCCACCCGCCAGTCGCTCTCCTTCACTCCCCTGCTTCAGCCGGAATCCGACGAGACTTCCCTTGCTCTCGAGCTCCATCACGTCGACCGCATCTACGGCGATGAACTGAATGCCACCCCCAAGGCCCTCTTCCGGATGCGGCTGCAGCGGGACGCCGCTAGGGTTAAGGCTCTCTCCGACGCGGCGGCCAACGCCACCGTCTCCCGCCGCGCTGGCGGCCGCGGAGCAGACTTCAGCAGCTCCGTCATCTCCGGGCTCTCTCAGGGGAGCGGCGAGTACTTCACGCGCCTCGGCGTGGGAACGCCTCCCGAGTACCTGTACATGGTTCTCGACACCGGGAGCGACGTCGTTTGGCTCCAGTGCTCTCCCTGCAAGAAATGCTACTCCCAGGCCGACCCGGTTTTCGATCCAAAGAAATCCAAGTCCTTTTCCCCCATCCGGTGCGACACTCCCCTGTGCCACCTGCTGGACAGCCCCGCCTGCGACCCCCTCAAGATGTGCCGTTACCAAGTGTCCTACGGCGACGGATCTTTCACCGACGGCGAGTTCTCCACGGAGACGCTCACGTTCCGGCAGACGCGCGTCGAGAACGTGGCGATCGGATGCGGTCACAACAACCAGGGCCTCTTCGTCGGGGCGGCCGGACTGTTGGGTCTGGGGAGGGGGAAGCTGTCGTTCCCGAGTCAAGCGGGTCAACGGTTCGGAGGGAAGTTCTCGTATTGCCTCGTGGACCGGTCCGCCACCTCCAAACCGTCTTCCATCGTCTTCGGAGATTCCGCGGTGGCGAGGAGGGCGGTGTACACCCCGCTCCTCAAGAACCCCGGGCTCGACACCTTCTACTACGTGGAGCTACTGGGAATCAGCGTCGGCGGGGCGGCCGTTCCCGGGATCAAAACGTCAATGTTCAAGCTAGATCCGGCGTCAGCAGATGGAGGGGTCATAGTGGATTCGGGCACGTCGGTGACCCGTTTGACCAGCCGGGCGTACGAGGCGATGAGGGATGCATTCCGGAAGGGGGCGACGGAGTTGAAGCTGGACCCGCGAGGGTACTCGCTGTTCGACACCTGCTACGATCTTTCCGGGAAGGAGGAGGTGAAGGTGCCGACGGTGGTGCTGAATTTCAAAGGGGCCAACGTCTCCCTCCCGGCTTCAAACTACCTGATTCCGGTGGATTCGGCGGGGAAGTTCTGCTTCGCGTTCGCCGGCACAAATGGGGGGCTGTCCATAATCGGAAACATCCAGCAACAGGGTTTCCGGGTGGTGTTCGACATGGGGGAATCTAAAGTCGGGTTTGCCACCGGTGGGTGCGATTAATTAATTAATTAATTTTAACCTAAAAGTCCATCCATAATTCGCATTACTCTTTTATTAATCTTTACGAGAAAACTATATTGTTACTCCTGTGCTTTTTCAAATTTGCTGTAGTGGGATTTAGTGTGGTTGCTTTTTAATCTTGATTAATCTCTTTGGGTGGCATTATAAAGTGGGGATTATGGTTAAAAAGGGCTTTCAATGGAATGTAGAAACTGTAATAATGAAATTTCGCAGAAAGTATTATATCAATTGACATTATTATAACTTGGGCACAATTGGAGTCAGAGATCTGAACTTTCTCTTCTAATCCACACTCCACACTGCAGTATGGATGAGAGTGATGATAGGATACAAACTTTGTGCTAGAAATATTGGATGGAAATATGGAATATAGTGTAGGTCTCACACTTTGACCCCCATTTTTGACCCACAATCTACATATCATCCACATTTGTCAAAAAAAAAATTAATATGCTAAATACTCTCTCGGGTCCTCCTTCCCGGAAATTATTCGATGGAAAGAAAAAAAATTAATATGCTAAATACTCTCTCGGGTCCTCCGTTCTAGAAAGAAAGTTTTAGGACGGAGGGACTATCAATATACTTTTACCGTCTCTAAAAGATTGTCACAGTTTGACTCTTTGGTTAAATTATGGTTTCTTTTGACCCCACATTAAATAAAACAATTTAAAATTTTACTTCGTTTTACGTAAAGAGTAAATAATTTAGAAATGAATGGAATATAAAAATTTGATATGTCAAAACTATATTATAAAATAAATTGAATTTTACTAAATTTACATTATAACTAAATACTCCCTCCGTCCCAAATTATAATGCCTGTTTACTATTCACAGGGTCAAACTTCATTCACTTTCTTTCTCTATTTTCGTTAGAAATTTGATAAAATAAAATATTATTGTCACTACTAGTTTTGTAGATCTTTTGATGTAGTTTTTTAATATGTAATTTTTATTTTTTAATTATATACCATTTGTCATATAAAATGGTTTGAAAATAATTTCAGTCAAACATCGTAAACCGAAACAGGCGTTATAAAATGGAACGGAGGTAGTATATTTTTTCATAACTTGCAGTTAATGGGTGCTACAATTTGACTAAAAAATCAAAATGTGGCAATCTTTTTAAAACGTAGGAAGTATTTCTTTTAAAACATACTCCCTCCGTCCCAAAAAGATTTACACGTTTCTAAAAAAATTGTGTCCCAC
Organism: Cuscuta australis; assembly: GCA_003260385.1. Taxonomy (NCBI): domain Eukaryota; kingdom Viridiplantae; phylum Streptophyta; class Magnoliopsida; order Solanales; family Convolvulaceae; genus Cuscuta; species Cuscuta australis. The sequence continues at coordinate 4,760,175 of NQVE01000015.1, read as the reverse complement.
AAACCCTTACCCATTTCTATTAAAAAACCACTTTTACTCTTTACTTTTTCAAACTCTACCTATCACATCATACCTTTTTCCTAATAATCTACACATCACATCCTACTTTTACCCATCACATCAAGGGTTTTTTGGAAAGTCAACACAAAATTATCCCTCTCTTAATTTCAACTTTAGTCAAAATGGGTAACACTTTATGGGACGGAGGGAGTATGAGCTACATCCCCGAGGGCTCTCATAGACCCGACCGAATGGTTACTGAAAAAGAAAATTGAACTTTGATCGCAGATTAGTGGCAAAAAATAGAATTTGCACTTGATGTTTGCAGAGGTACTATGCTTAGCATAGTTGCATCTTATCATAGTTAGTATGAATCGAATTTCAGTCTTACTCTTATGACACTCATTGTTTTGCCAACTGCTTAACGCCACCCACTGACTGTTTATACATTACAATTATCTATAACAAAATTTCATCGTTGAAATATATCAAAAATCAATATTTCTTGTGTCTCAAAAAGAATTGTCTACACGCATAACGATATTGGATTAAATTTATTTGCATTCTAATTTATACATGAAAAAGAGGACAACTTTATTTATTTAAAAACTACATTAAAAATCTATAAAATAAAAAATATAACAATATACTCAAAGACAAACGCGCAAGGATGGATGTAGATTTTTTTTCAATTATTTTTTTTTCAATTAATTTTAACTAAATTAAAATTTGACCTTCAATTAATAAACACTTAAACCTTTAAAGGATAGAGGGAATATTTACCAATAGGGGTGAGCATAGTACGGTATTTAGCTCGTACAGATACCGTATCAAATATTTCGGTTCGGTATGAGATTTTGCTCCGTACCGGTCCCGATCTCGAAATTTTGGTTTGGTATGGTTCGAGATGGTTCGGTATCGGTTTCGGTACAAATTGGGATGAATACACAAAAACTAAAACACAAATAAAAGTATAATTTACACATAATAGAACTTGAACCATTTATTTAAAGTATTATTTAGTGAAGGAATATAAAAATATTACTTCCGGGTATTATTTTTTGTAATATTTTAGTATATATGTTCGGTTCGGGATTTTTGGTATGGGACGTCATCTCGTAGACTCGTACTGTTCCCAAATACCGTATCGACCATTCAATTTGGTACGGTTCGGTTTTTTTTCTGTACTTTTTCGATTCGATATTTTTTAGTTCTGTATTTTAAATTTTTTAGAAAAATTTCCGTATCTGTTCACCCTATTTACCAAGGTCACCATATAAGACCTTATTGTAAACTGAAGCCCCTTGCCCTTTTGTGCGACCAAAATGGAGGACGACATTGAAAGAGAGAAGGCTGTGGCGGTACGGCTGATAGAGAAGGCCACAAATTCAACCAGACCCGAAGTGGATCCGCGCCTTCTCAAATCCATCAAATCCGTCGTCCGGCAATCCGACTCCGAGCTCCGACTTGCTGCTCAAACCCTAATGACCCTATTGAAACGCGACCACTCGCAGGTAATATCATTTGCCACGCCATGTTCATCTCGCGCCCAATCAATCTTTCCATCTTCTTTATTTCGTGTTAACTCATAGAAAACATTTATACATGTTGGATCAATCACACAATTCAATTTTACTGCCCTTTTGTTTCTGCTGGAATTACAATATGGAAATTGAAAGTGTTCATCTTTTTGTTGGAAATGATAGAACAATCACGTTGGAGTAAAATAAAAAAATGTTATGCTTCAAAATGTTATACTGTCTTTTGCAGGTTAGGTATCTTTCCCTTCTAATCATAGACGAAATCTTCATGAGGTCAAAGCTTTTCCGGGCTCTGCTTGTTGAGAATTTGGAGCAATTGTTAACTTTGAGTGTGGGGTTCAGAAGGAACCTGCCTCTCCCTGCCCCTGCTTCTGTTGCATCTGTTTTACGTGCCAAGGCGATTGAGTATCTGGAGAAATGGAATGCATCATTCGGAATTCACTACAGGCAGCTTAGGTTGGGGTATGAATACCTGAAGAACACACTTCGCTTTCAGTTTCCCAATGTGCAAGCAAATGCCTTGCGGGTTCAGCAGGAGAGAAGAGAAAGAGAGGCGAGGACAAGAGAAATTTTGCTTAAAAAGTTTGATAGCTTTAAGGACAAGGTTTCTTCAATAAAAGATGAGATTCACTCCACCATTGATGAAATTACTGTGTGTTTAGAAATTCTTAATGCCAAGGGTGATGAAGAGGACATGCAGTTGGTTCCGTTAGATGGCGAAGAGGAGGTTGAAGAGTTTCGCAACTCTGAACTGCAACGGCTTCGTCACGACTGCTTGGCAGAAGGGGAAAAGGTTAGGGAGACCACCAACAATACTGTCGTTTTTGATGCATTGAGGGAACTCTATAAGGTTGTAATGACCAAACATATGGTTGTGGTTCAAGAATGGATATCTGTTCTCATAAGAGTGGAAACAGAGGACACCAAGTTTAGGGACAATGCATTGAAGGACTTCATTGATATTCAAAATAATCTCAAATCTGTAGAAGCAAAATGTGAATCCTCGGGGTGTACTCTTTCAAAAACCACCCATGTGGATGACGATGTCATTTGGGAAGATGGTGATGTCAGTTCATTTGGGACTAGAAAACCTGTGGTAACAGATTTGAGATGTGAAGCTTCTGAAAAAGGTAATGGACATCAAGAAGGGATTGTCAAAAAGGACACCAGTGAATCAAATCCTTTGCACAGGGAGCTCTTAGCTGAAGCTCCAGTCATGAAGTGGGGCCCCGTCATGGACAATTGGGGCTCAAAGCGGATCTTTCTGGCCAACCAAAGGGGTTTGGATCTTGACAGTCACTGGGGTAGGGTAGACCATGACACAGTTATTCCCACTGAAAGAATTGCAGAGTTGAATGTGCATGCAACTGTGTACCGGGAAGACCCAGTTGAAATCCAACCGTGCCGTGCTCCTTTATCGAGGAAAGGTGGGCTTTGCCAGAGGAGAGACTTGAGAGCTTGCCCATTTCACGGGGTGATTGTTCCTCGAGATGATGATGGAAAGCCTATTATGATTCATCAAGGATCAATTGCAGAAGGCAAAGGCAAGGGTGAAGATGATGGGAAGCCTATTATGTTTAATCAAGGCTCAATTGCAGAGGGCAAAGGAAATGATATTGATGAGTTCCCTCCAACGGTAGATATGACTCAATTGGCCAGACAAGCGGTGAAGAACGTACGGGAGAGAGATACAAGCGATACAAAGCAGATTTTGAAGCGAGCTAAACGTGCAAAGGTACGGGAACACAATGAATCCGTTCTTCGTGACGCTGCAATTGCATCATCTTCAACCTCTTATTTTGCTGGAGAAGATCAACATGCAGCCAATGGGACGGCATATCATGCGAGAAATAAGGAAGAAACCCTCGCATCTATGTTGAAAAAGAAGAAAGAAACCAGTAAAGACAGACTGGGTCAGAAGCTTCTGAATGCACGTGCAAGAGATGCTACACAGAGACAGTTGGCAGCAGCAGAGGATGCAAACTACCGCGAGGCTTTTCCAAATCAGTGGTAGAAATGTAAACTTATCACTCTTGATCGCTTTTGTGGTTTTGTGGCAAGTGATTCCAACGAAAGATGTTTACAGAGGTTGCTTGACGTATATATGCACTGAAGGTACATTAAGATTGATAGGTAGTCGGGTTGATGCATTGTGTTTTCCCTTCTTTTTTTTTGAAGTAACCATTGTGGCTTTATATATTTTAACACACTGTAAACTGGCTGGTTCTGCATTGTGTTTTCCCATCTTTTCTTTTCTTTTTTTGAAGTTACCATTGTGGCTTTATAGTTCAACACATTGTAAACTGGCTGGTTTGTACATAGACAGAATTAGAGAGTGCAATGTTTTGTTGGTTTCTCAAGTTTCCTTTGTAACAATTGACAAGTTTGGCCAAGTGAACTCTCAACTCAATCTCTACACCTAACATCACCAATGTGAAACAAGTTTTGCTGCTTAGCATAATGTTGAAACTTCTATTGGAATGAGCTAATCCCACTTTGTATTTCAAAATTTATATGTATAAACCACACGTCAGAAGAAAGGAACAACTAAGTAAATCCTATGGTGTGCTGTTTGACTCAGTACGTGCAAAATTGTGAATCAAAATATATTTCAATGCCCACGAAACGTTTTTATTTCTTCCCTGTTGGAGAAAACATTGTCTTTGTCATCAACGAGTAGGCCGAGGAGTAATACTTGCACCAATAAATAATTTATGTGCTTTTATATATTTAGACCGTGCTTATCTGGTTTGCAATTCTTAATTTATAACTTGTTACAACTGCTTTTAGACATTTTCTGGAAATAATATATCAATATCTAATATCATTTTTATTTAATTTGAGGTCCGAGTTTGCCAATTTTAATTGAAAAAAGTTAAAGTGGACAACAACTTAGAGACGGAGGAGGTATTACTCTTAAACTATGATGGAAACTTTTTCATTTTAACTAGAGAAAAGTCAAATTAAACAAATTAGAAGTACTCTCACCATGACTCTATATTGAAAGAAAGATGGAAAATTTCCAGAAATTCATGCTACTTTTGTACTGAGTTAATTGTCTTATTAAGGATAACGAAGTCTATATTCAAATAATGCAATTAAATCTACTCCGTTAATTATTAAAAAAAAACTAGATAGATTGTCTTAGAATAAGAGGTAGGACAACGTGTTCTGTTTGTCCGATTTAATTGGATTTGATCTCATTTTAATATACTCTGATTTGATTTGATCTAAAGAGTCTGATTTTTATATAAGAATAAATAGTTATCAATTCATTTTTATGTAAATTGTCTTTTTTAGTTTACAATATTCGATTGAAATTATTTAAAATTCAATTTATATGAGAATTACGGTAAAATTAAAAAATAAATTTTATATTGAAAAATTACATTTAAAAATTTGCAAAACAAGAGATGACATGATTACAATTTTATTGAATGAGTAACAAAAATAGATAAAAAACATAAACAAAACTTGACTTTAAAAATACTCTGTAATAAATAAAGATTTAATTTAAGAGGAAAACAAAATAATAGGGAATAATAAAAATAAGTTAGCAAAAATACTAGAGTCGTCTTCTCGAGGAAGAGGAACCCTTGAGTTATTATTACAGTATTATCAGGGTTTAAGCTTTTATCTTCCCTCTCATGGGCGTGCCCCTTAGCTCATGGACCTTCTAATCTACCCCACTCCTCTTTCCACCCTGCAGCGCCAACCTTCATTTCTTTCCCCCTTAAGCCTCGCCTTCCCCAGAACTAAAAAAATCCGCCTACTCTCCCATTCCTCACCCCTCTCTGGCCGCTCGAGATTCCGGATTTCAGCTCAGTTTCACCGGCGCTCCGTCCGCCAGAACCATCTGAGAAGAAAGATCCAACGGCAGGAGGTTAGTGGTGGCGATTCTGTTATTTCTTCTCCCATTTCTCAAAGTGCCAAGGAAATTGAAAATGTTGATCGAATTGGGAAAAATCTTGAATCTCACATTCTTCGAGAGTCCACTACCCTGCGGGGTGATATTAATCTATCAGTCCCTTCTGGGGGAGAATCCCTCTTGTTGGATAAATTAGAGAATTGGGTTGAGCAGTATAGGAAGGACACGGAGTTCTGGGGCATTGGGACATGTCCCATCTTCACGGTTTATGGAGATTCTCAGGGTAAGGTTGAAAGGGTTGTTGTAAACGAGGACGAAATCCTCAGAAGGAGCAGAGTTCCGCCACCATTGTTTAAGGATGTTGCGGCGGTTGAGGATCTCAGTGAAGTCAATGAAAAACTATCCGTTGCCAAATCGTTGGCTCGGGAAATGGAAACTGGGAAAAATGTGATACCAACAAACAGTTCGGTTGCAAAGTTTCTGATCTCCGATGAGGGGAAGCTAGACATTGTCCTGAAGGGGACGACAAGTGGGTTCAGTCTAAATCCGAGCTCCTATAAAATTCCACCTCATTCTGGAATTGCAGTATTGTGTGGTCTTGTTGCAATACTGGGTATGAAGACGTTGTTTAAGTCTGGGAAGAATGAACAGTACCTTACAAGATTAGAGAAAGAAATGCTGAGGAGAAAGAGAGAAGCTAGAGTGAAGAAAGAGAAAATGGTGATTGGTGGTGTGGAAGTTGTCCGTGGATTCGCAGAGCATAACAACATCCTTTCTATTGAACGGCCTGAGCTTGATAAAGAAAAACTCATGACTAGCATAACGAATTCAACGGAGTCACGTAATAAACCAAGATTGCCAGAACATTCAAGCAACCTGCATATCAGCGATGCAGAATTTGAGAATAAGATTCATGAAATCAGAGAGTTGGCTAGGCATGCTAGAGAATTGGAAGATAAAGGTCCTTTTTCAAATAAAGATGGAGAAGAAAAAGAAGTTAGAATACTGAGTTGTGTAGCTTCAAAGAATCTTGGTAGTGCTATAAGTTCTACAGGAAATGTAAGTGAATTGATGCATGATGCGAGCTTGTTGAATAATGTCGCTGGCATAACTGAACAATCTGACAGTGCAGGTGGCCTCCCAAGCAAGCCACGTAAAAATCGTAAGAAAACAAAATCAAGGATCATAACGTCGGTGAAGGAAGCTAGAGAATACCTTTCTAGGAAATGTGAAGAAACCCAAGAGAGAATAGTGGCAACTGTCGAAGAAGTAGACACCGAAGCCGCCAATCTAGTGGAAAAGAAAGATATTGGCCATGTGCGCGTGAAACCTGATGGGTACTTGGAAAGTTCTAATTACGGAAGGAAAAAACCTGTTCCCCAAGCCTGTTTTGAACAGGCTGATTCCCCACCTACCAATTCAATGGAGTTCTTCAATGGCTCTAATTGTGATATGGAGAAATATCTTCCAATTGATAATAATTCTGTAGCTCCACCAGGCAACTCAGCAATGGAGAATAGCTCGAAGCAGGATGATGATGAGAACTTGCTTGTCTCACCCTCCATTTCACTTGAAGCATCAACTAACTGTGAGGATTCCACTTTCACAAATGAGCCATCTGCTCCAGCCATGGAAATCCTAAAAGATGTCAAGGAAAGAGTAGCAGAATGTTCAGATATTCCAGAAACTCCCTCTGGCTTAAAAGAGACGGCTCCGTTCGTAAATAAGGAGAATTGGTTGGAGAAGAATTTTCATGTACTTGAGCCAGTAATCAAGAAAATGCAGACAGGCTTTAGGGATAACTACTTGGTTGCAAAAGATAAATCTAATCTAGAGTTGGATGCAAAGTCAAATCCACTTAATCTTGAGAGTAGTAAATACGGTGGAGAACTTGAATGGGTGGAAGATGAAAGGCTCCAAGGGATTGTATTTAAAGTTCGAGACAATGAGCTAGCTGGAAGAGACCCGTTTTTCCTAATGAGCGAAGATGATAAACTTGCTTTCTTTGATGGCCTTGAGAAGAAAGTTGAACAAGAGAACAAGCAGCTTTTGAATTTGCATGAATGGCTGCATGCAAACATTGAAAACCTTGATTATGGAACAGGTAGCTGTCTTTCACATGAACATTTAACCTGGATTTTATCTCTTGATAAAAAATGAAGATATGAATTCTGTTTAAGTTTACTTAAATGCTATTTTACTTGGTGTTTGGTTAAATTGTTTTGATATTTACTGAGGAAGTTTTATATGCTCTAGATGGCATCAGTTTGTATGACCCACCACAGAAAATAATGCCTCGGTGGCGAAGTCCTCCCATGGAGAAAATTCAGGAGTTACTAAATAGCAATGTGGGGCTGGGAAAGACAGCTAAGGGAAGTACTAAAGACTCTAGTCTCCAAAATACATACGGGCGAGAGGCACATCTGAAACCAGCAGAATCTCCATCGAATGCTAAAGTCAGTTCTTCTTTGTTGAAGAAGCCTGCAAAAGCTCCAAAGACCATTATAGAAGGAAGTGACGGTTCAACTCGAGCTGGGAAAAAATCTGGGAAAGAGTATTGGGAGCATACAAAGAAATGGTCACGAGAGTTCCTAGAGTCGTACAATGCAGAGACAGACCCAGAAATTAAAAGTATTATGAGAAATATAGGGAAGGACTTGGACAGATGGATTACTGAGAAAGAGATACAAGAAGCCAGTGAACTCATTGATGGATTGCCCAACAGGGGGAAAAAGTTCATCAGTGAGAAACTCGACAAAGTCAGAAGAGAAATGGAAGTATTTGGACCTCAAGCTGTGGTGAGCAAATATCGCGAGTATGGTGATGAGAAGGAAGAGGATTACTTGTGGTGGCTAGATTTGCCACATATACTGGTAAGTGGCCGGCCAACTTTATCATTTAGTAACAAAGGTGTTGTACCACATTTTACCGAATTACAATTTCTGCATTTATTGGATTTTGTTTCCCCATATTTCTTTTCATGTGTAGTGCATTGAAATGTACATCAAGCAAGAAGGGGAGATGAAAGTGGGCTTCTATTCATTGGAAATGGCTTCTGATTTGCAATTGGACCCTCCACCAAATCATGTTATCGGTTTTGAGGATGCTGGAGACTGTAAAAATATGTGCTACATCATACAAGCTTACTTGGAATCACTTGGCCATGGAAATGCCTTTGTTGTCGCGCAGCATCCGAAGGTAAATTTAAATCTAAATCCCCCCCTCTTTCTACTCCCCTATTTTACTTGCGAAATTTAAAATTGCTTCCGGTCACGGTGCAGGATGCTTTCCGGGCAGCCAAAGCAAATGGTTTTGGTGTAACTGTGATCAAGAAAGGGGAGCTGCAGCTGAATGTTGACCAGCGGCTAGAAGAGGTGGAGGAGTTTATCTGCGAAATAGGGAGTAAGATATACCATGATAGACTCATGCGGGAACGTGGTGTTGATATGGAGGCTGTAGTGAAGGGCATGTTTGGTACTGGAAAGGAACCTCCCTGCAGGTAAATTTGAACCTTCAAAACTCACCATCATATTAGAATTTTAGCAGTGTTTGCATATATGTGGTTGTAAGCTCACATTTGTTTTGCCCTTTTTTTCCCAGTAATAAGACAACAGAGAGAAAACAAAGGAAGCTGCTTGACATTGACAGTACAAGGAAATAGCTCAAAGTATGAGTAGTTGTGGAAATTGTAAATCCAAATCAAGCTTGTAACAGAATTCTCAAGGCTTCTTTAGCTCAGTCTATACAGCTTGTCGTGCAACACAATATGAACCTCTCTCTCTCTCTCTCATACACACACTTGTTATGTTTTTTTTTCAAATGAATAAACGATGTGGAGGCAGAAGCAGAATATAAAACATTCATTCATGGGAAAAAAACTAGGGGAACCCCACTTTTTTGACACCACAGTGTTTCACAAAACAGACAATTCTGTTGTTCTATTGTGTGAGAAACTATGGTGTCAAAACCGTGGGGGCTCCCTAGCAATGTTCTTCATTCAGGAGCACTGGATGAATACAGACAAATTGGGGGCTTGAGTCCACACTGTACACTTCTCGTTGCTCTCCACTCTATGGGTAAACACCTTCAGCACCCTGACACTCCCCACCAGTTTCATCATGGTCTCTATCACCATAGTCTCTGTTTCACCGGGCTGCGATGAGAAGGAGGAGGTGGAAGAAGGCGGCAAGGGGTAGGATTGGACATTCAGCTTGGCAGACATTCTCTGGGTCTGCCCTGCTTCAATCTTTCCGGTGGGGATGAACACCAGGCCGACTGGGCGGCCGTGATAGCTGAGCTGGATGGTGCTGCCGTACTGACTGAACACGTCGCGGTTGGGGTTGGAGACGGAGACCTCCTGGACTAAGGCGAGGTTGAGGGTGCCGTTTGTGATTGACAAGTTGGAGAATCGCACGGCCTGGACCTTGATTCTTGGAGGCTTGGGCTTGAAGACAAAGTAGCAAGCCGCCACTGCGCCGGCGATGACCGAAATCAGGAAACAGGTGGCGAGTAGGCACGAAGCTAAGTTGGCGCCGCCGCCGCCGCTGCGGGTGCTACGGCTGGGCTTAGATCCGTACGGATCACTCATGGAAGTGGAAGTTAATGGGGATTTGTATAGGGGGAGATAATCGCGGGCGGAGTGACTGACTATAGGAACGAACAGACAGATGATCTCCTGACCTGACCTGACCAGACCTGGGTCAGATGAGAGTCAGAGAGAACAGAGCAATACCCTAAAACTAATTAAAGTTAAGTTTCCTTTTTCTTTAATTACTAGTCTTATTAAAAGAAAAAAAGGAGTAGTAATTATTTGGAGAGCCAAAAAAGCAAAAAGAACGCTAGCCCAAAAAAAATTGCATGTAAAATTTAAAAAAAAATAAAAACTAAATAAAAATGAATGATAAAGAGTCATGTGATATATATTTGGGGTACATTTTTAGTGTACTCATAACATCTCCCAACAAAAATGTAGTGAAAATATGGTGGCGTACATTTATCTATTCTCTAACTTTTATCTTATCATTTAAGGAGCATTCAGTAATATTTATCAATTCTCCAACTTTCATTTGTAATACACTTTGTGATGTACCTTTAGTATTTGTCTATTTTCACCTTGTTACTCTCTTATGGCGGTAATAAAATGATAGGGATGTATTGGAGCTTCACCTTCATGCCCTCATCCAACAATCGACTTTATATTCATGCGATTCATCTATCATCAATTATATATATCACGTATCACTCGATTCATTCATCACTCATGGGTGAAACAGGTAAAGCGGTGATATAGATAATACTACCTCCGTCCGGGAATAAACTTCCCACTTTGATACTCTGTATTTCCTTATTTTTTAGGAGAGTTGAAAATGGGAAAGAAATGTTCAAAATACCCTCTTTTGATAGCTACTACTGCCCCTTGCTCTTCGGAACCATTCTCCCCAATCCACATCGGCGCCGGCCCCAACCATTGCCACCGCACCCCATTGCCTTAATCTCCGCCACAATTTCTAGTCCCACTGAAATAAAATCTTAGATCTAAAAAACTGATTATTATGGGGGAGAAGAAATACATATGCCCATCATCGCCAGCCACCATCACCCCACCAATCAAATGAAAAGAAAAACATTTGAAACATGTAAAACTCATTTTCTTAAAAAAAAATATATTAATAATGTTTACGATAAAATCCTACGAAGAAACAATCTTCTAAGGTTGCATTTCGTTCAACTAATCTCATCTGATTTTTTGAAGATCTAATCTGATTGCAGATATAATTAAAATTGTTTATGGTCTAATCTGATCTGGCTGATTTAATTCTGATCCAACTATAATAAGAATAAGTAATAATCAGAAAAAATGAGTTGAACGAAATGCTACTTAGAAGAATAGGAACCATCAGTTCTGATAACTGCATACCAAAAGTTACTCTAGATGACAGTGTCATTCATTGACAATTTGACACAGATAACAGTGTCAACCGAGCCTTGCCAACTAATAATTATTTATAAAACTTACTCTATAATTTTATTAAAACATACTCCCTAATATCTATTGGTATTTTTTTAACAGATAAAGAGAATTCGCATGTTCTATAGAAATGAAATCTAAACATTTTGTCATTTGTTCAAATTCTGGATTCAGCTTGCACGTTGGCCTGTGTCGATATTCAAAATCATCTTCTATTTGTCCATCGGACTCTCTGATTCGCTGAGCGGGTATTGATTGAGCGGTTCTTGATTCAAATCGGCACAGATCTTTCAATCTCAAGGACACAATGGAGAACCTGATCTCCTTGGTAAACAGATTGCAGAGAGCTTGCACCGCCCTCGGGGATTACGGCGAAGACAGTGCATTGCCTACTCTATGGGATGCTTTGCCTTCCATCGCCGTCGTCGGCGGCCAGGTGTCAGATCAGATCTCTCTTCTCTCCCCACATAAACTTTCTTGCATCATCATTATAACAGTGTCATTTATTTATTATGCACACACACACACAGAGATTTGTGATCGATTCGTTCACAACATGCATCAATTGGTTAGGGTTTCGTTATGATGTTTTGAGTTCCATCGGATTATTATTATCTTATCCCTAATCGTATGCCTATTCCTTGGAAGTGCCGGGTCAAACTGCTTCCGCTTACTCTTTTTGACACATTGCACTCTGCCTTTGCCTTACTCATGTATTTCCTTGTAGTGAAACACCCAGTCCTCACTCTCTTCTTGTTTCATTTGCGCAGAGTTCAGGAAAGTCTTCTGTGCTTGAGAGCATTGTTGGCAAGGACTTTTTGCCCCGTGGATCTGGTAATTCGTGTGGACAATGCATCACATTCCATGTCAAAAGTTTATAAAACTGAGAAAATATTCTTTTTCTATTTGAGCTTAAGAATCTATAATGTCTATACAACACCAGTCACCAGGAGTACTGCTGGTTAACAAACAGATAGGGAACAATTTGCAAACTGTTATTATCTGGGTAAAGCATTAAAATGGTCATGTTAATTGATTTTCATGTTGGTCTTGAAATATCAACTGTGAAGTTGACATGCCAAAAACAAATACCTCAACTCCCTGTCGACTCATCATATTCTCCAAGCATGTGGAATAACCTATGAATGATGGATGACCGTTATAGAATTTACATATCGTTTCCTTATGAAGGTTGTGAATTGTGTGGAAAGAATTTTTATCTCGTTTCCTTACACAATTTAAGATTTCCTTTTAATGAAGGATTTTTCTGATTGTTTCCTCAAATATTTCAGAAATCCTTTTAAGGAAAGATTTGTTGGTTCATATTATTTCTATCCCTTATGCATAAGCTTCAACTACACCATTTCACTTTAAATTTTCATGTCATTTTCACATGGTAAGATGAATGCTTGGATGGAGGGAGTATTGGTTATCCTTTATTAAACGAAATAATATACGCCATCCGACATATTCATGTGCTTATACTTTTTAATTCCGGATTCTGTACGCCGTTGACTTGTTCGGCTATGCCCGTCCTACTTTGTACATTTGCACTTGGGTTACTAATGTTAATGTTTATAGTTTACCCAAAAAACGTGGATGTAAGTTATTTAGTATTGATTCAGAAAATATGCAGGTATTGTGACCCGTCGTCCACTTGTCCTGCAGCTTCATCGCATAGATGACAGCAGAGAATATGCAGAGTTTGGACACCTCCAGAGGAAAAAGTTTACTGATTTTGGTGAGTCTTAAGATGAGTGTGATACTGAAAAAATGATTGATTTTAATTGCATCCATTGAGTTTGGGACATGAAAGAACATTATATTTTGTATCCTGCTTGTGGACTATGATGCATATATTACCTCTTCAAGATTGTTTTCTCTGTCATTCATCTTGAATATACTAAGCATCATCAAAAACTTTTTCAGCTGCTGTGAGGAAAGAAATTGCAGATGAAACTGATCGTGAGACAGGACGTTCTAAAACAATCTCAAGCGTACCAATTTATCTCAGTATATATTCTCCAAATGGTAAGATATACTCCGTATTTAGTTGGCACAATTTAGTTGTCATCAAATGGTGCATTTAAATTTACCAGTTACTTTACTCATGGCCTCATCTTTTCATGCATGGTTTGAGAAGTTATTTAATTTGTTTTTTGGGTTTGCTAAATATTATCCTTCTTTTCTATTATGGCAGTTGTGAACTTGACATTGATTGATCTTCCTGGTCTTACAAAGGTTGCTGTTGGTGAGTCAATGGTTTCCTAGGCTCCTATTTGTTTGAGACTTTGAAATATTGATTTTGTTCTTATCTTATTTGTATGTATATTGAATGTCTTCTTCCATCAAACTCTTATAGATGGTCAACCTGAAAGCGTTGTGCATGACATTGAAAATATGGTCCGCTCTTACATCGAGAAGGTAAATTTATGTTAAAATATTTTACTCAAACTATTGTTGTTATTGATTCCCTCCATTTTATTTATTTACGTATTTTCAATGCATATGTCTCTGAAATGCTAAAAATAGTTAGTCAGATATTATTTTTGAAATTTTAATCAATTGTGGAAGATGGTATTTGATTTACATATCCTCCATTGGCATTGCAGCCAAATTGTATAATTTTGGCAATTTCTCCTGCCAACCAAGATTTGGCCACTTCAGATGCAATAAAGATTTCTCGTGAAGTAGACCCAAAGGGTAAGGTATTTGGTTGTTGTGACATTGTATTAAGTACTCTCTGTGTCCCATAATTTTTTTCTCGGTTTTCTTCTTGGGTCATGTTTCTTTTTAAGGAAAGAGTTGTGAGGTTGATATTGTTTATTTCCTTTCTAAACAAACATCAATAATACAATTACTTTCAAAAAAAGTGTGTCAAGTCAAAGCTTGAACAAAATTAATGTGATAGGAGTGTATGAAGTCTCAAGTACTCTCTCTATCCCATAATTTTTTTTTTTAATTTGACCAAAATTTCTTCATGTTCATCGTTAAGGAAAGAATTGTGTTATTGATATTATATGTTTCCTTTTTAAATAAATACCAAGAATACAATTTTACTTTCTAAATAAGTGCACCAAGTGAAAATAGGAAGAAAATTAATGAAACAAGAGTATATTTTAAGAATGTGACATGTATTGATTTTTGTTATTTTTTTGGTGACCCACATGTGGGATCCCTACGGTTTCCGAGATTTTATTGGACTTCTCGTTGTTGAGTCATTTGTGGGACCTAACTGGGGTGTTTGTATTTTTCTTGATGATAACAAATATCTCCTTTTTGTGTGTGTGTGTGTAGTGGTGTCTTTTCTCTCAAATGATTATGATTATGTAATATTTTCATTCTCAACATTGCAGGGGAGAGGACATTTGGAGTTCTGACAAAAATTGATCTTATGGACAAGGGTACTGATGCAGTTGAGGCAAGTTTCTGTACTAAGCTACTAGTATATGTTTGAATGAGCTAGAGTTTATTGAAAAAGATGTTTATATATGCTGAATATTTTAGATAAACAAAAATATCTCTTGTTGCAGACCAAACAAGCCCTTACCTTCTAGAGTAGATTACATATTTTGAAAACATCATGTTTTAAGTGCAAAATCTACTAGTTTTTTTTATAAACATGGTCATTTTAGAAGTTCTGTCCTCACCGATTGGGTATACCCTTTCTTGCTTTTCTTCATTAATGGATTGTGTTGAAATACAGAATATGGTGTTTTGCTTGTTTCTTATTGTCAAGAAGGTACTGTGTATAATTCTTCGTTTTGATTCTTTTTCATGGATATTCAGATATTGGAAGGAAGAGCATACCGGCTACCACATCCATGGATTGGTGTTGTTAATCGTTCCCAAGCTGATATAAACAAAAATGTCGACATGATAGCTGCTAGGCGTAGAGAGCGAGAATATTTTTCAAGCACCCCTGAATACAAGCATCTTGCTCATAGAATGGGCTCAGAACACCTTGGGAAAGTTTTGTCTAAGGTAAGCATTTTTTTTCGTGTTTACTTCATGTAGGCGCCTGCATGTCCTGGGAGAAATCTTGTTTTACCTAGAACTATTTTCTAGTTTTCCATGAGCATCCTAACCTTTTTAATTGTGTAAAATGTTTAGCATTTGGAGTCTGTCATCAAGTCTCGCATCCCTGGTCTCCAGTCTCTTATCAACAAAAATATCATTGATCTAGAAATAGAGTTGAGCCGTCTTGGGAAGCCTATTGCAACTGATGCTGGAGTAAG
Source organism: Cuscuta australis (assembly GCA_003260385.1). Lineage (NCBI taxonomy): Eukaryota > Viridiplantae > Streptophyta > Magnoliopsida > Solanales > Convolvulaceae > Cuscuta > Cuscuta australis. The sequence continues at coordinate 4,744,560 of NQVE01000015.1, read as the reverse complement.
TTTATTTCAGAGTAGTATATATATTTTTATGGTTGTTGGGGGGCGGGGTCTTGTTTTGTCTGGCAAAATAATGCAGCCCGAATTTACCCAAATCCTATGTATATTTTTAAATGCAGCTATTTTTTTCATTTAAATGCTTTAATTATATTTTGCTTATTTTGTACATGCTCTATGAAGTTTTTAATTACATCCTTCGGTCCTTCCCTTCCACACAAAATTTCAGGGAAAACTATATATGATCATGGAAATTTGCCGCTTTTTTGATGGAAATTTCAAAGAACACCTGGACGGAGTGTAAGCTTTGCTTGTCTATAGAGAATCCGTTCATCGTACATACACACTGCATGCATTATGTGTGATCGTTTTCAACCTAATTTGCAGCCGACCAGGTGGTGACAAAGTGTATAATGTATTCGATAACCAACTCCCTGCTGCGTTGAAACGATTGCAATTTGACAAGCATCTTTCCATGGAAAATGTCCGGAAGCTTATAACTGAAGCTGATGGTTATCAACCACATTTGATTGCTCCCGAACAAGGATATCGGCGCCTCATTGAATCTTCAGTGATCAGCATCAAGGGTCCTGCTGAGGCTGCTGTGGACGCGGTATGCATATGATGATTCTGGTCCCCCACCCCCTTTGAGTCAGTTTCATGGTGGCGGTTGTAGCTTGTAAGGTTGAACTAACAAATTACTTGTGTTGAAACAATGTTTTAGGTTCATGCTATACTGAAGGATCTTGTTCACAAGGCGATTAGTGAGACCTCGGCAAGTTTATCCCTCTTATTGTTTTATATTTATGCACTGATAGGGAACCTTGACAAGAGAGCCTATTGTGAGGTGAGATTTGAAGGAGAAAATAATGTTCTTGCAGGAGCTAAAGCAGTACCCATCTCTTAGAGTAGAGGTGAGTAACGCAGCTGTTGAATCGCTGGAAAGAATGAGGGATGAAAGCAAGAAAGCAACTTTACAGCTTGTTGAGATGGAGTGTAGTTACCTCACTGTGGATTTCTTCCGGAAGCTGCCTCAGGATATTGAGAAGGGTGGAAATCCAACACATTCAATTTTCGATAGATATAATGATTCTTACCTGCGGAGAATTGGTGAGACTCTCGACCTTACCAAGCATTTCCATTCACTTAAATTTTTGTTTTGCTGCAAATAACAAACTGGATTAGTGCATGCTCAACAGGATCAAATGTGCTGTCTTATGTGAATATGGTTTGTGCAAGTTTGAGGAACTCAATTCCTAAGTCCATTGTTTACTGTCAAGTGCGAGAAGCAAAGCGTAGCTTGCTTGACCACTTCTTTGCCGAGCTGGGCAAAAAGGAGGCAAGAAAAAATATATACTTCATCTGGGTTTCTTTAATGTGTGCGGGTGATCTAGTCGAGTATTAATATATATGACTATATCATAAGCATTGGATGTGTGGTTGCAGGGGAATCAGCTGGGTAAGCTGTTGGATGAGGACCCAGCTATAATGCAGAGGCGTGTGTCCTTAGCCAAGAGACTAGAGCTGTACAGAGCTGCTCAAACCGAGATAGATTCGGTTGCCTGGTCAAAATAAGACCCCTTCTTTTATGCATTTCGCCAGCCAGCCACGGTTGGTTTGAGTCTAGAAGATCTCCGCGGGCAGCTCTTTGTTCTTAAAACACACACTATTACACTACTCCGCACTATAAAATAGATGGTATATAGATTCTTTCTTTTCCCGGGCTTGTTGTAGTTGATGATGTGTACTCCTTACTACTACTAGTGATAAGATTGTCACGTTTCTTGGATTGTTGTTGCTTCACCAACACTGTGAGTGGGGGGGGGGGGCATTACTCTAAGTTTTGGGCATGTCCTAATTAAGCCAGGAGGCTGCATTTTGTTTGATTCCATAGTTATGGTCACTGGATGGTTTCCAATTCTTTCTTCATTTTCTTATTTGCACAAGGGATCAAGGCAAAGAGAATAAATGGAAGAAAGGTCACAAATGCCCTCACTTAAATTTGGGAGACACCCTTTTTCACACCCATGGTAATTGTATGAAATATGAATAGAGGAAAGGTCACAAATGCCCTTACAGGCAGGACTGTGCATGCAAGCTAGGAATAGAACTTGATGAGACGGCATTGATATTGCACTGTGCGGCATAATTTACAGAAAATGTGATTGGTCGTAGTGACAGATCGAGGATGGAAGTACTATATAATGACATATAGTAAAAGAATATTTTAATTTAAAATCTACAAAAAGCAAGTTTGTGAAATTTGTGAACTATATGTTTGTGAATCTAGTATTATTTTGGTAATAATGAACCAATAGGCAATGGAGCATGCACACTACTTTACATTAGATAAGTCTATACAGTACATGGCCATGTTTGAAAAATATTGAGATCGCTTTTGACTGACTTTGGCTTTATTGACTACTCGAACATCCAAAACCATTGTTTGGCTAATGACTTTTTCACTTGGATATTTGATTTAAAAAGCCAAAATCTAAAAAACCAAGTGGAGTAGCTTTTGGACTTGGATGTTAGGAAAATTAATTTTTTTAAATTTTTTTGAAAGATATTCAATAGCATATGTAAAAAAATTAAAAAATTAAAGTTAAAAAAATTGAAAATTTTAAAAATAATATAAATGAAATGACAAAATCAAAACTAGAAATCATTAAAGAATAATAACAACAATAATATGTAATAATAATAATAATAATAATAATAATAATAATAATAATAATAATAATAATAATAATAATTTTGGGGTCAAACTTTGCTACCACACAGACAACTAAAATTGCGGGGTGCATTTGACAGGGGTGGGAGATGTACTTGGGTTAGGACAGAGGAGGATATTTACCAGAGGAGTTAAAATGGCTAAGTACCATCAATTTTACAAACAAGATACTGTAAATATGATCTAAATAAGCAAGTGTCATCAGTTGACATTGACAACCGTTCAACAAAAAAACTCTAATCTAAACACGTGGCACAACGAGTATCAGTTGTACGAAGGGGATAATACCCTCTATCTCACTCTTAAACTTACCCCTATCCATATGCATATACCCCTCTACCCTACCACCCCTCAAAGGTGAATTTATATTAATTTAGGGGTAAAAAAATGTAAGGGGCCAAGGGGATAATATTATGGGGCGGATCCAAAACCGCCTATAGCCACACCTCCGACGGTGGCACTAGCCTCCCGCGGCCGGAGACTCCCTCCCAAATTTTATGTCCATTTTTGAATTTCGCAGCATTCTTGGAGCCAAAGCTTTCGGTTTAGTTTCTATTTTTTTTTGGAGTATTTTGTTTGAATATATAGACAAAAAATATCTCTAAATAAATAAAATATAAGATGCAAAAAAAACTCCGCTTTACATACAGAAAATCTATATCTGCACTCGGAAGGCATCAACCTCTGCAGAGCATCGATCTGTTCTCCTCGTCTCAACGGTTTTCTTGTCGTAGGTTTCAGTTCTTCGTATTTTCTGGGCTTTCTCCTTTGATTTTTGGAGAAGCATCGATTCTTCATAAAAGCGTATTGAACACTCTCAGTAAATTCTTACAGTTTGCGTTCGTTTTCCCCATTGTTGCTTGCCGATTAATCCAGGGTTCAATTCAATTCACTGCCTATCTTCCCTTTTTTTTCGGGAGTTTGCTGCTGCTAAGAATTTGAGATTTGTAGGGTTTGGATCAAGATTCGAGCGAATTCGATCGTTTAATTGTCCTTCTGGGATTTTCGTGGCCTGACGCGAGAAATTTATTTTGTTCCGGCGGAGAGTTTTAGGGTTCCGGTTTGGGTTCATATCCAAGAGTTGAGAATTTGTGCGATTATATTCTTCATAGAATAGAATGAGGACATGGTTGTGAAACGGATATTCGGGATGCCAAAGTTGAAACGGTGCAATTTGGCTGAGAACGACGAGACATTCTCGCCTAAAAGAGTGAGAACCAATGAGCTTGTTTCGGTCAAAATCACGGAGTTAGAGGATTGGAACACCTGTTTTGTTGGTTCAGGGCGCAGAGGGGCTTCTAGCTATGATGGTGAAGCGAAATCAAATGTGATGATTTCCAGTGCAATTCAACCTTTTCCAGGTAAGAATAAAGGTTCAGAGGAGACAAAGGCTCCACTCCTAAAGTCCTCCCGTGGCCGTTTTCAGATGCTTCCTTCTAAATTCAACGACTCAGTTTTGCATTCGTGGAGGAAAGATCGATCCAGTGTTGACGATAAGGAACTCTGTTCTGACAATGATAACCCTACATGTAATATGGAGAAAAACGTAGCTAATAACTTTAGATTTGGGCACTTGCATGATATAAAGTTGATCGATAGTCACATGAGAGCTGAGGTAGGTGGGGTTGGTTATATGGGGCACACGGGTTGTGATAACATATTGTATTCAAGCTCAAAAAGCTCATTGACATGTGTAAGTGGATGTGGTGTTTCATCATTTGCTGAGTCTCAACCTAAGGTGAAGACTTGGTCTGCAAGATCTGAGAAATACACAAAGAGGAATGTTGAAAAGAAAGATTACTATGGGCTAGGGGACTTTCTTTTGGGCGATATAGTCTGGGCGAAATGTGGAAAGAAGTTCCCTGCCTGGCCAGCTCTTGTCATTGATCCACTATGTGATGCACCAAAATCTGTTCTCAAGGCTTGTGTTCCAAATGCTATTTGTGTGATGTTTTATGGGTACGCCAGAAATCACCAAAGGGTAATCTGTTTTTTTCACTTCTATATATATAATTCAACCTCCTTAGCTGCACTCATGGAGATAAAGTGGACAGCAAGGGTGATTATATTGTCTAAAGTTATGAACCTTGTGCTATTACTGCTATGATATCGTAGTAGGATCTAAGGTGGCTGTTTTCATGCAGGACTATGGATGGATCAAAGCCGGAATGATATTTCCCTTTCAAGAGTGCCTGGAGAAGTGAGTGAAATATATTGCACAACATATCTACTAGATTATTTGTAGCCCACTTAATGTGATAATTTTGTATGCAGATTTCAGGGACAGACTAACTTGTTTGGAAGCAAGCCAGCTGATTTCCGCAAAGCAATAGAAGAGGCAGTTTTGGCTTGCCAGGGCTGTATGAATGGAGAGTCTGCCAATGCACAAGAGACACCATTACTTCCAAACCAAGCAGAGATTGCAGAGGACACAGGATCCAATCAGGAGCTAGAATGCTGCTCATACCCCCAGGCAAGCTATGGAGAAAATCTTTGTAGTGAGCACTAGAATGGCTTCTGAAGAAACAATGAACCTATTATCAGATTTATTACTCCGTATTTTTTTGGTTGACAAAACCACTGAGAACTCATTTCATAAAATGCTTCACAAGCAAAGCTTCATGTGCAACCTATTCTTTGCAGGATGCATACTCTAAGAGGAAAAGAACTCGATTTTGTGACAGCTGCGGTTTAAATCTGCCATGCAGAACAATGAATAAAGTGAAAGGCAGGGACACTCAAACCCATTTTATTTGTACACACTGTACCAAGGTAAAATTTTGCAATGTTCAAATTATGCCCTTATTTGTTTTGCTATTTCATAGATCAATACACCTCTTTTGCATTTGATAACTGTTTTTCTTTTGTTAGCTGAGGAGATCAAAGCAGTACTGTGGAATCTGCAAGAAAATTTGGCATCATTCTGATGGTGGGAACTGGGTAAGATGCTTACATTTTCATCTGCAGTTGGGCTTCTAATTCAAAGACAGTAAATTTGAACTTTGCTGTTCTATTTTGCTGTATGCCTTGTTAGGTATGTTGTGATGGTTGCAATATTTGGATGCATGCTGAGTGCACCAGTATATCCCACAACGTTTTTGAGGTTTGCGCATTTTGATATGTAAAATTTTATTAGTGTTAATGTATCTATTTTATTTCTGCATTTGGAATGTTAGACATAGTGAAGTTATCTAGCCTTGCAGGACCTGTTCAGCACTGATTATTTCTGCCCCGAATGCAAAATTAAAGCTTGTCATACTTCTGTCGGTGTAGAAAAAAGGCAACAAAAACCCAGGTATCTTCGTTGACATAATGAATGCTATTGTTCCTTCTTTTGTCCTCAGCATAAGCTTACTACTTCACTTTCTGACTTGTACTTATCTCTGAAAATATGTGGTATCTGGAAGCCTATCAAGCAGGCCTATGGAGAACATCAACCAAACAGAGATGCCTGGAAAGGTTGAAGTTGTCTGCTTGGGCATGGAAGGAATTTATCACCCAAATCTTCATTTGTAAGCTTCAAAATTAAAATAAGGAGTTGATTGTTTCTATAAATGTAAGGGGAAATGCTGATGATGCTGATTGTGATCTTCCATTAAACCAAACTTAGCCAAGGAGCTATTTTCAACTTCTTTTCTTGGCTAAAAAAAGTGGCTTGAGCTGCTCTAGAAACAAGTGTTTACACTTTTACATCACCATGCTGGCAAATCATAGTCATTAATATTGTTATTGTTGTCATTACTAAAATAATAATTGTAATTATTATTATTATTATTATTATTATTATGACAATTTAATACGTAGTAGTAATAATAATAATGTCCCAATCATGTTTTTTTCTCTTATTTTTAATGATGTTCAAGTAGTTTTTGTAACCTGGTATAAGTGATCTGAGAAACAATTCAACTCACATCTGGAGAAATACTAAATGGCCTTCATTGCTCATCATTTCAGAGTTCAGTGCAAGTGTGGTTCATGTGGTACAAGGAAACAAACACTTAATGAATGGGAACGACATGCGGGATCCAGAGCAAAGAAATGGAAGTACAGTGTTAAAGTGAAGGGCTCGATGATAACTCTTGATAAATGGGTAGATTTGTCTGAATGCTCATTTTGTAATCATTTACTCCGTATTTTTTTTGGGGGGGGGGGATTGGATCAGAACTGAAATCATTTATTGTTGATATTGCAGATAACGGATCATAGTGTTGCTTCACTGAAGTTGGATCTTTCACAATTGTTATCTTTTCTGCATGGTAGTCGTGTTTCTCTAATGCAATATTTGGGTTTCTATAGACATATTTCTGCATGTCCCTTTTAAAATAAAAATAAAGATTGCCTCTGATTTATGTTTGACAGAGAAGTATAATCCTGTTATTGCAAAGTGGACTTCAGAGCGTTGTGCTATTTGTAGATGGGTCGAAGATTGGGATTATAACAAGATAATTATATGCAACAGGTGCCTGAAGATGTTTCTTATTAGTAATTTGATGTTAAGATAAGCATATTTGAACACCTAAATCCTTGTGGATTCGAGGTTTGAATATTCCTCTGATCAGTTTATTTGTTACCTTTTTTCTTGTTCTTTATGTCTTCAGATGTCAAATAGCTGTCCATCAGGAATGCTATGGAGCCACTGAAGTTCAAGATTTTGCTTCATGGGTCTGCCGAGTGTGTGAAACTCCTGAAATTGAAAGGGAATGTTGTCTCTGTCCTATAAAAGGTAAGTGTTGAATGTTCTCATTAGTCAGTAGGTTTTCAACCCTTGCATTTACTGGATGCTCTTTTTTTGTAGGAGGTGCACTTAAGCCTACAGATATTGACAACTTATGGGTTCATGTTTCATGTGCGTGGTTTCGACCTGAGGTTGCTTTCTTAAATGTGAAGAAAATGGAGCCTGCCAGTGGTATTCTTAGGATTCCTCCAGATTCCTTTGTTAAGGTATTTATTTATTTATTTTGAACCATCTTATTTATATATGGGGTTTCTAAGATTCCATCATAAAAAGGTGACCCCATACTGTATGGCCAAATTCCAGAGTGGTTTAGTGGTTTCTTAGATTCAATTAGTTACCGAGGATATGCTAGTGAATGTTACTCATACTGTTAACTAGGAAAAGTGCTCAGGCATAGACTATTGACATGCTCTTGTTTGTATGTATTTGCAGACATGCACAATATGTGAACAAGTTCATGGTTCCTGTACGCAATGCTGCAAGTGCGCCACTTCTTTCCATGCAATGTGCGCTCTAAGAGCTGGATACCATGTGGAAGTAAGCTGTAACTTTTTTTGTTACTCTATAGCCCTATGCTATTATTGTTAAAGATCTAGTCTCAAATTGAAGTACTGAAGTTAACACAACTCTGAATCTCAGCTGAAGTGCTTTGAAGAGAATGGAATGCAGCTATCAAAATGGGTATCATATTGTGCCTTGCATAGGTGTGCGCTATTCCTTGTAACCTCTATCCTCTTATATTTCCTTGCATCCTTTTAGTTAGCATTTGGAAGTACAAAATGGACTTGAACATTTCCATAAAAGCTCTTTATTTTTATTGTTCTTTTGTGAAACATGAATCATTATTTTTCATAAGAGGGTGGGACTAAGTCCACAGTCCACACCTTATAGGGCTGATGTCATCCCTCGCCCAAATTTTCTAAATCTACTCCCACTTATATAAATTTTATAATACTCATTTAGGCAGTTGACTTAGCAAGTTAATAATAATAATAATAATAATAATAATAATAATAATCATCATCATCATTTTATTGCCTTAATCCCCTGCAGTTGGGACCAGTGGCATTAAATATATAGTCTAAATTAATTGTATAGAATTCATCAGCACTATAAAATCATGCAAATTTGGGACTCGAGGCAGTTGGTATTTGCCTCATGAGATGTAATCCTTGAATTGATATAAATAAAATAATTAAATAATTAGGACAAAATATATACTTCACAATTATTATTTAATCAATAAAAAACATGTATTATTCAAAAAGAAGAAAAAATACTAGTCAAAAACATATATAAAATGATAGAATATTTAAGTTAACACGTTAAGTGATAAAATGTGCATGTCAAACACGTTTTAGGCTTATTTTTTATGTTTCAAATAATCCATTTTCAGAACTAAATGCATCAACAATTGCATAAGTATCCAAATTTGTGCATTCATCCTTATTTCCAATCTCCTTGAGTATTATGCGCCTTATATTTTCATCTATGCTACTTGTAAGTTGAACCCCTACATACATAAAGGCATAAAAACAATAACTTATAATTTTATATATGCTTTCAATGCGAACAATCAAAATGTTGCAACAACAATAACCCGGAAAGGTCCCGAGAGACTTTTGTTGTTCTAATGCTCCCTGCCTCCCTCCATTCCTAAATAAAATGAAAAACACATCAAAGTTCATTTTTCCCTGAGATAACAAAGCCAAAATTTTGTTGTTCTAATGCTCTTTCCATCCCTAAATAAAAGTAACACTTTCTTTTTTTGGACTGTCACAATTCTCTTTTATCTAAACATATTTCAACTACATATTTTTCACTTTTAACGTCCATACTTTTCACTTATGGAGGGAGTGCTACATATTCTTATGACTTGTTATATTGCAGAACCCCAAATGCAGACAATGTTGTAGTAATGAGGACCCCCTTAGGGGTATTCTCTACTGGAAATGTGCTGCAGAGACAGAGTGGAGAACGTTGTATGAGGGTTTCAAGGCTCATTTCATCTACACGTCATGACCTCCCAGATACATCAGATCCCGAGAACACTGAACTCGAACCTTTTTCTGCTGCTAGGTGTCGCATCTTCAAAAGGTCTTGGAAGAAGGTATTGCACTCTTGATTTCCTTCATTTAATTTTCATTGAGTAGTTTAAGCACCTTCTTTTGTCATTTCACTTCTTGCCCTTTATTTATCATTTATAGCCTGGCCATCCGATTATCTGATCTTCATGGTTATTTTTTGATTGCTAGAGTCACAACAAACAAGTGGGAGTATTTCATCGACTAATGGGCTCAAGGCATCATCCATTGGAAGAGATAGATTTTTTGACTGCACACACCGTAATGAAACATTCTCTCTGAGAATTGGCTTATCCATGACTGTTTTTTAGATTCGGGCTAGGGAATTGGCTATTTGAGCTAAGTCAACTAACCTCAATTTTCTATCTTCTTGCAGAAAGTATCAGAGGATAAGGGGTTTTCAACATTCATAGAGCGCCTCAGTCATCTACAGGCAAGTGCTCTGATCATTGGACATTATTGATTGCTTGCTAGAAAGAAATTAAATCCAGCTATACCTTGGTTATTATTGAAGTATGATTGCATTATTAAATTTGACAGAAATCTGAAAACCTCCGGGTTTGTTTTGGTAAATCCGGAATACATGGATGGGGTGTTTTTGCTAGAAGAAACATTCAAGAAGGAGATATGGTATGCATATTTATATGTTTTTAATAATAGTTCTTATGCAATCGAACATGTCCTTTACTTTCTCTTTGATTGAAATATATTTTTCTCGGGCACTTTTGATGCTCCATCTGCTCTTATGAACTAAAGTTGTCAATTCTGGCTGTAGGTCTTTGAATATCGTGGAGAGAAGGTGAGGCGCAGTGTTGTTGATCTGAGGGAGGCGAGGTACCAACGCGAAGGCAAAGATTGTTATGTGAGTCATGCATTACTATGTTTTTATTTGCATGCAATTGTGACCACATATGCAAAATGTGTATAAGATTTGAATATTGATATTGAGATGTTGATTTAAATACCATTAGAAACTGGGAAACAATGAAACTAACCAAGTATAATCAACATTTATTAATCCCCAGCCACATCATTTTCTCTTCCCAAACCCCAATAGAAGGAAGTATATATGCTTTTAGTTCAATGCATTGTGTAGCAATTACTTGAAATAAGCTTTGAGGCTTGGGATCTATCTTAGAAGTATCACGTCATATATAGTACAGACTATTTATTTGTTGTGTGAGGATTCCATCTGCATCAGCTCCTAATGTCTCAATTGTCTCCATCAGCTATTCAAAATCAGCGATGAAGTAGTCATTGATGCCACTAATAAGGGAAACATTGCACGCCTTATCAATCATTCGGTAAGCTCTCATAATCTTTGTCATCAAGGCTGGGTTATAAGTATTTCTAAGTTATGATTCCCGAAAGAAGTATTTAAGATTTAATGATTTCCCTTTTAGTATTTTTTTTTGTTTTGTATTTATGTTAGTGCATTATTTTCAACCATGGGAGCTTTTCACCTTGAATTTTTAGCGCGTGATCAATAATATGCTTGTTTTTTTGTTTCCACGTACGCAATTAATTAAGGCTTCTTTGTATCTGGAAATGCAGTGCATGCCCAACTGCTATGCAAGGATTATTAGTGTCAGCAAAGATGATAGCCGAATTGTTCTTATAGCCAAGACTAATGTTTCAGCTGGGGATGAGTTAACGTATGCCCTGCCCGCATGCCCTCACTGAAATAATACATATTTAATGCCAACTTTACTCGAATAACCACTCACTGGTTTTTGATTCTTCTATGATAGGTACGATTACTTGTTTGATCCCGACGAGCATGATGAGAAAAGAGTACCCTGCCTATGTAAAGCTCCTAACTGCAGGAAATTTATGAACTAGGTCATTCACACACAAAAAAAGTGTACAGGATTCTTTCGAGGGCACATTTGTTTGGTACCTCCCTCATTCTTTACATAGTAGGTCCAAATTTTGATAAACCCATTGACGGGCACGAACATCTGTATCGCAAATGTTGCCAATCTCAATCAGATTGGATTTGTCATAGACAGTTGTTCAGTTCACCATCTAGGCTAGTTACGTATGGATGTTCTTTTTGGCTGTCTCATTTGTATATTTTGCCCTTCTTTTAAAAAATGGTTGCATATTAGTGTCTGTCTATTGATCTGAACTTGTCTTGCTGCCAGAGTTCCCCACTTAAATAGATCAAAGAATTGAGATATTGCTTCTTCCTGAAAGAGCATTCACCATGTTTGGATGGTCCTGTTATTATTACTAGTGAGTGGGGTATATTAATAGTAAATAGAAATGCAAGAAAAATTGATGGTGCCACTGACCACCATTGCCACCAAGATCTAAGAGGCACAAATTGATTTTTAATCTCAGTTAAATTTTGATCTACCATTAATTTGGGCATGGAGGGAGCTCAAAATATTGTGTTATTAAGAGCTTGTTATTTTGAATCTATTCTTATCGCTTATTACTTATTGTTATTGCAATCAGAGATTCGGAATAATTTCAAATATAATACAATCAGATTAGATTAGAGAATCATTCAAAAAAGATTAGATTAGATAAAATTAGATTAGACTTTAATAAAATCAAATCACATTACATTAGATCAGACGACGACAAGTTCTAAAATAGTACTCCGTATTGTTTTAAGTTGCATGTTTGTTGCAATTGCTAAATATTCTCTCTGTCTCAAATTAAGTTATATGTTTATTATTAACATAGTTAAACTTTATTATTTATCATTTGATAAAATAATATAATTATATTATCTCTAGTTTCATAAATAAAAAATTATGTAGTTTTTTAATATATTAATTTTATATTTTTATTTTGCTTTAATTTTCAAATAAATTGTTTTCAAAATGAGTCTAGCAAAAGATCGTAAGCAGGGGAATTAAATTGAGATCGATGGAGTATTATGAGTGGACTAAACTAAAATGACATGTTAAATTTTTATCGTAAAGTAAATGGATAAGGATTTAAAAATAGTCTGTGTTTTCATAATGTTAAAATTGTGTACATGTTGATCCTAAGTTTTGATGAGATTAAGATTGTACTAAATTATAGTTTTAAAATTGAAAGCTCATAATATTGCGAGTATTACATGAAAGAAATTTTGCAATACTTTCTCCGTCCAATAAAAAAGTAGAATATTTTGATTTTTAACACAATTTAAAAAATGTACTCGTGTTAAAACATATAAAATGTGTCAATTACAAAAGAAGTTAACATTGATATGTATGGTTGAAATTTGTATTGATAAGAGAAAACTTCTATGGGATGATTTTTATTTAAATAGAAAGAAATTAGACTAAAATTTCTTTGGAACATTCAACAAGGGAAACTAAGAAAACTTGAGGGAGGAGGTAGATTTTACTTCCGTTCCAAAAAAAACATCTTTTTCTTTCAATATAACATTTTGACTATTAATATATACATGTAGTACTACGTATAGTTATATGTAAATATTAAATCTGTCTCGAAGTATTTGTCAAATCTAAACATTTTGCAATCAAATTGACAAACTTTAACTATTAATTAAATAAAATTAATACAAAGTATTAGATATCGATATAAAAATAATTATATTATATTTATTTTATAAAATATTTTTAAAATATTATTTAATCTAATTAGTACACCATATAATTTGTACAGTATTTAATTATAGGTTAAAACAAATTATGATTGATTATAAAAAAATCAAAACCGGACAAAAATTCTGAAACAGAGAGAGTTTATTTTAAAAAATATGATATCTATTGCAAATTAAATCTATCAATATTACATTTATATAATAACATTATTTATTTTTTCCGGCATACACTACTCAATGTTTAAAAATTATGGGGGGAAAAAAATCAAATGGGAATTGGGAAAGGGAAAAAGTAAGAAGTGCGTGACATTAGCGGGCGGGCACAACCATGACACCGTTGCAATTTTAACTAACCAGATGCGGCCCTTTTGAATTATAGCGCTGGCGGGACTATAAAAGCCTCCCCCATTCACCTTCTTCTTCTTCTTCTTCTTCCATTCCAAACCTGCAAATCCGCAACAGACATTCGAACAGAAAAATGAGCTCGAGCACAGGAAACTTGGCCATGGGGAAACGAATTCGGAAAATGAGACCGCTCTGTTGCTGCGTCTCTCCTCGATTCAAGCCTCTCGTTCCTCATCCTATCTTCTCCCCGGTTCTCTCTCTCTCTCTCTCTCTCTCTCTCTCTCTCGTATCTGCATTTGAAAACATAAAAACTGTTTCTGATTTTTTATGCGATGACTGTGTGAAATGAATGATGAACTGCGAAGAGTGCTGTTGAAAATTGAGGTTCCGACATGAAGTCTGGTTTACTCGATTAGATCAATTCTCTGTGCTGCGTAATTCTAAATTAAACGGGAGACCTGTTCAATTTCAGCTCAATTTAGCTCGGAGTTGATAAGTATAACCTATTATGTTCGACTACTGTGCAGAAATTGTTGTGCGATGATCTATTTTGAGCTTGAGCACCTTTTCCCCCCAATCTCTGTTCATGATTATCTGATCGATTGCTACAGGAGACGAGAGATGTGATAATACTCTGATGTTTCCAGTACAATTCCAATTTTAATTAACCTCAGTGATGATGCATTACAAATTTCCAGTTCTACTGATATGCGGATTGTTTAGATTCTTCAGGAACTTGATTGTGAAAGTGTATTTTCTTGCAATAGATTCTGTGTTATTAAAGAGCATTTCATTAACCTGCAGAAACTGCATCTGATATGCAGTTCAGTTCGATTTTCTGGAGACTAATTTGTTTCTCATTGCTCTATATTCAACGCTGAAGGTATGAAGAGGACACGTGGACTGAGGTTGCCAAGTATTTGGATGGGAAATCTCTGATAATGCTTGCAGCAACTTGTAAGTGGTTCCATCATGTCATCATGGTTGAGAGTGTTTGGAAGTATGCTTGTTTGCGTGACCTTGATGTGCCTGATCCTGGAAAAGTGGGCTGCAAATGGATCCAACTCTATGCTACAGCCTTTGGTAACTGACATTTAACACTTTTTTAAATCCATTCCCTGGCAGCTAATCATTTGTCTAAAAGAAATCTGACGTATAGCTCAAAAATTGACAGGTGGTAGTCATTCTTACATGTTCCGCCAGAAGGACAAGCACATAGGTGAATTATCCTTATATTTATTTCTTAATTACTTTTCCATTGTTGAATCATTCAGCTTTTATTCTGAAAAAAGAAAAATCCCATAACTTGGCAGACTGGATGCGCATTGGAGCTTTTGTGTTTGACTCACAAGCTGCACTTCTCACAGAAAATCTAATTGCCCCCTTTAGAATCCCAAAAGAAGAGACAACACAAGAAATGGTGGCTCAGAATGGCAAATGTGTGGTAAGTCCTATCAGGAGTGGCATCTGGCTTGCGGGTAAGTTCATTTCAACTCAGTTTCACAGAAAAAAGTACTCTGAATATATGAAGAGAGCACTATACATGCCTAACACCAGTGAATGATCTCGTCTGTGCTCTCGCAGATTTACAACTTGTTCATTGCCCAGTTTGTGACCTCAATACCTGCGATGGTAAGCAAATTTCTTCTCAATGCCAAGTGTTCTCATTATACTGTTTGAAAGCAATGCTAAAGAGATTAAGGGGACTGGTAAAAGGATCATACGAGTGTGTTTACAATGATACATGCAGGAACTATGCAAACACTAGATGCAAGGCACATTGAGTTGTTCTTGAGTGAGGGGTACCAGGATGGGAGTTGGGACTATGAGTTGCTGGGGACCCATGAGGTGAAGAAGAGAGCAGAGGGAGCAACTGCTGCAATTTTCGATATCAAACATCTCCAAGATCGCACCACCCAAAGTAAATAAGTTTACCCAACTCTTTAACTGTGATTATCAACTTAACCGGTGTAACATCATTATCTATATATTTTTCCATTGATCTCACAGCACAACCATTTATTCCCTTATATACGGAGTATTTCTCTTATAAATTAACATTTCTTTCACACATTCTTCACAGTGGTCCTTGACTTTAAGTCATGGAAGGGGAAGGAGAATGACTGGCAGCCTAAATCTATTGTAGCCCGGCACGCAGTCGCAATCAACACCAACTTACAGTTAAATGAAGGTATATAATGTCTTCTAAATTCATGAACTTCAACAATGGACCGAGAGTGACTGTATATATGTGTTTGTCTACTTAACTACATTGGCTTAAATTCAAAGCATGTGTTTGACTAGTTAACCTGTATCGGACTTCCAGGCCTTCAGGTGAAATACCATGGCATGAAGGCAGGAAGCAATGGTGAACTAGTTGCAATCAGGATATCTCAGCAGCTACTTTAGTCACTTCTGCACAAGTGAATATGATTGATTATTCAAGCATGCGCTGAATACTCACCCATAATTTTAGTCAAGGCCTCTGGAATATATATAGGTTCTTATACCTTTCAGTTTGTTTTTAATAAGTTTTTTTTATGCTTTTGTGGCTAGGTGATGTTTTAAACTTGCAAGGACCAACATGGTCTTTTTCTTCAGTATACGAGTGTAATTTCCCATTAACTTGATTTGTTTTTAGTCTTCTCGAGCTGGCGAGTGGCCATCATACCCAATATGATCTGTAATGTTACCCAAGATATGCCAAATTCAAAAACATTACCGAGAAATATTAATTTCTTCACAACTAAGATATTACCATGAGTGACGTCCCTGTAATCTTCTTGATGAAAATAGGGAGAATGACTCGGAAGTGAGAACATATCCCCCTTTTTCTATTAGAGGGTTTTTGTTTTTATGCCTGTCACTTTAAATAGTGGAGAGAAAAAAAAAAGTCACCACACAATTGAAGTTGAAGAGCAAGACCCAAAAAGCAGTGACCAAAAAGATCATAGGACATAAAGAGAAAAAGGTGAAAAAAAAGTTAGAAATTATAGGAAGGATTCAATTCGATATCCAAATCAAATAAAGTAATTGTGTAGCAGTCAAATCAAAATCTGCTCATCAGCATATTTCTTTCTCACTACTAAATACATTTCCCAATGATACAGGCGAGCAGGCTAAGCATTTTATTATAATTATTTATAAATGAAAAAAAAAACATTACTCTGTAGAATTTGTCACAGAGAAACATCCATATCATATATGGCCATTTTGCAAGCAGCCCTGTTTCTCTTCATTTCACGGCAAGTATTTGCCCTCTCAAGAGCTGCCGATTGCCAACCCTCCACATGCAGCCAAGAAGGGGGTGGAGTGTCCATACGCTTCCCTTTCGGCTTACAAAACGAGGACACGTTCATGAGCTGCGCCTACGATCCGTTGTTCACTCTGAGATGCAGCAGCAATTCCAGCAGCAGCAGCAGCAAGGTGGTTCTGAACCTCCCCTGTTGTGGAGACTTCTTCGTCCGCGGCATCGACTACCTGGCCCAACAAATCACACTCTACGACCCGAAGAACTGCCTCCCCAAGAGGTTCTTGAATCTGGACGGCCTCTCCTCTTCCCCCTTCGCGCCTTTGCATTACCGCAACTACACCTTCCTCAAGTGCCCCAAACACGCCTCCTTGAAGAATGCCGCTAACGACTCCTCCTTCTCCGTCATACACTGTCTCAGCAACTCCACCGTCTCCGTGGTGGCGACTTCTTCCCCAAACGTCACGAGAGCCTTGAGTGAGAAAGCTTGCGAGACGTACGCTGCTGATGTGTGGGTCCCGGTCTCGGATGACTGGGTTTCATCCTCCTCCTCTTCCGGTGGTGGTGGTGGTGGTGATTTCAGGCTGGGATGGAGTTCTCCCGATTGCAGGTCGTGCGAGGCCGAGGGTGGCGTCTGTGCATTTGCTCCCTATGCAGATTATACCATCCAGTCTGTGGGTTGCAATTACTACAACTCCACCCTACCTCCTTCGCCCGGTAATCTGTTCACACCATCTCACTTTCTATTAGATCCTTCCCTACTAAGCTCACTTGTATTTTTCCCTCTAGAATAGAAGTTAGAGGTTACAAATTAAACGACTAATGCTAGTCTCCACTCCCCTCTCGGCTTAGGTCTCAAATAGTCGTGTTTGGTTGGGGACTAGCTTTTCGGTTCTCTCCATATGATTTGTTTGGTAGAGACAGATCAGAAACCTTGAACGTCATGATTCTCGTAATTAGGACTGGACCCTGTTTTACAAACGGACAATTCCCACGATTTGGGAATTTGACACTAAAATTTCATTTCACTATATGCCCTATGAGGTTGGGATTAAGTATGGGTAAAATGTTAGTCTCATTGTCAGTCTCTGAAACATAATCAACATAGCATGACCCCTGAAGTCTATGAGGACGATGATGATGATGGCGGTGACAATCATTTACTACAGGAAGCTCGGCAAGGAAAAAGGGGACAAGGATTTTCTTGATAAGTGTGTTGTGCATAATCTTCCCTGGTGCTATATTCATGGCCTGCACGGGGTGCTTCGCGTACATTAGGGCGCATCAGCACTACAGACACCTGATACGCTGGTCTCACACCAGCGGCGGTGGCAGGACCAGAGCAGTGCAGCCGAACCCAGATGTGGGGACCACAAGGACTGCTCCCCAAACACGGCGAGGAGTGCAGAACCCAGATGTGGGGACCACAAGGACTGCTCCCCAAACACGGCGAGGAGAGCAGAACCCAGATGTGGGGACCACAAGGACTGCTCCCCACACACGGCGAGGCGCGTGGAACCCCCTGGCAAGCCCTCAACGAGCCCTACACAGCCTGTCAGAGCAAGAGACATTCGCCCCCAGACGGACAAACATAGACATCAGACTCTACACTATAAGGGTGTACCGCGAAGAAGATGGGGGGATACTCCCAAGGCCGGGGCAGAACACTTGTGCCATTTGCCAAGAAGATTACCAGCCGGAACAGGGACTAGGGTTGATGCATGGCTGTCAGCACTCCTTCCATGTCCACTGCCTTGCCACATGGTTGCAAGCCAAGTCCACATGTCCCATTTGCAGGAATTCTCCATTTTGCCCCCAAGATATTGTAACCCTTGGGACGACTGATATGGCGATTCAACGGTCACAGACCACTGGCAGCAGCAATTGGAACTTTGACTTTTTTTGGACTCCTCTCAGAAACAATACACCTATGGTGTTTGAAGACGATGGCAGGCAGCTTCCAAGTGCCAACCCTTACATGTCCGCTTTGTAGGGAATCCCCTTCCTCCAATTGTTGTGTTCACAAATACCTGGCCTGATGCAATTTTGTAAAAGCAGCTATTTGCAACTCTGAACTATCATTTATATATGTCACTATGAGCACTTCAACCCCTCTTTTCTGTCCAGAAAAGGAGGATATTCTTTCAACTCTAACAAAAAGATTAACTAATTCACATTGGAACTCGCAAGTCAAGCATTTTTTTAATATTTCATTTAACAAGCAAACGTAGTAGTGCACAATTTGCCATAGTTATATTTTACAGCAATTAAAATGGGTACACAAGATTGAGATACTTTTCATTGATGTATTCTTTCGGGACCAAAAACAAAGAAAGAAAAACAAAGTTTGTGTTCTCCATATTGCATTCAACACAGAATGTACATGCCAAACAACTACTAACTCATTTCTTGCAAAACAGCTTCTTTGGAAGCTTTTCCAAAGGTGTGATTTTGAGAAGGAATAGCCTGGATGCACGCTCTTGCAGTGTCCCCCCACACTTCAATCCCCGAGCTTGAAGTTCTGATTTAAGCCTATCCATGCCAAGAACCTAAATCAAGTATACAGAAAAAAGAAAAGATAAAAGAGAAATTCAGCTACGAATTGCATACAACAACAAATCAACATTACCTAACTCAGATGAGTAAAGCTATCATCAACTGAAAGTTTATTCGGGGAATTAACCATTACCATTGCATTGCATCAAAATGACCATGCCACTATGATTTTCTGATAATTAACCATATTCAGTGCATTTACTATGTTGCATTTCTGCTTTAAAGAGAAACTGATTTCCATGACAATTTTACAAATCTACAATTCCATATCTTGGATTTCTGAAATCCTCACATCTCCACAATGGTATCAAAAGCTTCCACTATATCAATGTACAGAGGACAGAAGATTAAAATACACGTGTGTTTCAATTATTATGATAATTGACGACGTACCTCCAGTTCTGCAGAAGAATTTATTTCACCAAAATTCAGGGGCATAATGATATCTTTCTCGGGAGCAGATACAGAAATTTCTACTTCTTTGGCAGCAACATTAGAGTTTGAGTTACTGCCGGCATCCAATACAGAAGTTCCATTGCACACAGAAGCAACCTGGATAGTGGGTGCGACAACCACTTCCTCAGCAAGAACAGGCTCAGAATTGCATGCCACTTCATTATCAGATTTGATAGTTTCCGAAGAAGATGTGCTTCCAAGTTGAAGTTCCCTTTCTTGATCCGGAGTCGGTGTGGTCTCCTTTTGCCCTTCATCCTGAGCAGTTACCACTTCAGTACTTGTTACACAAACTTCAGGACTCTCCTCTCCAGTTTTTACCTTCTCCTCCTCAGAGCTACCCCCATCACTTTTCCCAAACATAACTGAGTTTTCGCTTCCATTTGCTTCTGCACTCGAGTGAGAACAGCTCCCATTATCTATAACAACAGAAATCACATCCTCTCCATCTTTTTCATCGTCACTGTCATCTGAATCTCCACTATCACTGTCAGTATCATCCACTTTTCTCTTACCCTTCCTGACAAAAAAAAAACAAGAAATAAGAAATGGTGAGAACCAAACAGCATACAATCATGACTGGACCAGGAAAATCTATGCAAGGTGATAATCTGATCAACAGAAAAAACACATGGATACTTAGGTATGAGCATTACAACTACTTAAGATCAGAAGAGTTCAGAAAGAGATTACCATATTTTAAGCTTCTTGGCGTCTGATTTATTATTCAGGCCTGCAGCTTTCCTTTTAGAACCCAGACAACCTTTAAGAGATTCCTTCACAGACTTCTCAATCTCCAGCACATACCTTTCGGAGTCCTCTCTGTACTTGGCCACATACTTCTCTGTGCTCTCCCCTGTTTTACTCCCACAATTAATTCCCTTCTTAGCCAACTCCTTGGCCTTTTTCTTAATAAAGTCCTCCGCAATCTTCTCCAGCCTCCGTTCCTCCGTTTCAGCCAGCCATTCCTCCATTTTCTTCTCGGCCATCACGTGCCTAAGCCTCCTTCCACTCATATCCCGGCAAGCATCGAAATTGTTGGTCTTTTTCTGCCCGGCTTTGGTTGCCGCCCCTCTAAGCAAGGACCCAAACCCTCCTTTTCCTCCTCTCAGTCGCAGCAAGACGTGCACCACCACGGGGAAACAGCCGGACCCATTGCTCGACCCGCTTCGCGAAACGGATGCTTGGTGTGACCCGGTCGTGAAATCGAGCGATTGGTGGTCTTGTAAAGGGCAGAGAGAGCTGGAGGATAGCAAAAGCTGGAGAGGGGCAGGGATTAGGGTTAGCGTTTGGATTTGCTCTTTTAGGGCTTGAACGGATACGGATTGGCAGGGGAAATTCAGGGTTTTGTGCTTGCCGTCGAGGAGCTTGACGAGGACTTGGTGGACGGCGTTGGTTTCTTGCATCCTCTCCTGGCGATGGATTTCGATTGATGATTATCTGAATCGCCTGCAGAGAAGATGGGGACGAGAAAAGGGAAAGGGACAATCGGCAATTTACATTCAAAATTATATACGCTTCTCGTAACAGTTTCAACATCTCACATTATTATTTTTTAAAAGAGACGTGCTAGGGTACCAAAAGGTGTATCCCATTTGTCCCTCATTCCTTTCTCTACCACTCATTTTAATTCTATTTTTATTTATTTAATTTTTTTTTAATTTCTTTCCCATTTTTGTGGTAATGGAGGGGGTGGGGACAAATGGGGTACATCTTTGGTGTACCTCTAGCATTTTTCTTTTTAAAAACTACTACTCCCTCCGTTTGGAAAAACCCTTCCCATTTTGATTTGGAGCAAAAATAAGGAAATGTTAAATTATAGTTGATTTCCAATTTTGCCCTTGATGTGATGGGTAAAAGTAAGATGTGATGGATAGATTATTAGAGAAAAAGTATGATGTGATAGGTAGGGTATGAAAAAGTAAGGGTAAAAGTAGTTTTTTAATAGAAAAGGAAAATGTTTTGTTGGAAGTGGAAAAAATGAAAGAGGAAGTGTTTATGAGAACGGAGGGAGTAGTATTTTGACTCGTGCAATGCACGGAGTCGAACAAAATTTTTCTTGAATTCGATTTTTTTCAATGTAATACTCTCTCCGTTCCACAAAATCTTTCTCCTTTCGTTTTTTTTTGAATTCCTTAATGATATATATATAGACACACACACACTCCCTCCCTCCATCCAAAAAACTTCCCGTTTGACCAGACACGCAAATTTATGTGATGAAAATTGTGTTGACTTTCTTATTATACCCCTCAGACCTATTTTCCCTCCACAGCTTTGAACCATCAACGGGTGTTGCCAACGCCAACGACACTTCACCGCCGACCACTCTCTGGCACCACTGCCGAGGTTGTTGTCGGCGCCCCTCCCCCTCCACAACCTCCCGCCATCGCAACCCCCCTCCCACCGCCGTCGTCGCAGACCCGCATCCTCCTGCCATCCTAACGCAGAAATCTATTTTTGGACTTACCCATCGCAGATCTAAGAAAAAAATGTCATTTTCGTGTAGATCTAGATCTGGTCATATCTAGCAGTGGGGGTGCCCATCTAACTCCACCCAATATTGTCACGCTCAATGGGGGAGAAGGAATAATAAAAAGAAGGATAAAGAGAAAAAGATTGAAGAAGAAAGAAAAAGAAATCGGAAGTAGTGGAGGAAGAAGGAAGAAGAAAGAAAAAAATGAAAAAAGAAAAAAAATGGAAGAAGAAAGAAAAAGAATGGGAAGAAGAAGTAGAGGAAGAAGAAATAAGAAAGTAAAAAATGATGAAGAAAGAAAAAGGTGAAAGAAGAAGAAAAAAAGAATCGGAAGTAGAGGAAGAACAGAAGAAGGAATAAGAAAGAAAGAAAAAATGAAAGAAAAAGAAGACGGGAGAAAAGAAAGAAAAAGAAATGAGGAAGGGGAGTTAAGGGTAAAGAAGACTTTTTACAAATAAAAACTTGCCTAAAATGGAAATGGGAAGTTCTTTTGTGGACGGACGAAAAAGAAAAGTGGGAAATTTAATTGTGGATGAAGGGAGTATGCATGCATGCATGTGTGTGTTTATATATATATATATATATATATATATATATATATATATATATATATATATATATATATATATATATATATATATATATATATATATATATATATATATATATATATATATATATATATATATATATATATATATATATATATAGACACACACGCACACACGGAGTATATAGTTAAAAAAAATAGTGAAAATGACCACTATAACAATGTCAAATGGCCAATACACTTTTGGAAGTTTTACATCATTGGGAGTTTACGCACATTCCCTACAAGCAGACTGAAATGCATAAACTTTGTTACCCACTTCCACCAAAATGCCTGTCCATATGTTGCTACTGGAAAGGCCGCAGCTATGATTTAAATTTGCTTTGGAAAAAAACATACAAATGGAGTAGTCTACAACTCTACAACAACAAGACATGTAAGTGCAACGGCTCTATATCCTACGATACCATCGGATCTTTTGATCAAAAGTATGTGGGACGAAGAGACCCCATGGCAATGGGAGGAGGATACATTGCTTCATCATTTACGGTTCCAGCTTGATAAAAAAGATTAATAGGGGGCCCCTTAACTTTCCAATTGCAAATCTACCCCAATATTTACACCCTCCTGCAATCGAGGCCATGATACGCAAAATTAACATGTCATAGATTCATAATATATCTGCAGAGATTTAAGTAGAAATTGTGTTGCCCTGTTATCTTTAGCCTGTCATTGCCTTTGGTAAGAAACCAATTCCAAGAGCTTATATTACCACTTTTCAAGATGCTCGTATCATGTGTTACCAAATCAAACAAACTCAGTGTGTCCCACTCAATTGTAGGTTCTGACGGTCAAAATATCAGCAGACTTTACCTCTACCCCAAAGAGTAGAGGTTGGTTCCATGCTCATATCATGTACATTGTATTACATAAAGCTGATTGCATTTAGTTCATGAATTATATGATGTTAGTCATTTCAGTGCATGGCTGTCTTTTTTAAAACAAATACGACTCTTAGCTGTGTCATATTGTATTATTGAACCTCAAAATATGTGTTTATATCTCACCTTCTCACATAGTTTTGTCTGTGTTGGGTTATCTATTTTGGCATAAACAATTCATAGTTGTGTTTTTAGTCCTTGAAATCTATATTTCAAGCCCAACTTCATGACTCTCGGTATTTGTAACGGAGTAATAAAAAAACACGTTATATAATAATACGGAGTATTAAACAGAATGAGAAAACAAGTGATTACCTCTGATGGCATGGTGAAGACGGTTGGTCAGGAGAGGACTGCTGCTGCCCGTGAAACCTGCCATGTTCAAAAGCTGTCCTAGGTCTAGTCCCTTCCCCTAGCAGGTGCTGTTCATTCAGGCCTGAGAACCCTACTGGTCCAAACGATCCAAACTCTAGTGGCTCTCCTTGTGAACCATAATTGGCGGGGTGGTGGTCATATGATGGATATATCATTACAACAGGACCATTGGGCCCACCATTAGTAGACCCTCCCATAGCTGCACTGAATGGATGCATACCATATGCTATGTTCGAAGCACCACTATGATTCGAATTAGTAGCATGAAAAGGACCATTCTGTGACGGGAAAGAGTGGAAAGAGTCCGTTCTATAGGAGCTGTTCCATGGCCTATCAAGTCGGCTCTCGCCGGAAGGCCAACGATCCAATCTTGAGTTTGACTTTTCAGATGGATTGCGGTTGTGGCCCCCACGTCCAGCACCTCTTGTCTTTAAATTCCAGTTTCCCTCTCTGTCATCATTTCTCTCACTGTTGTAATTTCCACGTCGGGTACCAGAGGAGTTTCTATCCCTTGCAGAAACCTTCTGAAGAAGAAAAGCAAATTACAAATGTCATCATAATCCAGTTGAGAGTAATCAATTAAAATAAATTCCCCATAAAGTGAAAGATCAAACAATAAACACTAATTTGCATTAAGAGCTGAAAAGTTTCCACTTTTAAAGGCCACAACTACTAGGTCATTCTCACATTTGCTCCCCGGCTTTTTCCCTCTTTTGGTGCACGGCTATGGATGTCCTGCCATTTTTTATCATTTACCGTCACAATAAATATGACACCACTTCACAATGAATACACATAGTAATGTTTTTTTCATCAATAAAAACAACCCAGTATAATCCCACGGGAGTCGGGTCTGGGGAGGGTGTCTAATCCCCAAGTTAAAAAATCAAGTTATCTGTCTATACAAACTTTAATCTTTCTATTCTGTGGCTATGATCTTATAAAGACAAATCAATGTATTTTGAAATGCTAATCTTGTTAGCATTTGATTATAATCTTATACAATTGTATTTAAAATGGGAACCTTATTTTCGGAAACACTCAAAGGAAAACAATAACCTTTTTTGGGAAAGAGGGAGTACATTACAAATTGAAGTTTTCTTCGAAGGAGAACTAAAAAAACAAAATATTATTAAAACGTGGAGGACTAAATGGTGGTATCAATAACCTAAAATTTCCCCGTAACCAGGAGACCAAAAGTGTCATCCTCCTATTAGAATTTCTTCCTCAAAAAAGTAAAAGGGCCATCAATAAACATCATTTGCAATAAGAGGTTTATGCTATATCTTTAAAAAGACAAGACCCAATTCAAACAGCAACTGAGCTCATTTTAAACAGTTTAAGAAGAAAAACAAATCTTACAGGATGGTTCGGTAGATAAGTGCCGGTCCCACTGCGATACCTAGGTATCTCATCAGCATAACGTTGAAACATATTTGCAGGTCTATCAGACACAGATTGGATGGATGACACGGGAACCAGACGGGGACTATAGCTCATTTCAGTGTATAGGTTCCCATTGGTTGAGACAGGTCTTCCGGGACCATCCCAAGGGAACCGACCCTGAAGATAAACAGGTGGTACCATCATGGGCGATGGATAAACTAGAGGGCCGGGAGGGTATCTTGGGCTTTGGCAAAACCTTCCATACTGTAAGTTTTGCCAATGGCTGGCAAAGTCACTGTTAAGAATGTCAGATTTGTGTGGTTCATCAGAATGATTCATCAAAACTTCAGATGATGAATCAAAGTTCTGACCAGAATCACTATTGTCATTGCTTCCTTCTTCCCCACTTAAATGGCTTGTACCGGCCTTGGGTGGGATGTTGTATACAGGAAGCATTGTGAAAAATGGAACAGGTGGGCCAGTAGGGTAAAATGCAATAACTCCAGGGGAATTATCGGCCAATATTTGTTGAGAGCTGGGATTAATGAGCATTGGAGCAATAGGTATCATTGAATCTGATCCGCTTGTTTGAGCTCCATGCCCTACTCTTTCTGCTACTTCAGTTTTCCATTCCTGATCATCATCTTCATTTTCATTGTTAGGTAAAGTCATCATTTTACCTTTTACATAACCAGGTGGTGCCTCTACAGCAATCGCCTTCTTTCCCCTTCTATCCCTGGCTGATTTTGAAGATTTTGCAGATGATCCGTCCCAAGAACTCTCAGAAGAAGCCTTACTGTGGGCAGTAGATGACAGTCTAGAGCTAGCCATTCTTTCTTCGACATAAAAAACCTCATTATTAACTCCATTATTGTGATGAACCTGGGAATTATCAAACCGATGGTTTTCCTTGGGATGCTGCTTTGATTGATATCTCACCCAAGGAGAAACAAAGTTAGACTTCTGATTTTCTAACTGGTTCGTTTCAAAGTTACCAACAGTTGAACCTGCATCATGATGTTCAGGCCACGAATCATTTTCAGCGTCACTCGAGTACATTTCTGTTGAATTGATAAAATTTTGATTGTTGGGCTCAATAGAATCTTCAGAAGTTGAGCTCAACCCAAGCCCGGGGAAATACTGGGTCATGTGGGGTGGCACTAATGCATGTGGCAATTGAACATTTGAAAATGAAGGATCAATCATGGGGAAATTAGCATGAACAAATCCAGGCATGTTGTGTTGAGGGTATCCCATGGAAGCTAGAAAAGAAGGTGAGAAGGGGACAGGAAGGTGGGGGGATGATATATTAAATGGGAGTTGCTGAACTTGACCGTTATTAAAACTATGGAGTGAAGTTGAAGCCATCATATTCACAACATCTTGCTGCTCTTCCTCTTGCAAAAAAGTTCGTGCACCTCCAGGTGAAGAAAGTTCTTCATTCAAGCCCGAAGAGTCATGGTTTGATCCACTGTTGGAGTTAGTTGCGGCATCTATAGAGCAACCACTGTTGGTAGTTGAGTTTTCAGATCCCCCTGCATTTTTCATCCTGTTCTTAATAGTACTCTCCAGTTTTGTTGGATTGGTAGCACGCATTTCAAATCCTTCTGGCAATCTGCCACGATACGAGTCTGTTAGTTCGGGGCTGGATTGAGTTCTGGCAAACACAAACCTTCCTTGGATGTCATTCACCAAATTCTCAGATTTTGAACTTCTTTGACTTCTATCAGTTTGCATCTCCTTACGAGAGGTGGTCGAATTTCTATCACTTCTTTGGTTTAGAGAATGTGAAGTAGGATTCTCATGCATTTTGGCAGTTGGGCTGAACTTCAAGTTCTCAGCTTGAAGAAGATGATCAGATGCTGGTGCATCGGGGCGGTCGCCAATGCCATATCTTTCCCATGTGTTCATGAAAAACTGATTTATTTCATTGATAAGATTTTCTTTTGGACAGTCTAGCAATCTTGCCAACCTTTTGGCACCAAATGTGAATGCGCTGCGTATCCTGAAAAAATTTCCTGCCAGCAAATCAAAGAATCCACATTAAACCAGCACTCTGAAATTCAGCAAACAAAGTTTCCTTATAACAAAAAAGGAATACAGAATAACAACCAAATACATTATGATGAATCCACCTGGTAGAACAATAACTAACGCAAACAGAGCCTTTCTTAATTTCACTTTATAAAAAAAACTCACAGACCGAAAAATAACAATGTCTTGTAATTCAATATGACTACGAAAACAATCTCAACTAATCTCTTTCTCATAATATGTTTCATGCATGTAGGAAAAAATTGATACGATAATGAATCAAAGATTGACAGTTTTGAAATTTCATCTCATTATTCCTTTGTTCTAACATGAAGGGCATCCAGCAAAAACTTTGACATTGTGCTTTATTTGCATGAACTTAGAGTGCTGATTAATTGTAGAGATTTTAAAAAAATTAAATTTCAGGCCACTCACCCCATAAGGTGATGATGATGATGAGTGATGACAGTGTATAAACATTAAAGTCACAAGGTAATTGAGCAAGGGAACATAAGAAATGGGTGGGAGAAAACTATATCACTAACTTAAAATAGAAAAAAAATAGATATGAGATAAAGGGTGTGATAGTTAAAAGCTTTAGATACCTTTACTGACACTGCGTCCAAGGTTGTTGTTTACCCGCAATGGGTCAATAACATTAAAATGCTTAGAAACAAAGGGTTGTCCTGGATTTTCCTGGCTGCCAGGAAAAACAGCATATACAGTGCTACAAGCATCCAAAAATCCTTTGGTGAGAAGCAATTCTCCGCTATCTTTTCGAGGAGGCTCAGCTGTAAGATATGACTAAGATAAACATCACCCATAGAATCAAACAGCATATGATATTAAATGAGAACCACACATTCTATTACCATTTACATCTGGGAGTGATCTGATGGGTACAGGGCCCCACAAGCTGACACAAAAATTATCCCAGTCAAAGTTGCTGAAGAACTCTAAGAAGCGGTACAGCACCTGCAAGTTTAAATATTTTTTAGATGTTCTGGATCAGAGCTAAAGAATGAAAACCTTGAAAAGGCACTGTCTATATTATGGATCATAAATAAATCACAATAGCAAACCTCAAGTGGTCCAGTAAAAGACTTGTTGAAGACATGAAATATGTAAAGAACTAGGGTCTCCAGGGCATAAGTTGAAATAAGACCATGATGAGCACCTAGTATACGGCTTTCATAATAACACCATGCCTTGATCAAAATGATACTGCGCTTAAACAAATGGTTCTGGCTTATCAAGTGATCAACCTAAAAGAGAAACACACAGTAAAGTAAAGTTAAGTTTTGTACAATTTCTGCGTTATTAGAAACCAAGAAAACACTACTAACCTCCTCCAGGAAACAGAGAGTGCACAATCCACCAAGCTGATTAAACGATATGTCAACTACAATATTTTCTACCAGACATTTAATTAATTTCACCTGCCAAAATAGTATTCAAATAGAAATATATAAACAAGGTGAGACAATTAAACTTCTACTTTCTTAAATGAATTCCAAAAGAGCGTATACACTATATACTATTTGTTTCCTGTGTTCCAAATCAAGAATAAAAAGGGTATAAATTAGATGTGGCGCAATTTGACTGTTCCAAATTTATTTTTTTGAGATTATTAAACTTTCTTAAATGATTTATTGGAGAGCATATACCTTAACTGTTTACTATGTTCAATTTTATAAATCAAATAAAAGGGGTAGAAATTAGGGGTGGGCATTAATATATCGTTCGGAATTTGCAGGTGAGCTCCACTGGATATGGTGTTTGATATTCTTAAATGTGACATATTTTAATATAAACTCGACTCAGATATCGAGGGTGAAAGTATGCATAAGCAGTTATACTTGGTGTGTAGACCCAGCTTCCCAGACCCATTTATGGGACTTTACTGGGTTGTTGTACCCATAATTATGCATGAAAGTGTGTATATATATATATATATATATATATATATATATATATATATATATATATATATGCTACAAAAAATATACAAAATAAATGTAAAATACCTTATGAATTAATTGAGTATTGTCTTAAAGGCTTAAAGCCTGATACTTTCTTCTTGTAATTTGAGTTTGATAGTGTATAAGAAGGATAATGTAAGTAAACTAACAATAAAACATCGAATTTGAAGTTCTGGGCATATACGTCAAGCTGTTTTTTAATAAAAGCCAAGGTGAGTCCATGGTTGAAGGACGCTATGGAATTTGTGCTAGCTGTTATAGGAAATGTGGGAAGAAATTCTGCTATTGGCAGTTTACGAAGGCACAATATGCGTGGAATTTTGTGCATCCTTCATTCATAAAATGATACCAAAAATGCCAAAAATACAAATACCCAGATTGAACATTTCCTGAATCACTACTTAGTTCATATATGAAATATCCAGAATATTGTTAGAAACAAAATTGGATGCCTCTCAGACTGGTGCACATTCCCTAGTCAAAACAATCTTCTTGAAATATATATTTACATATTTAAGTGCTTATTAATGATGAGAAACCAAAAAAGAGACAATGTCACGATGCATAAAAAATCCAACTCCGTAAATTGAACAAGGGAGTAAAAAGAACGTGACATTCATGCATATTAATTACACTTCTGTTCAATTGAACTACAGCAATGATTATGTTTATGTTTCTTATCTCCCAAGACACCTTTCTTTTGCCTGAGAAATTCTACAGGCAAGAGACGTATGGTCAAGTATCAGTTTATTCACATTTTCATATTCCAAAGAAGAACACAATATAATGAGACTCAGTCTTATTATGATAATAGGTGAAGAAATGAAAATATATGGTATAAAAGAGCATCAGCCTTCTTGAAGTTCATCACAAACAAGTCATATCTTCCAGTACAGAAATAAGCATTAGATGGACTATTTACAGATGCACTTCTGCATTATAGAGAAAAAGATTGTGGAGGGAGCAACTTACTTCAGCCTGAATGTACTGCACCTCCTTCACACGAAACTCAGCATTCTCATTTTTCTCCTCTTTCTCTAGTGTATCACGAACCTGATGAGCCCATGTATCTTTCAAACTCTGATTATCACTGAATGCAGTTAGATCAATATCTCCATCCGGTAAATAAGTCTTCAAAGGCACCGACCCAAAAGTAAAAACCTGGGGACAAGACAGAGTTAAATGTTACTAATTCACCAATAATAACCTTAAAACCTGGGGAAGAGTCTAATCCACTGCTGATCGCGCCCATGAAAATTTAAGTTCCCCGCACCAATTTTAATTTGAATATATATCCCAAACTGCCATGGAAATATATTAACTATCTTTATTGGCATTGGCAGTTTTAACGTCTCATAATGTATCCAATGAACCCAGAGGTTATACATACCACACAATATTGGATAATCGGACAGCGTATTAATTAATCTAACTATTAATGCCAACAGTATTGTGTGGTAAACACCAATACAAGAGAAACTGAATGACAACCTCAACCTGGCATGGGAAGCACTTAGTGATAAGCCGTTGGACATAATCAGCAACTGCATTTCTACGCTCCTCCGATGGTTTGTTGGGCTGAATTCGAGCAATGAGGTGAGCCGTCGTCTCCTCTGCCTTCAACCATCTCTCCGGGTCCACACCCTGTATGACGGGATCAGCATTTGCCAATAGCCCATTTGGCAAAAGTCGAGTAGCCTCAGCCCATCCTTCATCTTCACCCATGTCACAATCAAAATCCAAACTTTCTCACGAGCAATTCACTCCACAGAGTACTCCCCCAATTCCAACTCCAGCCAAATCAGTGTAGCAAGGAACCTCTTGTTATTTATAGAGTATAAAATAAAATCAACGAATCCTGACCATCCAGCAAAACAACTTCTTTCTATACGATGAACAAGAAAAGCTTATAAACACGAATGAAAAAATCGAGTCATTCTAGACCAAGAGATGCGAGAAAATTCGTAGAGAGAGATGAAACCCTAGGAGTAGATTGGCGGATTTAAATCTCTGAATCTAAATCCATTCAGGCGTGCGCAGAGCGGACAGCAATGTCGAGCAAATCGCATAAACCCTAAATGATGAACTTCAATATATGAATGAAGATTGGATGGATGCCTACTTTTGGGAAAAGTGATTATGGCGAGCAGAAGTATATGAATTGCAGATTTTTCTTTTCCTAAAGTGCGAAGAAAAAACGAAAGCCTTTTTCTTGGCTCTGAGTGGAGAGGAAAACAAAAGAGGTTTGAAAGAAGAAGAAATCAAATAGACTGGGAGAATTGCTTCGACTCTTGTGGGCTGTAGGAAATGTTCTGTGTGGGGGTTGTTCTTGGGATGCATCACAAGAATGTCTATATGAATTTATTTTTCTTTTAATTAACTAAAAATTAGTAGCCTTGTTGTTTGTCCTCCTCGCTTAATGGTTGAAGAAGAATTTAAATTCATTTTTTTTCATTTTGGAAATACTCTCTTTTTTTTTTTACAATTTCTGCTAAAAACACACCATATACAAAATCATGACAATTTCGTAATTAATAAAATCTCTAATTCCTATTGCAGTTAGGGATGTAAAAAAATCAAATATTTCAAATATGATTCGTGATTTGTATTTAAATATAATGTTTCAAATTTGTAAAATTCATATAAGAATTCAAATATTAGTTTTGATTCAAAATTTAAACAAATACAAATTCAAATATAGACGTGTTCGACTCGAATGCTATTCGAATGTATGTACGCACATGCCATGTTTTTTAATTCAGTATTCAAGCAAACTAATATCATATAAAGTGCATTTAAATTACTGAGACTTTGTCAAATTAACAGAACACAAAAATCTAAAGCGCATGTTGTTTAATAGTTACTCTCTCCGTCCTAAAACTTTCTTTCCAAAGTACTGTTCCAACTTCACGGAAATTTGTATTTATTTGTGTTTTTTCATGGCCTATATGATAAAATAAAATATTCTTGTCACCACTTGTTTTGTTGAACTTTTGATGTAGTTTTTAAATATGTATGTTTTATTTTTTATTTCTATACCAATATTTAAATAAAATAGATTGAAAAAACTTGGGATTTTTCTTCGTTTTGCGCAACGGGACGAAAGTTTTAGGACGAAGGGAGTAAAATATATTTTGTGCAGGACGCAAATGTATCAATGGTTTTAGATATCGTATAAGAAATAATACAAGTTAAATTATTCAAAATCGATGTGGGTCCACCATATAAACTACGGAGTATGATTATTTGAAGGGTTTTTCTTTGATGCCTTCCTAAATCAAGGGGTATGGATGCCCTTCCATTTAAAAATTGCCATGTGGACAAATGACAATAATATTTAAATTAATCTAATTAAAATTTGCTATGTGGACAAATGATAAAATGACCCTCTAAATCATACTTTGTGTACATATCTTAACCTACCATCCATTATTATTAATTTGGTTTCTCTTTTTCATACTCTTAGTTCATTCATTTTTCTTTTTTATTTTTCAATATGAGCACGTAATTTCTTTCTTTTCATTTTCAAATTTATCCCTCAAATTTGGTTCATTATAGCTACTTTTTTCTTAGAGGCTAATTTTAAAATAGTTTTTACTGAAATTCATATTCACTCTTCTTCGCCTTATTAAACGGATTTTGAATTTAAATTTTTGATTAAATATATTTTGGTCCATGGAAAATAAGTGACTTTTATTAAATATTATTTTGTTAAGTCATCCTTACAAAAAAATTATTTTTAAAATGGTCCTTAAAAATAATTTTTAACATTTATTTCGTACTAAATATATCATAGTCTTGCATTTCTACTATCTCCAATACAATTTGCATGCTCTAAGTTCTATCCTTATTTCTATTATATCTCCAATTTCTATTTTTTTAGAAATATAGTAAAATAAAATTTAGAAATTAAGGATGTAATTTGATGCAGAAGATGACTACCTATGCCGTGAGAGTTGTGTATGAGGTAATTAGAAATATAAAATAAAGATGTTGAGTATGAAATAAATGTGATATCTTGACAAATACTAAGAAATGTAAATTATATGATGGGGACGTGGGAGGTTGTGCATTAGTGGGAGTATTATTTACTCCGTATGTTTTTTTCCACTACATGGGAATGATGATCGTGCATGATGGTGCATTATTCTGTTATTATTTGTGCTAATTATTTTTTGCAGTTACGATTATACTTAATTATTGTAAACATTACCATTATCATACTTATATTACTATTTTATTATTATTATTACTCGGTGTTATTATGAGTGTGGTGGTGATGTGTAGTTGATTTTCACTTTTTACAATTCTTATTATTGTTAATAATTACGGAGTAATAGGTTTTTATTGCCCACTGTCTATTTTTTATACAACTGAATTAGCCCAACGTAGTGTATGAATTAATGGCCTCACTCATTAATTAAAATGGCCCATCATTTGGCCCAAAACATTAGGCGGGAAAATATTTTTGCTGCTTTTGTAGATATAAGTAGATAAGTAGATAGATTGAAAAACGATAATCAATAACAAGTCTCTTGACTCTACAAATAAAATGTTTCAGCGGGAGAGAGAATGAATATTTAATTTTACTCTTGGGAACATGTACAGTTTTTAAATAAGGTAATAAATATATTGAAAAGATTTTATCGGATATAAGCCAGTATATAATTTGTTGTGTTTATAGTATTTACTTATCATCTCTGACTCGTAAATTGTGTACAATTTATAGCATTAGAGTGGATATCATTTTGGCTCCCTTTCCATTCCGTTCCCTCTCCTCCAATCAAAGTAGGGCCTAAAATCAATATCTAGAATACCATAGCAATGAACCCGCACATGCTAAAAAGAAATACATGTTCTTAATTTGATTATATTTATTACGGAGTATATTTTTTCTCTCTCTTTTGATAATTTCTTCTGTTTACGCAATTTATTAATTATTTGATAAAATAAAATATTTTTATCATCTCTTATTTTGTAGAAGTTTTGACGTAAATTTTTAAAATGCAATTTTTATTTTTATCGATTTGTAAATAAAATGATTTCAAAAAGTGAAATATTTCTCTTCGTAAACCCCAATTTGCAATCAAATTGGGGCCAAAGAGAGTACGATAGAGAGTTATATATATTTCTTTTCTTACGGAAATAGTTTAGGTAAAAGTAGGTGTACCCTAAAGTTACATCATTTTCATTTTTTGGAGAGTATTTTACAATCGAATTTTGTGTTTGTGACTCTTTGTGATATACCACCATTTTTTTAAGGGATATGCTAGGGGTACACCAAAAAGTGTACCCTAAATGTACACCACCCTCCTACTAACCATTCATTTTATTTTGTTTTTATTTTTAATTTTTTTTGAAAATTTCTTGCTTTTTTTGTGTGGTGATGGAGGGGGTGGGAAATGTTTGGGGTACACTTTTGGTGTACCCCTAGTATTTTCCTTTTTTTAATGTGCACATAAGTTTCATCTATATATGAAATGCAAAAAACATGAATCACTAAGCTATGTTTTTTATAATAACACAACTTTAAGTATAATAACATTCAGATCAGATTATACTCCCTCCGTCTACAAATAAAGTTCTCATTGCGCGTTACGATGTTTGACTGAAATTATTTTCAAATCATTTTATATGAAAAATGGTATGGAATTAAAAAATTAAAATTATATATTAAAAAACTACATGAAAAGATCTACAAAACTAGTAGTGACATGACTATACTCCCTCCGTCCTATAATGTTCTTCCCGGTTCTGTTTACGAAGTTTGACCGACTTTATTTTTAATTTAATTTATTTGATTGTAGGTATAAAATTAAAAAATAAAATTTATATATTTAAAAACTACATCAAAAGTTCTACAAAACAAATGGTGATAAGACTATATTATTTTATCAAATACCTAATGAAAATAGGTAAAGAGAGTGATTAAAGTTTGACCGTGTGAATACTAAGTGGGTGAACATTTCAGGATGGAGGGAGTATTATTTTATCAAATAAGACACAAAAATAGGTCAATAAATTGAATAAAGTTTGACTATGTGAATAGTGAATGAGAACTTTATTGTTGGACTGAGGGAGTATTAGATTCCATTTTGATCCATGCCAAAAAGTCTTAGTTATCCGTCGTCGGTGGAGAGGTGACAAGGACACTATCCTAGCCCACACTTCTTCTAATGGAGTATTTGCTATTAACAAAAAATGTGATGGTCAAAAATAATAATAGTGTCACCATCACAAATGCTTCTATAAAAAAGAATAATAAGAAGACACTTTTTTGGTTCAATTTATTCACTCCCCTGCATTAAAAAAAACTTATGATTTTGTTTTTTTATTTGATCTGATTGATGATGATATGAATTTATTTAGTTTTGATTTTAATTTATTACGAAGTAAATTCTAATATAGTCTAATATGATTAAGTTATTTTTGTGTGGGTCTTCAAAAAGTTAGGGTTCACCTGACATGATTATTATTTTTGGGTGTGTGTGGATGGTATTTACAAATTACAACTAGGGGGAATACTTATCAATGAAAGGTTTGCTTCCTCTGTGGGATTTGCTTTAAATAAGCGGTTCTCTCTTCTTCCTTTCATAGCCTCTTATTACACAGTCTTATCTTCTTCTTCTTCTTCTTCTTCTTCTTGTTCTTGTTCTTGTTCGTTCAGTGTAAAATGGAAGCAGATTACGTGCAGAGGTTTCACAGGCATCAGCCCAAAGATTACCAAAGCTCTGCCACCGTTATGAAGCACATCAAAGCCTCCACTGACATCGTACTGATTTATTCCATCCCTTTCTCTCCATTTCATCCTTCTTCTTCTTTTTCATTTTTCTGATTTCTTCTAGTACTGTAATTTATTTCCTGTGATTCATTTTCTTCCGTAAAATCTTAAAAGAAGAGTTTTTTTTTGGGATCCACCCCAATTCTGTAGAGTTGTAATCCAAATCAATCCTCTGATCTTGGATTATTTATGACAATTCTTCCTATTAGAATTTCTATAACAAATAAAGTAAACTTTGTGGAGGCCGGCTATGTTCCACGGATCCTTCAAACAAGTGTAGCTCTTTGGATACTTGGGATGTTTGGACACCCAAATTCTTTGTGAAATTTAGAAAATTTGTTTTTAGTGCTACTAGTATCACACCCGTGCTTTGCACACCCCATATTTAAATTATTAATGAGATCTAATGTTTTTATTATTATTATTGTAAATTACATTAATGGTACTTTCTTTTTATAACGTAACAATACACCTTCTAACATCTCACTTAATTTATTCCTAGCGATTTCCTTTTTTGATTCTTACCATTTTTTACAAGTGTGATTGTGTAAATATGTGTGTCCTGGTGGTGTCAACCTTAATGTCATGTCAACATTTCACAGTAGTTAATAATGAGTGTGTGATTGGCAGGTTTGGTCACTGGTGAGGAGATTTGATGAGCCACAGAAGTATAAGCCATTCATCAGCAGGTGCACGGTGAAGAAGGAGGGTGAAGATGTAGGGATAGGGAGTGTGAGAGAGGTGGATGTCAAGTCAGGCCTTCCAGCTACAACCAGCACTGAAAGGTTGGAACTTCTTGATGACCAGGAACATGTTCTTGGAATCAAGATTGTTGGTGGCGATCACCGACTAAAGGTCACATTTTTATTCCTCTCTTTAAGACAATTACATGGCTTTCTTG
The DNA here is from genome assembly GCA_003260385.1 of Cuscuta australis. Lineage (NCBI taxonomy): Eukaryota > Viridiplantae > Streptophyta > Magnoliopsida > Solanales > Convolvulaceae > Cuscuta > Cuscuta australis. The sequence goes on along the minus strand of NQVE01000015.1, from coordinate 4,707,412 downwards.
ATATACCCTCTCCCTGTCTTTGAATGCACCAATCGACTTTACATATGATGAATGAATGAATGCAGACGTGACGTACGTCTATATTCGTTCAACTCTCGAATGATGAGTGTATGTTTTTGTGGGGGTGTTGTGGATGCAGAACTACTCATCGGTCATAACGGTGCACCCGGAGATGATAGAGGGGAGCCCGGGGACGCTGGTGATCGAGTCGTTCCTGGTGGACGTGCCTGAAGGGAACACGCGAGAGGACACCTGCTACTTTGTGAAGGCCCTCATCAACTGCAACCTCAAGGCTCTGGCTGATGCCTCGGAGAGGATTGCGGCTCAGGGCATATGGGGCTGATTCTTAGCTTGCTTCTTGTGACACTTTATGCATACATACATATATGTTGGGATTGTAGAGATATGATTGCTTAGAAGCAGATCCACTCTCCCAATGGCATTATATATTTATGTTATAGTGAGTGAGTAGTTCATATATATTCCTCTAATTAATCATCTAGCTAGGAAATCAATGGGCTTTTGATATATATATATATAAATATATATATATATATGCTGTAAATAAGAAATTATGGTTGGCTTTTGATGGAAGCCTAGCTGCCAAGTTTGATATATGATATGATTGAGCAAATTAAATAATGAGTGATGCATGGTGACCATCCTTAATGGTATAAATATGATGATGTTTGGTGTTATAATTGATACAATTTGATAATAACTTGTCTTATTGAATATTGAGAGATATGACCCTATATATAGGGAATACAAGAGTAATCAAAGTACAAGTAGGAAAGGAAAGAATAATCCTAGTAGGAAAGGAAAGAAGTATCCTAATTTAATTATACTTCCTAATATCCCCCCGCAAGCTGATCAACGGAGATGAGGGGCAGCTTGGAACATAAGTACTCAAAAGGAACTGGCGGAAGCGGTTTGGTAAGAATGTCTGCTAGCTGCTCTGAGGAGGAAACATGATGTGGAGTCATAGTGCCTGCCATAACCTCATCTCGTACAAAGTGACAGTCTGTGCCCACATGCTTCATGCGATCATGAAGAACCGGATTTTTGGTGACACAGATAGTCGACTCATTGTCACAGTATAACTTCGGTTTGGACGGAGGAATACCCAGTGCATCAGTGATATATCGAAGCCACATAGCTTCTGCAACCCCTGCAGCCATAACTCGATATTCAGCTTCAGTGGATGATCTAGAAACACGAGTCTGCTTTTTCGTGCACCAAGAGATGATATTAGGACCGAGTAGGAGTATGTAGCCCGTGGTAGACTTGCGATCATCTTTATCATTGGCCCAGTCAGAGTCAGAGTAGACAGATAGGTCGAATCCCCCCTTGCGAAAAAGAAGACCATGAAAGTGCCTTTGAGATAGCGCAGAACGCGTTGCAAGGCATGATAGTCCTGCTCAGTGGGGTTGTGCATAGTCTGAGACACTCGATTAACCGCATACTGAATGTCTGGACGAGTGACAGCCAAGTAATGTAAACCGCCAACAATGCTCCGAAAATGAGAAATATCCTTGAAAGGCAACGAAGGCTTAGTGATAGGTCTCGTAGCCATAGGAGTAATAGCCGGATGACAGTCCGACATCCCAGCTCGGCGTAGAAGATCACGGACATATTTGGATTGATGGAGAAGTATAGAATCTTGCGTGCGCTGAACCTCAATGCCAAGTAATGAAGAGGTCCAAGTTCTTTGAGCTAGAAGTCACGGTGCATGGCCTGAGTAACTTCTGAGATGAGAATAGAAGAGCTGCCAGTGAGAACAATATCATCAACATAGACAAGGACAACAATAGTCCCACGAGAGCAGTGTCTGGTGAACAAGCTGGTATCATGAATGCAGCACTTGAATCCAAGGCCCTGCAAAAAAGAGGAGAGGCGTGTGTACCATGCACGGGGTGCCTGTTTGAGACCATATAGTGATTTGCGGAGCTTGCAAACATAGTGAGGATGAGTGGGATTTATGTACCCGGGGGCTGCTCCATATAAATTTCCTTGTCCACTGTACCGTGAAGAAAGGCATTGTTAACATCTAGTTGATGAAGAGGCCAATCACGGTTGAGTGCTAAAGAGAGGACCAGGCGCACTGTTTGTTGCTTGACCACAGGACTGAATGTCTCCTTGTAATCAATGTCATACTCCTGATGATAACCTTTTGCGACAAGACGAGCCTTGTACCTTGAAACAGATCCATCAACATTCCGTTTAATGCGATACACCCATTTGCAACCAATCGGAGTGCGGTTCTTGGGTGGTGGAACCAAGTCCCATGTACGTTGCTCATTCAAAGCAATAAACTCCTCATCCATAGCCTGACACCAAAAACTATTACCAGAGGCTTGGCGGTAAGTGCTAGGCTCAGTGGTAGGTGGGGTAGTATCAAGGGTGGTAATGGTATAGGCTTTAGGTTTGAAAATTCCAGATTTGGCTCGGGTTTGCATGGTGTGTGTGTTTTGGGGCGGGGGTCGGTTAACCGATTGTGTGTTTTGGAGAGGAGTAGGTGACGGTCGAGGGTGGGTTGGGGTACGGTTCTGGGGTTGGACCGTCTGTGGCGTGTCCATAGGGAGGGTGTCGGGCTGTCGTCCGTGACTGGTGGGACGGGTCTGGGTTGGACCGTCAGTGGGACAGGAGCATGTGAGCCTGGGCTTGGAGGAAAAATAGGGGTTATAGGAGAGGGTGACGGGAGGGATGACAATTTGGGATATGGAAACTGATCCTCGACGAACCGAACATGACGAGAGACATAAACTTTTTGAGACACGGGTTCATAACATTTATACCCTTTAGTGGTGGGGTGATATCCTAAGAAGACACAAGGAGTGGAGCGTGGTTGAAGTTTGTGGTGAGTGTAAGGGCGGAGCCATGGATAGACCAAGCAACCAAAGGCACAAAGGTGGGTATATGTAGGAGGACGGTTATAAAGAGTTTCAAAGGGAGATTTGTTTGAGAGAGTTTTGGTGGGCATACGGTTGATAAGATAGTTTGCTGTGGCAAGAGCTTCGACCCAAAAGGTAGTCGGGAGAGCAGAGTCGTATAGAAGAGAAACAACTGTTTCAATGAGATGACAGTGTTTCCGTTCAGCGACCCCATTTTGCTCAGGAGTGTAGGGACAAGAGGTGTGATGAAGGACTCCTAAAGTTTGAAGGAAAAGGCCAAAAGCGTTATTTACAAATTCTTTGCCATTATCACTTCGAAAAATTTTGATGTGAGAATTAAACTGAGTTTTAATCATTTTTTCAAAATTCACAAAAACAGAGTAAGCTTCAGATTTATGTTTTAGGGGATAAATCCAGGTAAAATTGCTGAAATCATCAACAAAAGAGATATAAAATCGAAAACCGCTACAGGAAGGAACAGAGGTGGGACCCCAAACATCAGAATGTATTAATTGAAAGGGCGCTGTGGCCTTATGTTCAGACAATTCAAAAGGTAAACGACAGGACTTAGAGACATAACATGATTCACAATGTAAAAGCTCTGAAAACTGAAAACCTAAGGAAGACAAAATAGATTTGGCAATCGCAGGAGCTGGATGACCGAGTCTACGATGCCAAGTGGACTCTTGGGTAGCTTGATACGCAACGGTTGGGAGTTTGGAAGGAAGTGTGTATAACCCATGCTCACAGAGGCCCTTGTACCGCACCTGGTTGGTAGGATTGTCCACTATCTGGAAATCGTTGGCATTGAAAACAAGAGTGCAGTTGTTATCTTTGGTAAATCGATGGACAGACAATAGATTGGAGGTAAGGGAAGGGACATAATGAAGAGTAGAAAGGTGGTATTTACCATTAGGAGTATGGACAAAACCTGAGCCAGAGTGTGTGATGGGTAGGGATTGACCATTGCCTACGGTAATAGCATCAGTACCGGTGTATTGATGAGGAGATTGTAGCTGAGAATAATCAGACGTGACATGGGTGTTGGCACCAGTGTCCAGATACCAGTTTCCAGAATGATTACTCGTAGATGCATGCATTGCACGGGGAGCACTAGAGGAGGAGTTCGCAGTATAAGAATCATCAAATCGATACCAGCACGCAGACGCAGAGTGACATCGTTTCTCGCAGATTTGGCAGGTTGGCAGATCCCTTGACGGTCGACCGTTTCCCTAGGACGGTCGACCGATGTTCCTTTCTCCACGTCCGCTGTTGTATCCACGTCCAGGTGACGGTCGACCGCGATAGCCTCCTCTACCGCGACCTCGACCGTTCGTAGCGAGAAGTGTTGTGCGAGGTTCGGTGATGGTAGACTCGGTGAGGCTGAGTTTATTCTCCATCTCCAGGTTTATTTCTTCGGAGATCAGCCATCCAGAAAGCTGATTTAACGAAATATTGGTATTGTTCATGCGAATGTTTTGCTTAAAGGATGAGTATTCGGTGGGAAGACCACGAATAACAGCATTCACCACATCACGTTCAGGGATCTCTTCTTTCAAGGCAGCGAGATCCGAGAGAATAGTTGCCACATCATCAAGGTATTGTGTCATAGTTTTGGTACCTTTACGAAGAGTGTGGAGTTTGTCCCGAAGCTGATAAACATGAGCGGTGGACACGGAGTTGTACCGTGCGGCCAAAGCATCCCAGAGGGCAGCAGATGTGGTGAAGCCGCGAGCATGTTTGTGAACGGAGGGGCTGATGACCGCTAGGAGGCAGGCGCGGATCTGTGTGTCAACGATGGTCCAGGAGGTATACTCTGGATTAGGGACGGTTTTATCGTTTTTGGAGATAGTTGGCGCCGGGGCTGCTTCATGACCATCAATCCATCCAAGGTGGAGATTAGCTGAAAGAGCTGTTTGGACATTGAGAGACCATGCCGGATAATTTGTTTCGGTGAGTTTTTCTGGGATTAAGTTGTGGAGACTCCGAAGCAAAAGTTTTACTCCGGAGGGTAAGGACGCCAAAGGATCCGACGGGGCTGCCATGGTGACCATCAATCCATCCAATGGGAACTCCACATTTTTTTTTGTGTGTGAAAAACAACCCTACCCTTTCTATTGTCACTTGTTCTTATACAAGTCCTTTGGTTTTCATGTGCACCACACACTTTCACCAAATTTTGAATTACACAAACAAACAAAACTTGATTGTTCATGATAACCTGTAAAATGGACAAGAATTGTCTGCATATTCCAACATTCGGGATGATGTACTTTGTCCGAGGAACTAAATTGACGAACTTAAACTCTTCTGTCTGAAAAGACAAAAATTTCTTGATAATTAATTGATGATATTAAGATGATACCGTTTTACTGGAAAATGATATAACTTGCGAACTTAAACTCTTCTGTCTTGAATGATAAAAATTTCTTGATAATACATTGATGATACAATATTAAATATGATACCTTTTTACATGAAAATGATATTTACGTTCTATTTTTTGCAGTGTTTTGAAGACCGGACCGGACCGGCCGGTCCAACCGGTCAACCCGCGAACCGGCAACATATCCGGTCCGGTTCAATGAAGAAACCCGTTCCCCTTTTGACTCGCCCAAACCCGCCGGAACCGGTGAACCGGGTGACCCGGGTCGACCCGTCCGGTTCCCGGGTTTGGACTTAAATCTATATTTTAATAAGTTTTTTGGACATAAAAATTGAAAGTAGTGGCTGGGGGATTCAAACCCAGCCCCTCCCCTTATTCCAGAAGGAGTTGTTTCCAAGTGAGCTACTCAAACTTTGTTCACAATCTAGGTATCCTATGTATTTATTGTTTTACGTAAGGTTCATACAAAAATAAATATGTACTAGGGGTACTTTTTTGTGCTAAGTGTGAATTTGTATTTATGAACTTTTAAAATAGTTTTAAAAATTGAGAATTATTTAATTTTTATTTGAAAATAAATATACTCTATATATTTTATAATTAAAAAATTGTTGTCTTTAAAAATCAAGTAATATTTATTAATATAATTTAATATGCTATATTTTTTACTTTTCAATCATTTTAACCAACTAAGTATTAACTTTAAAATGTCATATGTATATAAGAATAAAATATATAGTCTTTAATTTTTGAGAATATGAGTATCACCTTATTATTTAAGTATGTGTTAAAGATTCAATATTAACTTTTGATAATAATAAAAATAATAAAATAAAAATAGAAGGTGTGAAATATCATATGTAAAAGGATATTAAAAAATAGATGGAGAAATAATAACATAAATTAAAATATTTTATTAACTAAAAATATTTAATATATTATAAAATATTATTATTATAAATATAGTTGACCGATTCGTTGACCCCCGGTTAGACCGGTTCGACCGGTCAACCCTTGACCCACTACCTCATCCGAGTCGACGTCCGGTCCGATTTTCAAAACATTGATTTTTTGCTACTATTTGACATTTTGACTTTCACATTGGATTATGGGGTCGTCTGGAAAGCTTCGCTAGTGCCTGAATCCAGAGAATTGACCGGAAATAAATGGCCAAACCCCGAGTTCGGCGAGTTGGGCCGAGCACTAGCCGGCGGAATGAACGAGACGGGTCTCCGGCGAACCGGGGCGAGGGTTCAGCCAATTCTCCGGCGAAGAACCGAGGCCGCAAGCCCCCTTCTTTCAGCATCTTTTTCTTCATCGTTTGTCCGGTCATATCTGTTATTGCATACCGGAAGATATACTCTCGAGACACTGTGGTCGATTCTCGCAAATCATACCTCTTTCAGCACGACTTGATCAAGACTGATTTGAATTATCGCGAAGTTCTCACTGTATGCACTGTTTTTTTGCCTTCTCATTCTTGGCCTGCTTTTATCAAAAAAACCTCATTTTGAAACGTTTTTTGAGTTTTTTTTGTTGGGTTAATGTTAATAATTTCAGGCGAATCATAAGGTAGACGAAGATTCAATAGAAACAGGCAGGCATTTTCAGAATCCTGTACTAGCCTACATCACTCCCTGGTAATGGAGATTCAATATATATTTGTATGCAATGAGAGCAGTTTGGCAATGCTTCATAATTTTACCTGCTGTTTGCATATAATAAAAGTTTTTCCTCTCCAGTGGAAGGTTGTAGGGGATGGGAGGGAAACCTCCAACTCTTGTACTTCCGGACAGCCCTCTCCTCAGACCAAACAATACTTGAGAATTTATCTCTGTGATAGTAATGGTGCAGGAATTCAAAAGGCTATGAGGTGTCCAAGAAGTTCAGTTCAAAGTTTACACATTTATCACCTGTTTGGTATGAACTTCGGAGGTGAGAACGTTGTAATCAGCTCGATTTCTGAATCTCGAGATCATATTGCAGCCATATCATGGCATTTCTTGTTTTTAGGATCCAGTTTCAGGATAACGTTGTCAGCAAAAACTAACTCAAGCCTATGCAACCATATAAATCCTAATGTAGTTATATCTTGGTTTGAGATAAATTGAGCCCTGTTAAGGTGTACAATGTACCCTTTGTCTTCTCTAAAATTATAGTGCGACTGAGTTTCTAATGCCAATCTTCTGTCTGAATTTAGTGAAGGTACCAAGTTAGTTCTTGATGGAAGGCATAACGCAGATAAAGAATGGATTTCAAACATCCAAATGAGTGGAGATGCTCTGGTACAGTGTAAAATGACTTCCAACTTTTTAATTATAAGCAGGAGCAATGTGCAAATATCATGACTGGGTACAATCAACTGAGGTACCCTGAACAGGAAGGGCTAAGTTGTAATTTAAATCTTTGCCGTTTCAGATTTTACCCAGAGTTGTCCTGGAAGCAATCCCCATGGATCTTCTTAAAAAGAAGAAACAGAGGGATAAAGCCATAAAAATTATTATTGCGGAGTGCAAGTAAGTGTTCCTTTTGGGTCTCACTGTATGAATCCCCACGGTACTCGCTTCCTTTTCACTCCACGGCATTGTTGATTTTCCTTTTTCTTTGGCAAGCATACTTGACCTCAATTTAATCACATGAATTTGCTTCAACACATCAGCATATGTTGTAGGTTAGAAATGATAGCCACACACTCCTACTCTTTTCTTTTTTGATGTTTTCAAAATTATTCTTGTTACCTCTGTTCTGAAAGCATGTTTTTGAGGTCATTCCATGTTGTGAAGGGAAATGGAGTATGATGGTATAGTTCTTGAGTCCTGGTCAAGGTGGGCAGCTTATGGCATCTTGCATGATCCTGATATTCGAAATATGGTAATGCCTTGGGCATTGAATATGATTGATTCAGTTCTATTTGAGAAGTTACTATTATAATATTTCAAAACTCATCTCATTTTGACAATATAGTTTCTGGCAATGATTCAGATGAGCTGAAACTTGATTGAATTGACAGGGCTTGCAGTTTATACGCCAGCTTGGAGAAGCCATGCATTCCGTAAGGTTAGAAAAAAGGAATAAGGCAAAAACACTGGAGTTGGTTTATGTGATAGGTCCACCACACTCGGATAAGCTGCAGGACCATGATTTTGGGCCCAACGACTTACGAAGTTTGGGCAATGCTGTGGACGGCTTCTCTCTCATGACCTACGACTTCTCAGGACCTCAAAATCCAGGCCCAAATGCACCTCTGAATTGGATACACTCAACATTGCAGCTCCTTCTTGGTGATCGCGGAGGAGATCATCATCAAAGTTTGGCTAGAAAGATCTTTCTTGGCATCAATTTCTACGGAAACGATTTTGTCATTTCAGGAGGTACATACACACATATCTATCTATCTTCAACTCAGTATATGATAAGGATTGGTCAACAATGCCATTTTTGGTTGTTTAATTTGCAGGATTAGGAGGGGGGCCTATTATAGGACACGAGTATCTATCGTTGTTGGAGAAGCACAAGCCTGCTTTGCAGTGGGAGAAGACCAGCGGCGAGCATTTATTCTTGTACACAGACGAACAGCACGCCAGGCATGTCGTGTTTTACCCTTCGTTCATGTCCCTTGCAAAGCGGCTCGAGGCAGCCCTTTCTTGGGATGTTGGCATCTCAATCTGGGAAGTTGGGCAAGGATTGGATCCCTTTTTTCATATGTTGTAGTTGTAATCAAACTCTCATCTCCTTCTTTTAATAACCCACTGCTGTTCATTCTCTTTTATTAGTTTTACTAGCCTTGTTGGAAACTAAGGGCACTACAGAAATAACTTCTTTTTTTCTTCTTCCTGAAAGTGAATATGAACCTGCATAGTTTCATTATTTAGTTTAGCTGACCCTTGTGTTTTGATAATGACAACTATCTCATGGGCTTGGCACTTTGGATTTTGATCTTCACAATCATGCGTAGGATCTCAAGACAAGTGTGAAGATATAAAGTATTTGTTTTTCGTTTAGGTCTTAGCATTTGTTGTTAAAGTGTATGGCACATTAGTTTTTTTTCTCTTTAAAAGTGTTTTCCAAAAACCCTTCTAATTGTTTTTGAGTCAGTTGCAAAATCATTTTTTTTCAAAACTGTGAAAACTATTCGAATAATTCTTGTTTTATTCGAATAAGTTAGAGTTCTCAGTTCTGTCTTATTCGAATAGTTAGCCAATTATTCGAATAAGTCCTGAAGCTCATTTTTCCAATCCTTCAGTGACTTAGTCGAATAAATCTTGATTTAGTCGAATAAGTCTGCGTTTTTCGCTCTGAACTATTCGGATAAATATGATTATATTCGAATAAGTCGTCAGTTTGAACTGCAGTTTTGTCAGTTTTAAAGGAAGTTATCCTTCCCTATCTTCCATAACTCACTTACAACGGCTCTTTTGCTTGAAGAACATTATATATATCTATTCAAACATATTCTTTTATCAATCCAAGCAATTCAATTCATACTTTTGATCCTTCAACATTACTTCCAAGCAATTCTTCAAGAAATCAATATTTGCTTGAGTTTTGAAGAGTACTAGTGTGCCATACTCTATAAGTTCTTGTATTCTACAGCAGTCCACTCTTAATTTGAAGAGTATTTCCGCTGTGCACTTTGTTTTGGAACGTTGTGTCAATTGTAAAAACTTGAAGTTGATATAATTCAAGTTTTGGAGAGAAATCCCGAGTCTTGTGAAATCAAGACTTCGGTGGAAAGGTTAGAGACTTGCGAATTCAAGTTCTCGAGTTGTAATCGGATTGTCAAACTCCGTTAAGTTTGACGAAGTTAGTGGAATCTCGGGCACGTTTGCTTCGGGGACTGGATGTAGGCATTAGGCCGAACCAGGATACATCGTGTGTTGCTCCTTCTCTTCATCTTTGTGTTCTTGTGGTTGATATACTCCTGCAAATTTTTTGTTCTTCCAAAAGTTTTGTTTTTTGAAGAACACCTCTATTCACCCCCCCTCTAGAGGTGCGTAAGTTGTTCAACAAGTTTATGATAAGCTCGGCGTCTAAGCTTCTCTTTTGACGCTGAACCACACAGCCATTAACATGCTAAGTTTCATACTTGGTTCGAGCACGATTTTAAATGCGAGATTGAGAATGTTTGAGGTTGATTAAATTTTTGGAAATGTTTATTTTAAATATATGTGTGAAGATGAGATTTCTTACTCATTACTCCCTCCGTCCTACTCTTTTTGTCCACTTACCTTTTAGCACACCATCCAATGCACTTCTTTAATCCATTTTATCTTGTAATTTGTATATTAAAAAATTATAAAAATTATATATTAATAATCTATATGTTAAAACGAATCAAACAAGATCACACATGACTATTTTTAGGCTTACGCATTGAGAGAATTTGATGAGTCAAAATGCTTAGATGAATAGTTCCAAAAGTCAAAACTGGACAAAGACAATGAGACATAGGTAGTACTCCCTCCGTCCCATAAAGTGTTACCCATTTTGACTAAAGTAGAAATTAAGGGAGGGATAATTTTGTGTTGACTTTCCAAAAATATCCTTGATGTGATGGGTAAAAGTAGGATGTGATGTGTAGATTATTAGGAAAAAGGTATGATGTGATAGGTAGGGTTTGAAAAAGTAAGAGGTAAAAGTGGTTTTTTAATAGAAATGGATAGAACATTGTGGGACACAATTTTTTTGAAAGGTATAAATCTTTTTGGGACGAAGGAGTATTAAACACGGAGTATGTTTGATGTGGAAAATAAGAAACTACTGCAGATGAAAGAAAAAAGATAAGTTCGAACATCCTGAGCCACACGATCAAGAAAGCTATGTCTCGGCGTCCAAGCAAACTGTGTGATCCTATCTTGACACATGTCATTTAACCATTGGGTAGACACTTCCACCTCAGCAACTTCAAGAGTCCAAGAATGATACCCAAATCCAAAAAAAGAAAAAAAAAAAGAAAAAGGAAAACTTTCCTGATGCCAAGAACCAAAGGTTTGCTTCCATCAATCCTCTGAGGCTTCTTCCTCTACAGAGAAGTGAGAACCCACCGGCCATTGTTCGGATCTGAGCTGCAGATTTCAAGCTATGGAAGCGGTCAACGCACCGAGGTTGACCCCACTCTCTGTTCTTTCCGACAGAAGAAACGAACCCAGAAAGACCCCATTTTTCCCGGCGAAGAAGAAGAGCATTTCTTCCTCAATTTCCGCGAATGGGTCGGCATTATCGAGAAACACCAGAGCCAAAGCGCTGACATACGAGGAAGCGCTCGACCAGTCAATGAACAGCGCCGGGACCGACTTTGCAGGCGCAAGTGGAGTTCTAGAAACAGTGGCGAACTTTGCCCGAGACAATCCTGTCTTTGTCGCCGGAAGCGCAGCGATTCTGGCTGCGCCCCTAATCGTGTCTCAGCTGCTGAGAAAGCCCAAGCCATGGGGCATCGAGTCAGCCAAGACCGCTTATGGTAAAATGGGTGAAGATGCCAATGCGCAGTTGCTGGATATAAGACCGCCTCGTGAGGTGAGGGAGGTGGGGAGGCCGGATATCACGGGATTGAAGAAGAAGGCGGTGACGGTCAGCTATGACTGCGACGACAAGTCCGGGTTCTTGAAGAAGCTGTCTTTGAAGTTCAAGGAGCCAAAGACCACCACTTTACTCATTCTAGACAAGTAAGATTAATCTTGAAGCTGTTTTCTTTCTCAATCTTTATTTAATCTTTAACTGCACAATAGTTTCATTCTTGGGGAGTAAGTAATTTATTCAAAAACTCAATTCATATTTCTGGGTGTTTTTATGGCATTATCATATTTGCTGGTTGTTTCACTTTCTTTCATACATCTTAGATGCATGATAATCTAAACCTGATGACTGAAATGCGATCCCTTAATTGTGTGGATTGAAATGAAGCCAGATATGATGGGAGCTCGGAACTTGTTGCTGAGCTAGTGACAGCAAATGGGTTTAAAGCTGCGTATGCAATCAAAGATGGAGCAGAAGGATGGATGGTCACTCACTGCAAGAACCTTATTGCTGCAAATTCATGTTGTTTAATTTGAGGAACTATTTTTTTTCTTTCTTTCTAAAATAAGACTTTAATGGCTGCAGAGCAGTGGTCTACCATGGATACCTCCTAAGAGAACATTGAGCCTTGAGCTCATCAGCAATATCACTGATGTATTTGGTGATGCTCTCGGGGTACTTTTTCTTAATTTATATTCCTCAATTATGCACTTGTTTTAATCCCTTCGCTCCATCCAGTATTGAATAAGTCCTTCAGATCAAAAGCTCAAGTTTGTGATTGCACACCTAGAAAGGTTTTATATTCTTGACAATCTGGATAAAAAATATATAAACATGATTACCTATGAATTGCAGGAAGGTGGCGATGCAGTGACCGCTGGCCTGGGAGTTGCAGCAGCAGCCGGGTTAGGAGTTTTGGCTTTTACGGAGGTCAGTCTCAAGTCTCAGTTTTTCTTAATGTTTCTCTTCTATTCTATAATGCTATTGTAAGGTGACCTTTTCTGTTTTTTGATTTTTGGCCTCCATTTCTAGGTAGAAACAATCCTTCAACTGCTTGGTTCAGCTGCAATCGTCCAAGTTTTCAGCAAGAAATTCCTGTTTGCTGAGGTGCTGATGATGTTCTATTATAACTCTCAATCTCAAGATGCTGAAATATTCTTCCCGTTTTTTTTTTCATTATTGAGACACGACAATTGATTCGTAACACACAAACTCCGTTTTTATGAACATGCATTTCAACTTCTCCTCCCAATTTCAGGACAGAAAGCAAACGCTTCAACAAGTTGACGAGTTCTTGAACACCAAGATCGCTCCCAAGGAGCTTGTAGACGAGATTAAGGTGTTTGTTGATAATTCTACATTATTTATCATGCTGTAACAAAATATGATTGTTTATTGATAGTTGAACTTGCCAACTGGGGGTAATTCAGCAAATAGGGAAAGCACTTTTGCCAACACCAGTAATTACCAGCAAGGCTCTACCTTCACCTGCAGAGGCGAAAAATGCAAGACCAGAAGAAGAAGAAGAGGAAGTGACATCGGCGTCATCATCACAGCCAACTCCATTGCAGCTCAATTCAGTCGTTAAACCAGAAGCACCACATTCTACCCCAAAACCCCTCTCTCCTTACCCAAACGTACGTAACTCAATTCCTTTTCATGCATGATAATATATTCATTTGCTCGACCCTTTTACGTGAACATTAATTTTTGAAACTGTGAGGAACAAACTCAACCAAAAGCTCAAACTTGTGCTAAAAAATGTTTTTATGCTCTACCATCAATCTATAACTCATGAAATTAAATTTTTGTGTGCAGTACCCGGATTATAAGCCTCCATCCTCACCAATGCCTTCACAGCCATAGATTGACAATCGGTGGTTGCAGCGGAGAACGGTAGAGCTAGCTTGATGTTCCATGAAGCTAAGTATCAATCAAAGCTAAAGCTATATATAACTACCTGTGTTGCTTGCTGCTAGACAGATACTTGTTGAGTTTCAGTCCATTGCCATATATATGGAAGGGGCAGTAAAAGGAAAGATCATTCAAATCCCACCTAGCTGTTTGGTACTAGATTTCATTATGCCTCTGCTGGGATGCCATCATCATCATCATCATCATCATCATGTACATGGGGATTAATTAATGTGGTAACATCAAATTATAAATACCATATATTGTGATGATCAGCCAGTGAACCATGCACCAACTCACATCTGCAGATATGGCCGGGATGTCATCATGCATGTGTGCTATCATTTCTGTTTCTCAAATAAGTTTTTGGACTTCAATTTAAAAATTTTCAACATCGCTTTTATAATTATTACTCCCTATTCAATTATATATTAGATTTAAAAAGGTACAATAAATTAAAAGTAATAATTTTTTATATTAAAAAATGCTCCATCGGCATATTTGGCTAGTTTGATTTTTTCTACTCCAGGTACCTTTAATAAGCATATTGTTGGACAATAACATTCTCCGGCAACACCCTAAATTGTGACAATATCTAGGCCAATAGTAGTCATTAGCTCTGTTAGACTGTTAGTGATAACTATATATACATACTACGTATAACAATAATAACAGCCTAGTTAAATCTTACAAGCGTAAGGTTTGGGGAGGGTCTGTGTACGCGGACCTTGCCCCTACTCGAAAGTAGGAAGACTATTTCCAATAGACTCTTGGCTCAATCAACAAAAACAATACTCCGCAAAATATAATACGAGTAATAGTGATAAAAAGTCTCATGCGATATATAGTACAATAGAGAAAACACGGATAAAGTACAAGGCACACAAAGGCAAAAAACAAACTAATGTTAATGAAGAAAGAATAGTGTAAACTGAGAGTGCCAAGCATATAAGGCATGCAGAACACACAATAAGTCTAGAAAACTACCACCTAGCCCAACATACCTACCCAACCACTCTAATTCTAACTCTCCAAACGCTTATCTAAGGTTATATTTTCTACAAGAGCAAGAAGTCACAAGTCTTGTCAATTGACCTCATTCCTTTTTTCCTAGGTCTACCCCTTCCATGTACTCCCACCCACCAACGTAAGCGTCTTGCATCTTTGCACTAGAGTATCAGCATCATGCCGCCTCACATGCTCAAACCACAATAACCTAACTTCCCGCAGCTTATATTCCACAAGTGTCATGTCGACTCATATCCAACCTCGTCTGTCCACACATCAATCGTAACATTTGCATCTCCGCTTGATGAACATGGGTTTTCTTAACTGTATAACACTCATCACCATACAACATAGCTACTGGTCTGACTATGGACTCGTGTAACTTACTTTTCATCCTAGCCAAATTCTTGTTATCGCATAGAACCCTTAAAGCCAACCTTGACTTATGCCAAGCTGTTCTAATAACACAATAAACAATAGTCCTGTCTAACTCTCCATGTGCCTGAATGACCGAGACAAGATGCCGAAACTTGTATACCTTGAGCACGGGATGAGAATCAATCCTAATTTCCATCCCTAGTTCTTTCTTCCAACTACTGAAAAAACATTCAATGTATTCTGTCTTGGTCCTAATTAGTCTCAATCTTTTGGTTTCCAGAAAAGATGCTAACTGTCCAACTTGTTTAATCTCTCCCAGGTACTATTGATCAGTCCACAGCTCCCACGCAAATTTAGCAAGATATATACACATATTCTTCTTCTCTTTTTCATTTTGAATTCCTTTTATGTTCATGGAGTTCAAAGACATTTAAATCATGTTCACTAATAAAAAAATAAATTTAAATATAACTATATTTAAATTAAAACAGACTAAATCAGATCAGAATCTATTCTAATCAGATCAGAACCATTTAAACCCCACGAATAAAATATTCCCTCCGTCCCTAAATAAAGTTCCTCTTTCGTTTTTTCTTTGTCCCAAAATAAACTTCTCTTTTCCCTTAAAAAACCCCTTTTACCCCCTTACTTTTTTATACCCTACCTATCACATCATACCTTTTTACTAATAATCTACCTATCACATCTTACTTTAACACATCACATCAAGTATATTTTTGAAAAGTCAACACCAAAATATTCCCCCCTTAAATCCACAAAATGTCAAAAATAAAACTTTATTTAGAGAGGGAGGGCCCTAGCATTGGTTGCTCTCTACCGGCCGCGTGAGGCCATTTTTTGTTGTGAAATTTCGCGTCGAATTGACGTGGCTACACATGTCAAGTTTT
Organism: Cuscuta australis; assembly: GCA_003260385.1. Lineage (NCBI taxonomy): Eukaryota > Viridiplantae > Streptophyta > Magnoliopsida > Solanales > Convolvulaceae > Cuscuta > Cuscuta australis. The sequence goes on along the minus strand of NQVE01000015.1, from coordinate 4,691,411 downwards.
CTCAATTGAAGAAGATGGAAAACGAAGAAGAAAAGGAAGAACAGATTAATTCATTCTTCTTACGCCATCAACAAAAGGGGAGCAGCCCAGTCTTTTATACAAGAAACGCAGAGAGTAAAACTAACTAACAGAAACGTAACTAAAAGCCTATAAAAGAGGAAATTCAGTTGAAACAGCTGGCAATTGAAGATTGGGACAGCTGGCATTTAGTTGAGTCTTCACAGTCAATGGAAACTTGACTCTTCACACCCCCCCTCAAGCTGGGTGGTGGAGAAACCATCCCCAGCTTGGATAAAAGTTTGTTGAACTGATCAGCAGGAAGGATCTTGGTAAGGACATCTGCAAGCTGGTTAGCTGTAGGAAGATATGAGAGATCAATGAGACCTTCAATGACTCTCTCTCGAGTAAAATGACAATCAATGTCAATATGCTTTGTCCTTTCATGGAAAACTGGATTTCTAGCAATATGCAAAGCTGATTGGTTGTCACAATGAAGAGTAACTGGCTTCAAATTTGGAACCTGAAGTTCTTCCAGCAAACGCACCAACCAAGTGATTTCTGAAGCTGCCTGAGACATGGATCTGTACTCAGCTTCTGATGAGGACCGGGAAACAGTGCCTTGTTTCTTGGATTTCCAAGAAATGGGGGATCCTCCAAGTAAAATGATGTAACCAGTGACTGAACGTCGTGAAAAGGGGCAGGATGCCCAGTCAGAATCAGAGAAAGCATGCAAGGACAGCTGATCAGATCCTTTCATTAGAATGCCTTGATCTTTAGTACCAAGAAGGTAATGCAGTAAATGAAGAGCACCTTTCATGTGTAAATCCTCAGGAGTTTGCATAAACTGACTCAGAAGCTGAACAGAATAGGAAATATTAGGACGAGTATGTGTGAGGAAATTGAGTTTTCCTATTAAACTCCTGTATGCATGTGGATCAGCACAGATGGCAGAAGTACCATGTTGGAATTTAGCATTGAGAGGAAGAGGTGTCTTCAGAGGCTTGTCATGTAAGCAATGATAATCAGCAAGTAATTCTTGTGTGAATTTCTTCTGGGAAAGAATAATGCCTGCTGAAGTATAAGTGAGCTCAAATCCAAGGAAATAGTGAGCAAGACCAAGATCCTTAATTGTGAAACTGTCATCAAGAAACTTGTTGAGAGAAGCAATGGCCATGGGATCAGACCGAGTAAGGAGTATATCATCAACATAAACAGCAGCAAGAGTGATGTTATCAGTAGAGGATTTGATGAATAAGCTGGGATCAGACTTAGACTGAACATATCCCTGAGAATAGAATGCAGTAGAGAGTTTTGTAAACCATTGTCTACTGGCTTGGCGAAGGCCATAAAGTGATTTCTTCAAGCGACACACTTTGCCAGAGGGATTAGGAAAGCCTAAAGGAACCTTCATATACACTTCATCCTTCAAGTCCCCATGCAAAAATGCATTGTTTATGTCAAGTTGAGATAGTTCCCACTGTCTAGAAGCTGCCAAAGCAATAATGCAACGAATAGTGGACATTTTTACAACTGGAGAGAAAGTTTCAGTAAAGTCAATTCCATATCGTTGATGATTTCCTTGAATAACAAGTCGTGCTTTGAACCTTTCCAAACTACCATCAGATTTGAGCTTCACCTTATAAACCCATTTACTGGAGATAGCTTTCTTTCCAGGAGGAAGATCTACAAGATCCCAAGTGTCATTGACCTGCAAAGCTGTTATTTCATTGTTCATAACAACAACCCATCTAGGATCATTGGAGGCCTCAGAATAGGAAGTTGGTTCAATATAAGAACAAAGATGAGTAAGAAACGCTCGATGTTCTTGTGAGAGATTATTTAAATGGACAAGATTGCACCAATGTGAAGTTGTGGCATGGGTCTGTTTGAGAGTAGGGCAGCTGTATTGTTGTAAGTAAGAAGGAGCTTTTCTGATGCGTGTGGAAACACGTGGTTGAGTGGGAGTGAAAGTAGATGAAGGTATTGAAAGTGAAGATGTGTCAGATGATGTGGAAGAAGACTGAGATAAGGTTGGAATAGAAATGGAAGATCTGGAATCAGTGTAACCAGTAGGGTTAGTATCAGAAGGAGTGACATTGCTTTCATCTGATGGGAAAAAAATGGGAAGGGAATCTGGAGGTGAATTAGGAAGGACTGAAGTAGATGAATGAGATGAGAGATGGTGAAAAGGGAAGTAATGTTCCTGGAATCGAACATTCCTACTATAGAAAACCTGTCTTGATTCTAGGTTTAGCAGTTTGTAGGCTTTCTTATGAAAAGGATAGCCAAGCAAGACACAAGGGACAGCTCTAGGATCAAACTTTGTCCTATGAGAGGCTAAGGTAGCGGCAAAGCATAAACATCCAAAAGATCTAAGATGCTCATATGTTGGAGGTGAGTTAAAGACAATTTCATAAGGGGTTTTGTTGTTGAGGATGGAAAGGGGAAATCTGTTGATTAGGTAGCAAGCAGTAAGAACACAATCACCCCAATATTTGGTGGGAAGCTGAGCTTGAAAAGATAAAGCTCTGGCGGTTTCAAGAAGGTGTTTATGTTTCCTTTCAACAACCCCATTTTGTTGTGGGGTGTCTACACAGCTGGTTTGATGAATAATTCCATGAGATTGGTAAAATGAAAGGGCTGAGGAATCACCAAACTCTAACCCATTGTCTGAACGTATAACCTTAACAGTAACATTAAATTGTTTCTCAATTAAAGCAATGTATCCTGTTAAGGCTGGAAAAGCACTTGATTTGTGAGAAAGAAGTTGTATCCATGTTAATCTGGAAAAATCATCCACAATGGTAATAAAAAATCTATAACCATTGTAGGTGGAAGTCTTGTAAGGACCCCAAATGTCAACATGTAAGAGCTGAAAAATAGAAGAAGTTTCTATTGAACTTGGAGTGAAGGGCATTTTATGCATACGAGCTTTAGGACAAACATGACAAATAGAGGAATGAGAAGGTTCAATACATGAAACGGAATCAATATACTTCATTCTAGTGCTAGGCAAATGACCCAATCTACAATGCCACAACTCACTTTTAGACATACAAGACATAGGAAAAGAAGCATGTAAAGATGAGGAACCATGCTGCTGCACAAAGTATAAACCACCATTTTGTTTACCAACCAGCAGTGTATTCTTCTTCACATGATCCTGGATCAAGCAATGAGAAGGATGGAAAATCAAAGAACAAGATAACTGAGATACCAATTTTTGAACAGAGAGTAGATTAAAATGAAAATCTGGAACATGTAATACTTCAAGCAATTCTATCCCATTTGCAAGGATTACAGTTCCTTCATGTAGGACTTGACTTTCTGGCCATTTGGTATGGTAATAAAACAAGGTTTGGTGACAGGTTTGTAGGTAGTGAAGTTGTTAAGGTGTGGGCTAATGTGGTCTGAGGCTCCACTATCAATGATCCATTGAGTGTTATTGTATGAAGAAAGAAAACAACAGCTTATACCTGCCATATGAGTACTTGAGGCCATATGAGTAGATAGAAAACCAGGAGCTCCAGTGTGTTCATTGTCTTGCAGATTCTCTTTGTTCAGGAGAGCAATAAGTTGGCTGTATTGAGAATTTGTAAGTGATATGGATGAATCAACAGGGTTGTGTGAAGTATTAGAGGCACCACTGACTTCCTTATCTTCTTCTAAAAAAACATTTCCAGCAATCCTTTTTCCTTGATTAAAACTCTGTCCTGTTGATGAGTTCTGTCCCCTGTTAGGTTTTGGATATCCATGGATTTTGAAACACCTCTCAACAGTATGTCCATAAACCTTGCAATTTTGACAATAGTACTTGGACTTTTTTCCACTGGGAGTGATTCCAAAAATTGGTCTGTTGTAAGCAGGCGCAGCATGAACAGAAGCCAAAGCACTTGATTCAGATACCATAGGAACTGTATTAGTGAAATCTCTCTGTGTTTCTTCTTGTGTGATCAACTTATAGGCCTGGTTCAGATTAGGGAGAGGCTTCATCATCAAAATGTTCCCACGAGCAGTCTTAAAGTTGTCATTAAGTCCCATTAAGAATTGCATCAGGTGTTGATCTTGAAGTAATTTAGAGTAACTTCCAGCTCTATCACATTTGCAGTGAGGCAAGGACACCATAGCCAAGTAATTGTCATACAAACTCTTCAACTTGGTAAAATATTCGCTAACAGAATCTGATCCTTGAACCAAAGTCACCATTTCCTTGTGTAATTGAAACAATCTAGGAGCATTAGATTGACTGAATCGTTCAGCAAGATCCTTCCAGATTTCATGTGCAAATTCATAATACAGAATGCTGTTTGCAATTGATGGTTCAACTGAGTGTAAAATCCAAGATATTACCAGATTATTACAGCGAGTCCATTAATGGCGAACAGGGTTCTGCAATCCTCTGAATCCAGTATTGCTTAATCAGGTGTTGTAGTACCTGTTCTTAAAGCTCGCTTTGACGTGTCTCTGTGAGAATGGGAGATCAAAACTCGTCATCGCGTATTCAGATCGATATACACAGCGAATTGTATCTGCATCCTACTGAAACACCTAATTTCTCACTTGCTTCTCAAAAACTAAATGGAGACAACTTTTCTCAGTGGAAACGATCAGCTGAGATTGCATTAAGTGCGCGAAACAAGCTAGGTTTTGTTGATGGAAGCTCGTAGGCACCTGAATCGAACTCTCCTTTATTCAATCAATGGAAACTTGACTCTTCACAACACAAGTGGCGAAGACAAAAAAGCTTCACAAATTGTCCTGTTTGGATTTTTAGTCTTGATAAACGGAAATTAATGATTTTCGAATGATCATCGGAAGTAAGATAACCTTTTAATCCATGGATAACTTTTTGAGCAATTAGAATTAAAAGCTGCAATCCAGTATTACAACTTAACCTTTTCAACTCATTCTTACTCTCTCCGTCGCTGAAAACATTTTTCTTTTTTTTTCACTCGTTCCAAAAAATATATCTTATTTCTATTAAAAAAAATCACTTTTTACCCTTTACTTTTTCATATCCTACCTACTCCCTCCGTCCCATAAAGTGTTACCCATTTTGACTAAAGTTGAAATTAAAGGAGAGATAATTTTGTGTTGACTTTTCAAAAATACCCTTGATGTGATGGGTAAAAGTAGGATGTGATGTGTAGATTATTAGGAAAAAAGTATGATGTGATAGGTAGAGTTTGAAAAAGTAAGGGGTAAAAGTGGTTTTTTAAGAGAAATGGGTAAGAGATTATGGGATAAATTTTTTTTGAAACGTGTAAATCTTTTTGGGAAAGAGGGAGTATTAAATTATAGTTTTTTACTACTCACTTTGTTCCTTAAAACCATTCCTATTTTGACTTTAGGCCAAAATAAAGAAAGTGTAATTTTGGTTGACTTTCCAATTTTGCCCCTGATGTGATAAGTAAGGAGTAAGATGTGATAATTTGGTTATTAGTGAAAAAATATGATGTGCTAGGTAAGGTATGAAAAAGTAAGGCTAAAAGTGGTTTTTTAATAGAAAGTGGAAGTGTTTTAATTAGGGAATTGGAAAAAAATGAAAGAAGAAGGGTTTTATGGAACGGAGGGAATAATAATCTACCTATCAAATCTTACTTTTACCTATTACATCAAAGAACATTTTTGGAAATTCAATACTAAAATCTAATACACTTTTCTTAAATCTCATAAAAATAAATCACTCTCATGTTTTTAGGATCGGAGGGAGTATTAGTTACCGAGTATTATACTCCATAAAAAATTTTAAAGACAAAAAAATGCTTTGACTTTTTGGGAAATTAAGGGATGGATATTTTGGCAATGACTTTCCAAAAATACCCTTGATGTGATGGGTAAAAGTAGGATGTGATGGGTAGATTATTAGAAAAAAGGTATGATTTGATAGGTATGGTATGAAAAAGTAAGGGGTAAAAGTGGTTTTTTAATAGAAATATAACGGACTTTACGGGACGCAATTTTTTCTAAACGTAACAAACTTTTTGGGACGGAGGGAGTATAATTTTAATAATATTTTTTTAATTTAACTCTTACTTTATAATAAAGTAGGATATGTCGATATGATGTCTATGGTAGATTAGTCATAATTAAAAAATGATATCAATATTATCTATGTTTAGCTTAAATTTTTCGTCTTAGAAATTTTTTATGATGAGACGTAAGAAGTATTTTTATTAGAACTCATCAATCGCACTATAAAATACTCCCTCCGTCCCAAAAAGGTTTACACGTTTCAAAAAAATTGTGTCCCACAATCCCTTACTCATTTCTATTAAAAAACCAATTTTACCCCTTACTTTTTCAAACCCTACCTATCACATCATACCTTTTTCCTAATAATTTACACATCACATCCTACTTTTACCCATCACATCAAAGGTATTTTTGGAAAGTCAACACAAAATTATCTCTCCCTTAATTTTAACTTTAGTCAAAATGGGTAACACTTTATGAGACGGAGGGAGTATTCTTGTGTGTATATGTATGCAACACTGTACTGTATAGTGTCAAAAAATTTTATTTGTGCCCCATGCCAGCCCCTACTAGAATTTTCCATGCATGTATAGATTAAAATAAATCACTAAATGAATGAATAAATAAAAAGCATAAATGGTATATATATATATATATATATATATATATATATATATATATATATATATATATATATATATATATATATATATATATATATATATATATATATATATATATATATATATATATATGCAACTACAAGTCAAAGTAAGTGAAGGGGGGGGGGGGGGGGTGGTGGATCGGAGGTTCGGGTTGGTATTACATAAGATTATTAGGAGATGAGTATATATAGGACGACCAGCGGTTCCCTTTGGCTAAATGTTAAACATTTACTCCATATTGAATTGCCACATCACATCCCATCTATGCACCTAATAACTACTGTACATGCATCAATAATATTGACTCTAGAACTTGATCATAGATTATAAGAAAAATACATTTAGTTATTATAATATGAATTGAATATAATTAATTTATTATAACATGTAGTTTAATTTTGATATATAGGTTAACTGTTTATATATAATACTGTAACTATTTATGTAGTGCATGTTTTTATTTATTACGGATGGGAGTATTTAATAAAATCATTATACGCAGTACATATCTACTCTCTCTATCCCTGAAAATCTTTCTTTTTTCTATTTTTCATACATTCCAAAAACAATTTCTTAATCCTATTAAAATGTAATTTTTTTACTAGTTTTTAACATACGTATCACATCACATCTATTCATTATTAATCTACCTATTAAATTCTACTTTTACCCGTCATATCTAAAGATATATTTGGAAACTCACAATACACTTGGATCCCCTTAATACCCTTAAAAATCAAAACCTCCCGTGTTTTTAGGGAGTAGGGAGTATATCACAGCCACTATCACCTATTGTTTTGTATTGGGCATATCATTTGGTGTTGTTTTTCTAATTTTTTTTGATAATTCCCTATATATGGTCTTTTGTTTACATCAAACATCATAAAATATTATAGACTTAAAATTTTCAGTGTGGGGGGGGGGACGGAGTATATGGTAGACAGTAGTGCCCGGCCACTTTTGCGCACGCCCGATCATGACTTATCAATGAAGACAAAATTTAAAATAAGCTAAAGCAACATTATATAAATATAAATATAAAATAAACCCAGGCCAGGCCATATAATATGTATTATGCATGCATCCACACTGATGATGATGATGATGAGATGGACTCAGCTTTTGGGTGTGTGTGTGTCTGTATGTGTGTATTGTGTCTCTGCATGCATGTGACCTTATAATAGTTTTATAGTATAATTAAGCTAAGCTTAACTAACTGGTCTTCGATAATCTTCCCCCGCGCCCACGCCCACGCCTATATATATATGTGTGTGTGTGTGTTTAACCAACCAATCCAACATTTTATCTTCTCATCCCATCCGCCTTTCATTTACTACACGTCGTCGTACGTAGTACTAGCTAGCTAGCCAGCCATACATGTATGTATATAAATCTATTCCCTCCTCAGATCAATTATTATTAATTCAGAATTCGCCAAGCTTAATATTTAAATAATAATTAATTGCTTAGTTAATTATTATAAGTAATTTATTATGATCATTTGTGGTACGTCGTAGGATATATCGTCGTCCCAATTAACTTAAGATGTACAAGCAGCCGCAGCCGCAGCAAAAGAGAAAAGCAAAGAAGAAGAAGATGACGAGCAGCAGCAGCCAGAGCAGTGTGCAGATGAGCAGCAGCCACAACAATATTAATGAATCCGGTGAGTTACTCTTTCTCTTTGTTCTCGTCTCAAAACATTTTTTCTTTCATTTTTTCCACTTCCAATAAAATACTTCATTTTTTTATTATTAAAAAAATCACTTTTACCCTTACCTTTTCATACCCACCTATCACATACTCCATCCGTCCCTTAAAAAATTTCTCGTTTTGACTTTTAAAAGATTTAAGGGGAATGTATTTTGGTGTTGATTTTCCAAAAATGCCATTTGATGTCATGGATAAAGTAGGATATGATGGGTAGATTAGTAGAGAAGAAATATGATGTGATAGGTAGGTTAATACGGAGTAATTAATAAAGGTAAAAGTGGCTTTTTAATAGAAAAGGAGAATTGTTTTTTTGGGACGGATGAAAAAGGAAAGAAGGGTTTTGCAGGACGGAGGGTGTAATATTTTTTCTCTAATAATCTATCCATCACATCTTACTCTAACCATCACATCAAGGGCAAAATTGGAAGTCAACTACAGTTTAACAGTTCCTTATTTTACACTTAATCAAACTAGGAACACTTAGTCTCTACCGCACTATATATTTTGATTTTTTCAAGTCAATTTTAACATATTTTCATCACTAATTAAATAAATGCCATTGTATTATTAGATCCGAGTATACACACACACACACACACATACTGCCAACTGTAAAATTCACTCAGGGTAAAAGTCAAAATGGAAAGGAATATATATATATATATATGAGACACAGGTAGGTACGGAGTATTTGTTTGTTTGTTGATTAGATATTATAAGGAGTATGTATGTATGGGTTATTAGTTAATAATAGAATTGAATAATAATTATAAACGTGACGTTGGATATATATAAAAAATGAAAAATTGAGGTAGAGGTGAGCAGCATGGATTGGGAGTTGATAAAGATGAGCCCGCAGGAGGAAGACCTTATTCATAGAATGCACAATATTGTCGGCGACAGGTACGGTGGTCCTTCTTTTCTTTTTTCGTACCCATGCATGAAATACTTATTTATTACCCCGAGTATTATATAGTACTCCCTCCGTCCACCTAAGTTCTTCCCGTTACGCGTTACGAGGCTTGACCGACTTTATTTTCAATTCAATTTAAATTATTATAGGAATAAAATTTTAAAATAAAATTTATATAGTAATAAACTATATGCAAAGTTCTACAAAACTAGAGGTGACAAGACTATATTATTTTACGAAATGACTAGTAAAAATGAGCAAACAAAGTGAATAAAGTTTGACCATGTGAATAGTGTCTGGGAAGATCTATGGTGGACAGAGGGAGTATTAGTTATTACTCCCTCCGTCCTAGTTGAAACTTCTCGTTTTGACTTGGCACGGGTTTTAATGTAAAGTGGAAAAGGAGATGAGTTCCCTATTTTGCCCTTCATGGCGTCACTTTTTAGAAAGCAAATCAAAAGAATAAAGTGCATAGTGCTCAATAGTGACAAAGTACAAAAGTTTAGATTTTTTTCCTATTCAATCATTACATACACATATTCATGTACATACACCCCATAGGCATGATTCACATCTACAAAAGTGAAAGAATATTTCCCTCCAAAACACCCAAAACACATTAAAAAAATTAAAACATGGAGGGAAAATGTGCTACACATATTCTCTATAAATAGTCCTTCCAAAAATAGCAACACATGCCTAGTCTTCTTATTCTTCCTTTCCTTTTCTTCTTCCAATTCTTCCTTTCTTTCCTTTTTTTCTTATTCTCTCTTTTTTCCCTTAAAAAACTGCAACCTTTCATCATCATCAATCACAACACCCCCACCCCCTAAACCCTAAACCCTAAACCCTAAACCCTTCTTCAGACTGCATGGCTTTATGGCTGCATGGCTTTATCATTATCATCGCCTCTAATTTCATAGAGACTAGGGTTAAAAGTGTCTGAAATTCCAGAGAGAAGATACAAATTCTCTAAATCTATGAAAACACATAGATCTAGGGTTGCTAATGAAACGAAAGAAGAGGAACGAAAATCTGAGAGAGCGATGATAGTGAGAAGATGAAGGGTGTGAGAGCGACTCCATCACAGATTCACAGCAAGCAAGTGATGATAGTGAAAATGGAGGAGAAAGATCTACTCTGTAGCCCGTAAATGAGAAAATTGAAAGCAAAGTGGGTGGATGAGAATGAGATAACGAGGTAGAGAGTAGATAATGAAAGTGGGGTGGGTTAGGTGATGTCATACTAATGATAGAATACTCCGTAAATGTAAGTAGGAATAAAGAGGGGTAAATAGGTCATTGTAAGTGTTTTTTTATTTCCAAATAAGGAAATGGGAAGAATCAAGTGGGACGGCCCAAAAAGGAAAGTGAGAAGAAAGATATGGGACGGAGGGAGTATAATATACTTCATCCCTGTTTGCAAAAAGACTTTTCATTTTGATTTGGGACAAAAATAAAGAAGTATTAAATTATAGTTGATTTCCAATTTTACCCCTGATGTGATGGGTAAAAGTAAGATGTGATGGATAGATTATTAGAGAAAAAGTATGATGTGATAGGTAGGGTATGAAAAAATAAAGGTAAAAGTGGTTTTTTAATAGAAAACGGAAGTGTTTTGTTGGAAGTGGAAAAAATGAAAGAAGAAGTGTTTTTGAGAACGGAGGGAGTAGATATATAATAATAACAACATATTTATTATATATTATAAATATATACTAATGTTTGAATATATAACATAATAATAATTGGAAATATGTATGCATGTATATATATATAGGTGGGGATTGATAGCGGGGAGGATACCAGGAAGAACAGCAGAAGAGATCGAGAGGTTTTGGATAATGAAACACAGTCATCATGTCTTTGCTCATCATTGCACAAGACGTAGTAGTAGTACTACTCATACTACTTCCATATATTATCCATCACATTAATTCATACTTATATAACTATATGTCATTGTGATGATATCGTCATTAATTAATGTACCAAGTATTTCCCTCTTTCATTTCATAGCTACTCCACATATTATTATGAAGTACCATTATTATTATTACTCCATCCGTTCTAAAATTAATTAATTTTTCATTTGATTTTTCACGATCCTCAATGTAACAATTTGATTATTAATATTTCTAATTATATATATATATACTATAAAAATATTTACAAACTATATTTCAAAGTTAATCTATTGACATTAAACTTGTGTTAAAGGTCAATGTATTTTTTTGTAATATACAATCAAACTTTAAGAAGATTGACCATGAAAAATTTATTTTAGGACATAGGAACTACTATTATTACTCCCCTCTTCCCGAAAAAAATGGCCTAACTATTATTTCAGACACCCAATTTTTTTTGTTTGTGTATGGAAAAACGGCCTGTGGCCCATATAACTCGATTGTTCGTCTGGAAGTACATGTCTAGTGGTTCTTGGTCCTTTAGGTTTTGATAGTTTTGATCCTTTCATTTTCTACGGACAGGGAATCCATTAGCAAGTGGTCAATCAGTTAAAGACAGCCACATCAAAACTTGAAGACAAAATAAATCGGTATATAAACTCTTGATGAGTTGAACTAAGTAATCGATTGAATTCAATCTTTTAATGTGGTTCAACATAAATGTCTTAGCTTGTGACCCAGCCTAGTGATCGTTACCCCATCCTAAATTCTATCATGGTATCGGACCTAAGGTTCTAAGCCTAGCCCTTCCTTTTCCGGCAGAGCACATCGCCGGTCTTGGTTCACGGCAGTCGACCGTCCAACAGCATGACGTCACCGGCCGATCTCGAAGAGCGTGCTTAACAGTCACTGTCCATTTTTCTAGAGATAGAGAACATGGAAAGCGAAAGAGAAGCAGATAATGGCCCAAAATGATAAAAAAGAAACTTCTCACTCACGCTGCAATCGCCAACACTCTAATTGGAAAAAAAACTCAACAAAACGTAATCTGATACTTGTTGGTCATGCAACAAAGATATGGTTATCTACTTTTAGAGGCTATCCTCACAAAAGTACTTTCGCCGACTCAATTTCAGCATCTGTGCCCCAAACCAATGTTTTGAAAATCGGACCAGACGTCGAACCGGATTAGCTACTGGGTCAAGAGTTAACCGGTTGAACAAAGTTGACTCGGGTCAACAACCTAGCCAACAACCCATGACTTGGTATATAATATTCATAAGAGTAAGTTCCATAAAAGGTCTCTAGTTATATGTCGTTTTACATATTTAGTCTCTACATATCAAACATTACTAATTTAGTCCCCAATTATTATATCATTTTTCACGAATGGTCCTTTGTTAACGTTTTTGTTAAAAACATGGATAAAATTGTATATTCATACTTCTCTCTCTCTCTCTCTCTTTAATTAAGCTTTCTCCCTCCTCTCGTACTCTTTCCTAAACTCGTCGCTGAGTTTGAAGCACTATACCCAAAATTGAAATAATCACTCATCTCTCAATTAGTAGTCTTACTGGTGGAACCTAAAATCAAAACCAATAAGCTTTATGGATGAGTTTTATCGGTTAGTCTCAAGAAATTACAAAGAAAATAAACATTAAAACCCATCCATGAAGGTTACTGGTTTCGAATTTGGGTTCCACCAGTTCGACAAACAATTGAGAAAAGAGTGATGATTTTGGTTTTGGGTTCAAAGCTTCAAACTCAAAGACGGGTTTGGGAAATGAGTGCGAGGAGAGGAAGAAAGCTTAATTGAAGAGAGAAAAGATTGTGAATTTACAATTTTATCCACGTTTTTAACAGAAATGTTAACAAAGGACCATTTGTGGAAATAAATATAATAATTGGGGACTAAATTAGTAATATTTGATATGTAGGGACTAAATATATAAAACGACCTATAACTGGGAACCTTTTATGGAATTTACTCTATTCATAATTATGTTTAGATAATAAAAAATTAAATATTACCATGTTTTGTGGACTATTTTTAAAGATAATAAAACATTATCATATAACTTAAATACCTATTATTTCTAAACAATACAAAGCATATACTCCACCCGTCTAACTTTAATTAACCCATTTGAACCGGACACACATATTAAGGAAAGATGTAAATGTCATTTTCAATGTTAAATAAAATACTTAATGTTGTGTTTTTTCTTCTCCATGTTATTTTCAATGTCATTGTTCATATACTCTTTCACATACACTTTCCATATTTTATTATATTTAGTATATATTTCTTCATTTTATAAATGATAATATTTGTTAAGATGTAAATTATTCATTATTATTTAACAAAAAATAATATATATTTTTACTTTGAAATATTTTAAAAGAATATAAAATAACTACACAAACAAACATGTTCTTTCTTACAAATAGTTAGATTTTTTTAAAATTCCCTGAGCACAAATAAGAAACACTATATATACTATTCTACATGATTATGGTAACAAGTGTCTAGTAACTTAAGTGGTTAAAGTCTTACCCTCCGTTTGGATGGGATGATTTTGGAAGAAAAGAAAAGTGGAGAGAGGAAAACACAAGTTTCTAGATGTTTTCTCTTGTTTGTTTGCGATAGAAAACAGGGAGAGGAAAGAAAAAGAGTGAAAAAAAAGCCTTAAAAACTTTTCTCTACACTTTTGAAGAGAAAACGTACACATGGAGAGAAAATGCATGAAATGACATGTTTGCCCCTTGCCTTTTTTCTAATTTACAAAGTACACCTTTTTTTTCTTTAACTTTTTTGTTGCTTTATGATAAGGGCATTAGTGTATTTTGGCTTAATCATGTTTTCTTTCCTCTTCTCATTTTCTCTTCTTTTTTACCTATCCAAACAGTAATTATTTTCTTTTCATTTTCTCTCCTCTCATTTTCTTTCATTCCATTTTCTTTCCTCTCATTTTCCTTTCAAATCCAAACAAAGGCTTACGGAGTTGAATGGTGAGGTTTAGTGTTCTAATATAATCTTCATCATTTTATTTTATAGACAAACAAAAACTTTCGGACCCAACCCGCGGGTCGACCCGGTCCACCGGTTCTGCCGAGTCTACCGGGTTTGGGCGGGTCAATGCATATCCGATTTTTACAATTGAATCGGACCGGAGTGCTCACCGGTTCGCGGTCCAACCGATGGGACCGGCTGGTCTGGTCCGGTTCTAATAACATTGCTCCAAACTGCTCCTCGTTACCTTCCTCTCTTTATTTCTTTATTCCTTATTGTATTTGTTACTATATTTCTCTTCGTACTTGAATTGAAACTCTCTCATGTAATCCCTAGCTATAAATAAGGACGTATCCTTCAATATGTAATAAAACCAATTAATTAGCATCAAATTGTATCACAATTCAATCCTACACCTACTTACCTTTCCCAATCACCACCATACTTTTATATTATACTCTATCACCTCTCATAACCCCCATTTTATCATCACCAGCATACCACGCACATATATAGCTAGCGAGCCTTAATTTATTTTGGATTAACGAGAGATCGAGGTCAAGGGAAAGGCGGAATAGAGGTTTTTGAATATTCAATTCTTAGGTAATTGCTTTTCAACTCCCCTCCCCATTAATCGGCCCTTTCCAATCCTTTCACATTTTCTTTTGACTCGTTCTTTGAGACAATCGGATCTAAGCAATATTTTTTCCGTTGTGGAAAAATCTAAGCAATATTATCTTTAGCCTTTAGGTGTGGTGCAACGTTTCTTTCCCTATGGTGTGGGACGTAGTTGGGATGCTTCAATTCCCAACACTAACTGACCAGGTTGACTCGGGGTATACCTATCACGACTCTATTTTATACTACTACGTACATTCGCCCCAAGATTAAGTTTTCATTGCGACTTGAAATATTTTTTCGAAATATTAGCACTAAAACTTAATAAGTCATTTCCCTAAATAGTAATTAAGCTATTTTATTCCCTAAATAGCATTTAATAATGTCCAGCGATGGTGAATATTTACTTAAATAATGTCTAATGCATAATGACTAAAAGTGCTACATTAGCTAGGAAGAAAAATACATGTAATGCTATTTAAGTAAAATTTCCCATATTTTTAGTCAGGGCCGACCAAGGGTGGCATGGCTCTCTCTCGATCTTGTCACATTTTTTCCAGTGATCCTACATTTTTAATTTTTCAATATATATATATATATATATATATATATATATATATATATATATATATATATATATATATATATAGATTGACTATATATACATGTTTCGGTCAGATGACACTTTCAATCAGATGACAACGTGTGGTTCATTCTCGATCAACGTAGTGCTCATTCTAACTCAACGTAGGGTTCATTCTCACACAACTGTTCATTTCAAAACAACATAGTGTTCATTCCAAGTGAGCCAATTGACAACATAGGCTTCATTTTGAATAACATAATGTTCATTCTCAAACAGCGTAGGGTTCATTCTCACACATTTGCTCATTATAGAGCTAGTATTCATTCTAAAATAACAAAGTACTCATTCTGAGTTTGCTGAGCAAAGTGTTCATTTTGAAAGAACATAATGCTCATTCTCAAACAAGCTAGTGTTCATTCTGAAGCATGTCATCTGACTTAAAGTGTCATCTGACCGAAACATGTCATCCGACTGGAGTCAAACCCATATATATATATATATATATATATATATATATATATATATATAATATATATATTATATAATATATATATATATATATATATATATTATATATATATATTATATATATTATATATATATATATATATATATATATATATATATATATATATATATATATATATATATATATATATATATATATATATATATATATATATATATATATATATATATATATATATATATATATATATATATATATATATATATATATATATATATATATATATATATATATAGATACTTTCAAAAATGAAGAGGGTATTAGTTCAAGAGATGAGCAAAAGGACCGATGCGGTCAGACTAGACCGGTCTTTGGAAAAGACTGCTACAGTAAAAGACTGGACCAGACGAGTCTTTTTAAAAACCCGGTCCTAACTAGTCTAGTCTTCTTATCAAAATCAAAGACCAAATAAGACCACTAGTCCAATCTAGTCCGGTCGGTAGTCCAATCCGGTCCGGTCTCTAGTCCCACATATTGGGTCAAGATTGTAGTTTTGCGATGTTGTGTCAGGGTTACCAAATAGTCCATCAACACTTTTTGCATCGGTCGAGATTGCATGTTGCACTTCGCTCGCTCCATCGCTGATGCTCTGAGGACGTCTCTGAGGACTAGCTCTACTGCTCTAAGACAGAGTGTTGTGACGCTTGAATTTATCTTGAAACTCTAAGAAAATACTTAGGTGATAGGGGAAGCCGAGAAGTATTAATCATTTCTAATTTGTATTACTCTATATTATTTTTTTAACATTTTTATACGTACTACTCCATATATACTACTCCCTATATATACTCCGTAATTTACAAGTAATATAATTAGACTCTAGAGGACTAGTTTTTTGGACTAGTGCTAGTCTTTAGACCAATTTTTTACTAGTCTCGGACCGGTTCAGGTCTTTAACATGTCTTTTACTAGTCTTAGACTAGTCCTAGTCCTCTATAAATATTAAGGAACATTTGAGACTACTGGTCCTGGACTAGACTAGTCTCAAGGACTACTTCGGTCCCAATCTTTCAAGTCCAAGTCTTAGTTGGTCTCGGTCAATCTTTTCGGTCCCAGTCATTTTATGCTCTTCTCTAAGTAGTGGTATTCGGTCGAGAAAAGTTAGCAGCCGGGCAGCGTGATGTATCCAAAAGGACAATAATGAATGCATTACTACGTATTTTGGATGTGAGAGGCCAATTCAACAAATTAATTAACATCTAATTTTCCACGGAAAGCGAGAGAGACTGCCGCAGGTTCCGCGTATTTAGCTTTCCGCGTCCTTTCCTTTCCTCTCTCTTTCATTATCGCTTTTCCTTTTCTATGCTAGCTTAGCTTCTCACATCCTAGCTCACCTCACTATATATCTATCGTCCCAAAATATTTTTACATTTTACGCAAAATGAAGTACACTTTAAATTTTTTTAAATAAATTTTACTTAAAAGTTGGTATAGAAACTAAAAACAAAGCTTTACATATTTAAAACTATGTAAAAAATCTCACACAACAAGAAATGAAACGAATCTTTAATTTTATCAAATAATCAATTAAAATACATACATGAATAAAAGTTTTTGTGAACTTTGAACAACGAAGAATATACTCCCTCAGTCTAGAAATGTTCCTCTCATTTTATTTTTCTTGTTCAAAATTTGTAAATTTTGGTTACGATGTATAGAAAAATACATGGTATTATAATACTTCATCCGTCCACAAATAAACTTCTCGTTCACTATTCACATAGTTAAACTTTATTCACTTTATCGACCTATTTTGGTCACTCATTTGATAAAATAATACAGTAATATCACATCTAGTTTTTGTAGATCTTTTGATATAATTTTTTAACATGTAATTCTTATTTTAAAATTTTACATATAAAATGATTTGAAAATAATTTCAGTCAAACATCGTAACGCGCAATGAGAAGTTTATTTGTGGACGGAGGGAATATAACTTTAATATTACGGAGTAGATTATTTCTTTATATAGGAAGTACTCCCTCCGTCCTAAAATTAACTTCTCATTTGACTTTTCACGGTCTCCAATGCGACACTTTGACCATTAACATCTCAATTTTTATAGAAATATATTTTATAAAAATTATATGTTTCAAAATGAATCTATTGCTAATAAATTTATATGAAAATTCAATGTATTTTTTCCATAATATACGGTCAAAGTTTAAAAAGTTTGACTACAAAAATGAAACTGAGAAGTTAATATGTATGCACATTTCAGCACATCGGAAAATCGGATCCACCAAATACATAAACAAACCACTTCCACCACATCCAGTATCCCACACACACACACATCCTAATTAATTAATTAATTAATAATATTGCTATACCTTATTGTTAATTATTATTATATATACTCCGTATTATTATCATTCTAAGCCAATTCCACCCCACATACATACATACATACACACAGCTGAATTAAAGTAGGCAATATATAACTTTTAAGTGGGGTCGCCGTCGGTGTAAAAAGCAGAGCGAAATGGCCGAGGCGGGTGCCGGATTGGAATTGGCGGCGATGCTCGTGGAGGAGCTACGGCGGGGGAGAGAGTGGGCAGTCCAGCTGCAAGCCGGCGGCGGCGGCCAGATTAATATTAATAATAATGATAATAATGATGATGAAGAAGAATTAATATTATTCTCGTACCCACAACTGCAGCGGCTGCTCCAGAAGATCATCTCTTCCCTTGAAAAATCCATCACACTTCTCAATTCCAACTTCAACCTTCCCACTCATCATCATCATCATCATCAAGACAAAGACACTATTGCCCCTCTCCCTCCTCCTCCCATCCCCAACAACATCAACAATTCTAGTCCTCTTCTCGCGACGGCTTCAAGTTCAACTCCTCCACCTACTCTTGAAGTCTCATACGAGGGCGATTCTCCAAAGCTCGGGGGCCGCGGCGTCTTCAAGAAAAGGTTTTTATTTATTTTCCGTTCCAAGAAATTAATCAATTCAACAAAAAACTCTGCTTGTAATTGTAGTGGTTAAGCAGGTGATTGAACTTTTTTTTATATATTCCAACAAGAAAAACTTGTTTCACATAGGACTAAAAGATAGTATGTTTCCTTGAATATGACCAAATATGTTTTATTTTTCTTTATGACACATATTTTCATATCATCTGCCATATTTTCCCTCATTAGCAACAAATTTTGGACAGTGAGTGATTACACAAATGGCTCTACGAATATGGTCATTAGCAACACGTGTTGAATAATGACTTATTATTTCAATGACTATCCAAATGATTTTTAATAGTGTAATATTCTACTTGAGTTGTGTAATATGCCATTTTTTTCAAAGACATGACATTTTAGAATTTTTCATTGCCAAACGTAAACATGACTGGTTACATTTAGAGAAAAGTGATATCTTTAAATTCTATTTACGTAAATTACTTTATTGACAAATACTTTTTATTCATTCAGAAAAACTTCGGGGAGCCAACAAGTTCGGGTTTGCTCGGCAACGGGATTGGGGGGCGGGCTTGATGATGGGCATAGTTGGAGAAAGTACGGCCAGAAAGATATTCTAGGGGCCAACCATCCTAGGTAATACTCCCCCCGTCACATAAAGTGTTACCCATTTTGACTAAAGTTGAAATTAAGGGAGTGGTAATTTTGGGTTGACTTTCCAAAAATACCCTTGATGTGATGGGTAAAAGTATGATGTGATGCGTAGATTATTAGGAAAAAAGTATGATGTGATAGGTATGGTTTGAAAAAGTAAAGGGTAAAAGTGGTTTTTTAATGGAAATTGGTAAGAGATTGTGGGACGCAATTTTTTTGAAACGTAAAAATCTTTTTGGGACGGAAGGAGTATAACATTTTTTTCTTCTCCTCCCTATAGTTTTTTTTGATAGACTTTATGAATATTTGTCACACCTTTTTTGACTTTTCACCTTTTCTCTTTTTCATTTTTATAAACGACTATTAATATATTCATTCAATGAAGAATGCAAAGATTGGGAAGGTTCCTACAGATCAGATATAATCAATCATTCAAAATTGCTTTTCTTGTTTCTTTTTCAGTTCTGTTGCATGAACTTTGCACCCATAATGTCTACCTACAAGGCCTAGCCTATATATATGGGTATATAAAGTGTGAATACTAAGTAGAGCCAAGGGTATAAAAGTAAAATTAACTTGTAAATTTTCAGATGTTTGATGGTTTTTTTTAAGAAGTCAAATTTTCATCTTTCAAAACGTATCCCAAGACCCAAATAACAGTAAGGGGCTGGTTTAATTTGATTGAGCAGGGCATATTACAGGTGCACACATCGATACATGCAGGGCTGCATGGCTAAAAAGCACATTCAAAGGTCCGATGCAGACCCTTCCATTTTCGAGGTCACGTACAAAGGAACCCACACCTGCACTTCTTCTTCTTCTTCTTCTTCAATCTCTGCCGAAAGCCGGAGCCCAAACGGCGCCCAACAACTTCTGCATCAGCTGCAGAAACAGGATGAAAAACAACATGGCTTGCTGCTGCTGGTAAACAGCCATGGACCCACCTTTGTCTCCCCAGCATCGTCCGACGACGACTCCTTCATGAACTTTTCCTTTTTGTTTGATCAGAACGACAACGACTACTGTTTTGAAGAGCTGACCCAATTCACGGGCAGGTCCGAATCTGATTCTTCCAACAACTCCCCTTTCGCGGATTGGCATTTGCCCGCCGCCGCAGCAGCAGCAGCTGATGATGATGATCATCATCAAGTACTGAATCTTGATGCAATTGACATCTGGGAGTACTTCTCCTAGCTGATGCATCTGAATATGCTAATTAATATATACAGAGTAATGAATTAAAGCTAGAGAGGATCAAATAAGGGCAGATTAGGGGCTCATCATTTTCATTGTGCTGTCTCCTTAATTATATTCTTTATATTGTTTTGCTTCTGTAAGTTGTTAGTTTGTTAAGGATTATAATGTAATGCCACTTTTTTTTAAAAGTAATCATTTAAGACTTCCAGTGTGTGTGTGTGTTTGCAACATTAACTAATAGAAAGAAAAGTGTGGATGTATAGATTAGATACATAGAATGAAAATCAAGAAGTGTGTGCCCAAAGGAAACAATGTTACAAGTGCAACCGTGTCAATTTCAACTTCAGAAGGAATTATTCTTAGCCAACAAACATATATATGCCACACTAGTGTTGAAAAACATGTTTTTTTGGTAAAAGATACTGATAACCATAGATCAGCTAATTATATGGAGATTGCAGAATCTCTTGGCGCATTCCAGACTATCGGAGAGTATCATATTATAATCATATTTCCATTCAAAACCTGCTTCTTCCAACTTCCTTGAGCCCCACTTTGTGTCCCTCTTTGTGTCCTCAATGAACCTGAGAAACAGCAGTCACCCTCAAATATTCAAATTTCACCAAATTCAAACCTTAGCTTTGAGATATCCAATAAAGGGCACTTTTGGTGAAAAAGGCACTACTTACTCTTGAGGGATTTTAATGAGGGGAAAGTGGAGCTGATAGTAAGACGCGATCTCAACGGATTTAAGGTAGGAACTAGCACAGAGAAACCTGCCATTGATGTGCTGGTGCTCCAAGCAGAAAATATGGGCTGCAGTAACATCTTCCACATGTACAATTGGCACTTTTCCCAACAACTCCTCCATAAACCTTAGCCCTTGATACCGATTCTTATCATTCGTTGCTTGGGAGACCATCAAACCCAAGCTCTCCGGCATCCATGACTGAAGCGTCTCGCGCCCTCCAACAACGCCGAGAGCAAGAGACACGACTTGTATGCCTTTCCCATTGTAGCTCAACACTTCTTTCTCTGCTAATGTCTTTGATCTCGTGTATTCCTATACATGTACCAAAAAAAAGCACGAATTGAAGAACACTTGTGTAGTCTCATATACATACATGCATACATATATATATATATATGTTGAAAGCTTTTTGGGATTGAGTAATGAGTTAGATCCCACGGAGCATATGAGAGTATCATGCGATAATTTACCATGAAGAAATCACTATGGTAAGGGGTTGGGAAATCAAAAGGAGTCCAACAAGTCTCATCGAAGGAGTCCTTGAAACCAGTGGCGTTGTCCATCAATGGAGATGCAGCCACCACACTGGCGGTGTATATGAGTTTCTTCACAGTCCCCGCTCTTATGCACGCTTCCGCTATGCTCCTGACTCCAGCAACTGCTGCCTCCCCCGTGTTCTTGTACTACACATCTCATCAGATCATCATGGATCCATCATTAAATTGGTCAAGAAGGAATGTTGAACATTCATCATTCTTATACACTTAATTGACCAACCATAATTAGTTTCCAGTTTTGAAGTTCAATTGTTTTTTTAAAAAATAATGGAATCACAGGTGAAAATGAATTCGATATCAACTACAGGGTCAAACATACAGACTGAAATTAAATGAGCTAAGGGTAAAGAAAGAAAAGATGGAAAACCTGGGAGGTTTGTGGGGTGTGCTGCAATGGAGTGGCCATATGGATGACGACATGGCAGCCATGAATGGCGGGAGCAAATTCATCAGGTTTGTAAACATCTGCCTCGAACAATTTCAGTTTCGAATCCGCATTTGGAAGCTCCTTCAGAAGCCCCACCTTCGTCGGATCTCCTACAAACACCAAACTTTACAATATTTGAAAAACAAAAACCAATTCTTGAACAACAAGTCCCACACTTTGCAATGGGATCAATCCGTAACAAGATTTGATATTGGTTATAGGCACGTCAAAGCTAAGAATTTGTACTGGGAGTTGTAATAATATAACTCACCGAGATTCCTGAGAGTTGCATGGACAGTGTAGCCTCTGTGTAACAAGGATCTTATGAGGAAGGAGGCAAGGTAACCGGCACCTCCGGTCACACACACAATCATCATCTTCTTCTTCTTCCTCCTCTTCTTCTTCTTCTTCTTTTGCAAAGAGGTTTCAGGGGATGGATGTAAACTGTCAACAAGGTTTCATACCAACTTTCACCTTCAAGACGATATCTTTGAATATTTCAATCTGTTAACATTTGAAACTTTCTAATTAGCTGACTTGCAAAAAAGAAACGAGACACGCAACTGATTTATTGATTACTATGTTATTGGAATACTCCAAAATGGAACACGCACGCAACATCAGATTGCATTCATAATGTTAATGTTTTCATTTAAATGTATAGTATTACTCCCTATATTTTTGCATTCCCTTCTCATCACGATGTAGCACGTTTATTAATCTTCACTTTACAATTATTCTTTATGTATTCAATTTTACGGGGTACTATATTGTGCATAACTTTTTTTTTAAAAAAAAATTACCGTGAGAATGTAAATCTCGTTTATTTCGAATTTGAAACGTGGGGCCTTAGCGGGGAAAATAAAGATCAATGAATTTGTTTTGGAAAATTGAAATAAGGAAAGTAGAAAGTTGTTTAGAAGACGGAGAAAGTATTTGTTCAAGTTGATAAAATTCAGCTATGCCACGGCCGTGAAAACCGTCATCAAATAAAAGCCGTAATGACATGCCAATTATAATATTCTTAGCCAATATATACTACGGTAGTATTGATTGATAAACATGTTATTGGTACAAGATTCTGAGAACCATAGTTCAATTAAGGAAAACCTGAATGGCGAGAGCAAATCCATCAGGTTTGTAGACATCTGCCTCGAGCAATTTCAGTTTCGAATCCGCATTAGGAAGCTCTTTCAGAAGCCCCACCTTCGTCGGATCTCCTACAAACACCAAAATTTTCAACGAAAAAAAAAAACAAAATCAAATCTTAACGCCACGTGAAAGGGTGATAAAACTCGCCGAGATTCCTGAGAGTGGCATGGACGGTGTAGCCTCTCTGCAACAAGGTCTTGATGAGGAAGGAGGCAAGGTAACCGGCACCTCCGGTCACACAAACAATCATCATCAACAATCAACAATGGAGATCGATATAGCGACACCCTGAAGTTTCTGGAGCAAATTATTCAGAACCCCCAACAAATCCAAAACTTCATATCATCAGCATCTAACTCCAAACGTCATCCAAATATACGGTCAAGAAAACTTATTTGTTTCTTTTACTTTTTTTGGTTCAAATAATTACGCTCTTTTGATCGTAAATACTAGGAAAATATTTTTTATTTTAATATAAATTTAATATAATTAAGTTCTCGTTAAAATATATTTTGGATGTAACAAAATTTTACCACATTTACATATTCAAATTAATCTAATTTGAATTTAAAAAGTATCACTTTTTTATTAAAAAAATCGAAAAACAAGAAAGATTTTACGGAGACGAAGATAGTAGTAAACTTTAACATTAACATTTTCAAACTTAATCAAAACCATTAAATTTTTTGTTCCAAATGCTAACGTGATAAAAAACAATGTCCTAAACAAGGCCAAACACAATCAACACCATTAAATTTTTTATTCAAAACGCTAACGTGATAAAAAACTAATATTCCCAAACAAGACCTATGTCACACACCACATTAAAAGGTAGAGTAGGTACACCTCACATTTGGCAAGTTTAACCTTTTTACAAACAAAATAGGAACAGAAAACCAATAAATGTGATTTGATTAAACGGAATAGGCTTTGAGTTTGGAGGCGAGGCGGGCGAGTGCGTTGGCAGAAGAACCATCTGGCCCGAATACCCGATGAGCTGCTTCTTTCAGCTCTCTCATCCGTTTACGCACTTCTTTCGCCTCGTCCCCTTGTATCAATGCCTTTATCGTGTCACCAATTTCATCTCTACCTACCACCCCGTCTTCTCCGATTTTTGGCCTCAACGCGACTTTAAGATCTTCTATCAACATCACCGCGTTCATTCTCTGCTCGGCGTACATAGGCCAAGCGATCAAAGGAACCCCTCGGACCACGCCTTCGAGGATCGAGTTCCACCCACAGTGGGTCAGAAACCCACCTACGGCATCGTGACTCAAGATTTGGGATTGAGGAGCCCAATCGGGCACGACCAAGCCCAACTCCTTGGTTCGTTCCCCGAACCCTTTTGGCAGAAAGTCAAAAGGGTTGGTCAAACTCTGGACGCTAAAATAGGCAGCGTTGGAAGCCGCGTCATTTGGGCACTTGACCACCCATACGAACCGCTGCCCGCTTGCCTCCAAGCCATACGCGATCTCGGTGAACTGCTTCTGTGTGTGGGTCCCGCCGCTCCCGAAAGACACGTAGACTACTGACGCACGTGGCTGTTTGTCCAACCACTCGAGGATCGGACACCGGTTCGCCGCCCCGTTGACTCTCCCCGGGTCGCTAATCTTCGTGAGCGGCCCGACCGGATAGACCGGTGGGTTTCCTGAATCCGGTTCTTGTAAGGCTTTCAGCGCGCCGGGCTCCAAGTCCTCGAAGGTGTTAACGATGATGCCCTCCGCCATCCGGTACCGTCCCGCGTGGTGGAGGACCCATTTGTAGGCCTCGTCCTTCCGGTCCTGGACCGGGTCAAGGAGATCCCCGCCGCGAATCGGGATGCACCCGGGTAGCCGGAGCGGTTCGTCCATGTCTCTGTACTCGCACGCCACCTCCCGGTCCATCTCCGGCAGGTTCAGAAACAGGGACAGGCACATAGCAGTCGTCGGGTAAAAAATGAACGGCGAGACCCCGAATTCGACGGCGACATCGAAAGCGTCGGTCCCGAAGAGATCGACGACCAGAGCGACGGTCCGGGTGGTCTCGACGATCGAGCGGAAGGCGTGGCGGAAAGCGGGGAGGGAGCGGGTGATTTGCAAGGATATGCGAGTCTCGATCTTGACATAGGGGGACAAGTCGTCGAAGTTGACCGGCGGGAGGAGGGTGTAGGAGATTCCGGCGGGGAGGTTGTGGAGGATGGTTTTATGGGCGGCGGAGACGGGCCCGTCGGTGGGGAGGATGAAGGTGACGGAGAAGTGGTGGTGGAGGGAGAGGCGCTTGGCGAACTCGACGAGGGGGGTGAGGTGGCCGATTCCGGGGGTGGGGACGATGACGACGTGGGGAGCGTTGGGATGTGGTGCGTCCGCCATTTTTGTGTGTTTTATTAATGAGTAGTTGCAGAAAATTGGAACGGAAAAAATGGGGACGATATGTGGCTGTGGGTGTCACACACAAAAGGATTACGTTAAATAATGGAAGATAGCACAGTGAGATTGTCTTTATGGTCAAATTTTAGTATTTTACGTCGTCTTTCTTCTTATCGATCTGGTTGTTTCCTGAAGACAAATTAACATGTCAAAGTTGATTGAAAAGGTAAAAATTAACCAAAATTATTTAAAAACATTATTTAATAAATATGAAGTGTAGAACCTTTATTGTTGTCTTTAAGTCCACATTTTATGCAATACTTTTATGGTGTCCATGTAATAAGTACAAGAAATATGTTTGGGTGCATAACTTTTTTTAATACTGACTATATTATTTTATCCTCGTGAGACCGAGACCCCGATTCGACTATTTAGCTTTAGATAATGGGGGACACTCCTTGCCTGTCACGTCATCATTTTTTCAATTTGTCCCAAAATGTCTACAATACTATCACACTCTCGCTTGTCTCTCTGTTTCTTTTGTATTATTTGATGGTATAAATTTGATCGGGTAAGTTTGACTAGATTTGACCTAGCAAATCAAACTCTGCCTGGTAAAGAAACACGCCATAAGAACACAACAAAAATGATCTAGACCAGAAAAGAAATCTTGTGTCTGAATTTATATTCATTATTTTGTCTCAAAAGTGTACAAGTTTATGTGTGTATGAATGAATGTCTCCTCCTTCCTCTATCACAACCTATATTTCTATAAAAAAGGAGGAGGTCAAATAAGGTAATTAGCTATTACTCAGCCGTAAGCCTAGCGCCTGTCAACAACCATATCTTCCCCGTACAATTAGTTCATGAACGGTATTGACCTAGCCGGTCACTTTTCGGGGCAGGATCGAGTATAAGTTATATCCATCATTATTCATCATTTTAAACTCAAAATTTTTATGAATAAAAAAATATAAAAATAAAATAAAAACAATAACAAAGACACTCTTTATTTAAAAAAACACCGTAATAAAAGAAAAAATACACTGAAACAAATACACCAAAATAAAATTAAAATAAAAAAAAGAAGGAAATGGAATTGAATGAGGAATAAATTAGAATTAGGGAATTGATGAATTTATAAAGTTTTGCTTTCCACGGGAAATGCCCTAATGGCTAAATCGCCCTAGCTTACGTAGTATTTACAACGACAATGCATACGTTTTTATGGTGCAATTTTACCCCCTGTGTTTTCATTAAAGTCGTGTTTCTTCATATTTGGTTGTTTCTCAAGACATTAACATTTCAAAAAGTCAATTGAAAAAGTTAATTATTGCCCAAAAAAAAATTATTGAAAGTTGAATGGCGTAAGTGAAATGTACACCTACACAACATTTGATTTTCCCACGTGATATTGTTAGGTTTGCCTACCGTCCAACTTACTTTTTTAATTCATTACTTATTTTTATTGACATCAAACTAGATCAGTTAAAAAATAATTATATATAATTACAACTAAATTAGATTAGAAGAGATTTTTAATAAAAATTTAGATCAAGTAGAGGGAACATATCCTTACTCTATTGAAACAACAAATGATCAAAAATTACTTTTTGAAGTTGAACATTATGAAATTTTTATGCTATATTATTATAGTTATTTTTTTAGATAAAAATAATACATATAGTGGAATAGTTTTTTATGTTACTAATGAGATTTTTCATGGTACTTTTTTTCTTCAATGATTTATATCTCATATGAAGAATTTTATATTATTTATGATAACCCTCCTGAGAGCTATGACAAGGAGGCCGCTTCATCATCCAAAATAATATATTTTCAATACTACCATAGAATCTTAAATAAGAAAAAGTCTAATGGTATTGTCAAATCCCAAAGCTCACTTAGAGAGCTCCTTCACATCTAACTATCCCTTGTGCTTTGATGAAGAGATGGAACGCAACGCGTTGCAATGGTGAAGGTTTCGATAATCCATTTCCCCGGTCATGTTTATGTTCACGAAACAAGACCTATCCATTTCATTTACAATAGTTGCACGGGAATAAGAGTTCAGCTTGAATGGAATCACATTAACCAATTTTTGTTTCCAACTAAGTGTCATGTTACTTCACAAGCTCGTTTGCTATTAGGATTGGTTGTTAGCTCAATGTAAATAACAAAAAAACGGGTTATGTAAACGATTAACACTTTATACGGGTAGAAGCTATAACTACATAATGGAGTTAAAATTCCAAAAATAGTTCGTGAAAAAAAGGGCAACTAATTTTGAATAATTAAAATGAAGGTAGAAAACTAGTATAATATTTACCAAAAAAAGTATAAATGGAACAAGTAATTTGAAAGTGAAATACAAAGAGTCAAACTTTTATTTTCAACAAGTTGTTATGCAAGTGGAAAGAATAAATTTGGAATGATTTATTTACAGTACACCAGAAGCAAATGCTACAAACGATAATGATAATAATTAATAATGGTACCTCTCCTCTCTTGAGATGCATAGAAATGTGCAGCTAGCAAAGCCCATCTATAACCCAACATATGAAACCTATATATGCATGAAAAAAAAGAAAAGAAAAAGGCATCTTGATGGTGACTCAAATACAATCAGACCATAGCAATCTCAATTTACCTCTTCTGGATAACTGTTTGGCGAATCGGAGGACCGACCCTAAAGACGAGGCCCATTCTTTATTTTTGACTGTGGAAATAGCATTTCCATCATCAAATCATTCCAAGAATCAATCGGCCCGGGCAAGCACCAGTGGAGACAATCATTCTGAACCGCCAACGGGTGCGAATGCCTGTAGATTCCTGGGTGCCCGTCCGGCCTCAGCAGCGAAAGATACGTGGTGTCGAACAGCTTCATGCCCCCCACTCCCACATTCTTGGATCCCATCCCTAATGCCCACTCAAACTCTTCAACTTCTATCCTGTGCATCACCCCATCCATACTGCCCATTTCAACCTCCCCTTCTCTAAACGGCACCGTTCGGTTACAGTACCCGCCCGTGTCCCATTCCCCGTTCTCAAAGTGGTCCGGCGTCGTGGTTCTGAACAACACGTTCACTTTCTGCTGGTTTGATGAGCTCAAAATGTATCTGAGAGCCGAGCGCAAAGCTTTGCGGTACGCATAGTAAAACCCTACGTTTGTTATGTTGCTCTTCACACCACAGCTATGGCACCCCACAATCTCGCCTTTCTCGTAGTATATTGCGGGTTTTGTGTACCATTTGCCACCCGCGATGACGGCGTAGTCGAAATTCTTGAACTGTTGGGTCCACACGTTGTCGAGTTTGTCGAGGTGGAGACGGACTATATCCGTGGAAACCCCTTCGTCGTCTTCCGATATAGTGGCTTTTGTAAGGTAAGGAGACCATACCACTGAAAGAGTGAAGTTGTTTGCCGGGAAATGCCATCTCCTACTTTTGTATTGGTCGTCATGGTAGACCTCGTTTGCTTTTTCCTCCTGCATAAAAAGAAAACAAAATAATCCCATGCATATATACGAACGAGACCGGGGTAAAACCGATAAAAAAAATGGCGAAATGTAAACACACTAATGGTATGTTTGATTCGGGGTGAAAAGAGAGGAAAATAAGCAAGAGATCCAAAATTTTCCCCAATCATTCCCTTCCCTCCAAACCGATGTTTTTAGGAAGTCAAAATTAAGACTAATTTGTCCATCAATTCCTATTATATTCTCTGGTAGAGGGTGTTATATTAAAGGAAAAAGGGCTAATATATACTGTAATATTTTTAAATTAGTTTTGAACCAAACCAAACAATATCATTCATTTCTTTCCTCCTCCATCTCTTTCCCCCCATCAAACCAAACAATTAAGCTCTTTGGTTGGATCTTAGTTTTAGCAATTTCAAAAACCTAACCTACCAAAATGGATCTGGCCAAACCCAAACCGACATACCCACTACACACACCCCTAGCTAGACAAACCGGCCTAGGAGTAGGCCACCCGTTGGCCAATAGCCTAATAGAGTAATACTTATAGTAATAGTAGTACCCTTTTTCCAAAAATGGCCGGAAGCAATTCAGAGGCTAAAAAAAATGTAAATGAATCACTAGAAGACAATGGGAACCCATCTACTCTATGGAATACTTCATCTAGAAAAGACAAAAGAGTCTCCAACTGGGGTACAGACAAAGACCACCCACCAGACATATTACTAACTTTGCCAAAGCAACACACCACTTGTCTTTTTCATTGGAAAATGCTACTCCCATGTGGGTTACAAGTGACACTCTGTGTCTGTGTGTGTGTCTGAATTTGTAATCGCACTTACTTAACTGTGTATGATCTTGTTCTTAACGGTGGCAGCAGCAACTGTTATGAACAAATTCATTGACAGGTGGTATCAAATATGGGGCTATGAGATATTTTATTTCCCCAAAGAAATATTATTAATTATTAGAGAATAATCATGTCTAAAGCTAATGGCAGCTGTAAAGAGAAGATGCATCAATCAACTAATTAAAGAATATTAAAAAGAAAGAGAAATGAATTACCCATTCAGACAAAACATCAAACAGATATTGTGCATGTGGGAGATCCATACCAGTGAGAGAATGCAGAGCAGTGACTGAACATGGTTGCGCATGATCGAATCACCGATAAAAGCCATTGATTTGTTCTTCAAGAGATTGAGGAACTTGCCGGGATTAAACCTGGGGAGTTCACAGCCACTGGGCTTCCATCTCCAGTGCATATAATCCGTGTCGGGTCGGCCGTTCTTCATGCAATTCTGGTGGGTTTGTATGGAATCGCAGGTCTCGTTTGTGTAGAATGGACCCTCATCGTCCTCGACCCAATCTCCCTTGAACAGATCACACTTCACTGCAAACCAGATCACATATGTTCATGCAACCAAAGGTCATGAAATCCTCTTATGAATTCACATATCACAAATTGATAATTGGGCATGATCACATTATTCGAAGCTCTATTTGGTAAAAGTAACTAAAATCTATCAAAAGGACATAAGAAGATTCAAGAGATGATCATGAGGAATCTGTGCATGATGGTCTGATCAGCAAGTATATCTATGAAACAGAGAGCCTGAACCGAATCAGAATCTGGGTTGACCCGAGAGTTGAACCCGGACCAGGCACTTCATGCATGGGCAGAAATTGAAAAGTTACCAGATTTAGGGGAACTGGGAATTAAGTTAAGTACGGGGTAATCAGTTCACTGACCCGTCTTAGAACGCAGAAGGTTGACGGGAAGGGACGGCGGCGATGTGTGATCGGCGGTGGCGGTGGCGGCAACAGGGTCGGCCGAGAATCGCGCAAAGGTGGAGAGAAAGGAACGGTAGGCAAGTCCCAGAAGCATAAAACAAGCAGCGAATTTGAGAAAGAAGCCGAAAGAGAAAGGCTTGCTGTTCATCATCGTCTTCATCTCTGGCCCCCCTGTTCTTTGTAAGGTTGAAATAAATATTACCAGTATTGATCGATCAGTATGAATGTTATAAATCAATCCTCCTAAGCTGCTGCTACTACTACTACTAGGGAGCAAATTATGATTTCGATCTTTCTCTCTAAAAAAAAATAATGAAATGATTACGATATGATCACTGGTGCAGAATGAATAAGAGAGAGGGAAAGATGAAAACAGCTGGAGGATGAGAGTTATATAGTGGCCGCATTCAATTACTGTAAGATTTAAAAGAGCTATAATTATTTACTGTGCTCCACTTATTTTGGCTCTGGTGGGGGTAGGGCACGCACGACCCACCGCCATCTACCTCTTGTTCCAAAAGGCTAACTCGATCGGGGCGTCCCTCACCCGTATTCGACCCGTTTGCGAGATAATATAAATCATGCATAATTCAACCGATAATAGAGTTTTGGAACCCTGCGCACAAGGAGCTCCCCTCATTCCTCATCTACCTAATCTTACTATAGTCTATGCTCTCTCTGTCCCAAAAAAAAAGATCATATATTGATTTTAGAGAGATTAAAAGAAGGATATGATTGTATCTGCTTCTTGATATTCCGTCACTTTTGAGGGTAAAATTGTCAATTTAATATAAAAGGTGTGAACGTAGCCAAAATGCAACACCCTTAAAAAAATTATTTAAAAATGAAATGTATATAGTTAGATTTTCTTGAAAAAGAGAGTCAGTATCCACATATTTATTACTCCGGTGTCAAAATAGAGAATAAATAAGTGTAAAATATTTTTATGAACATCTAAAAAAAGAATGCGTAAGAAATTTATATAAGAATGGAGAGAGAGTAATTAACACCTAGGCCAGCCCAACAATTTGGCTGCCCTTTTATATTTTGCTTTAGTAACAAGCCTACTCTGGGCCGAAGCCCAATACATAGGCTTGAGGACGGCCAAAAACTTTAAATAGCTTTAAATATATTTGCATTCATATCAGAACTTATTTCAATCACATCAGAACCAAGAAAACATGGCCTAATTGTCTATATAATATAAAAATAGGAATTGATTTGCACCCTTTTTTACAAGAGAATTGATTTGCCCTTGGTATAACTAAAATCTTCAGTTGTTCTTAACAAGTAATACTCCCCACAACACTAAATTTCAATTTTTCTAAAAAAATAATTGTAAGATTTAGCAGTTTCATCATAATATAAATGATACTCAGTAGATCTCTTCTTCAACAAGTACTTCTGATCTGATCTGATCTGCCTAAACAAAATCCAGAGTACTGCGGATATATTTACTCAACCCTGGCTTATAACATTCACATATAAAAATCTTAGGCATAATACATGCATGCTAAAGACCATCCTCTTTTCCTGCAGTGTTGTCTTTGGATCAACACCCATAATTACTACGGAGCAGAAATTACGTTGCGTTTTTCGGGACTTTCATGCCGAATCCACACTTCATTCTCTCAACTCTGTACACAAGTTTCAAAGGGACCGTGTTAAAGTTCGCGGACCGATATAATTAACTCTTGTCATACAGATATCAGAAAATGTGGCAGTAACTTACGTTGGAGCGAGCTTGCCCAGGCTCTCAAGCTCTTTGCCAGTATCCTCATCAAGCACTCTCCCAGAAATTTCAATGATATAAGACCGGCCTTTCAAATCCGGGAGCCCTCTGCTGCAAAGTAATTGCAAGTCTTTGTCATGGAGCTCTCTCCCATTCACAAACACACCCGTGTTTCCACCCGTGCAGTTTTCGGGCATGGGATAGTTAAATTCTTCAATGAACGGCTGAAATGAAATGGGCGGGTTTTAATTATCAGAATTCGCAAGATATTACCAGCTATAACCATGCTGCTTTTTTTTTTTGAATGATATGTCTTACAGGAATTATGCCAAGACAAGGACCTCCCATCACTCCCCAAAATCCAGCACGAAAGTCATACCTGTGACATGATTAGAGTTTTGTGAGCAAGACATGCATATATTACCACTTGAATTATTGTTTTTTTTCCTTGTTTAATTGTTCTTTCAAACTTGTCCTAAACAATTTTGTTTTAATAGGAAAGAAATCTACCACGAATGAACTTACCAGTATTGTCCGGGGCTAATTTTTCCCGCTGACCTTTCAGCTTTCTTGACTAACTCATCCGAAATACGATGCCCATTCACTATGACATCGCCCCTTTTCTCACCTAGGACGACCTGCTTATTGGACTTGAAACTTTTTTTGGCAATGGCAAAAAATGATCCATTGGGTTTGTTGGAATTGGTCTGGTCTCCCATGCTTGATTCGCCCGACTCTAAAGATGATCCAGTGTTAGCATACTCATTGGATGATATGTCCATCTCAGATGCCACCGGTACATCCTTCATGGAAGATTGAGATGAAAGGGTCTTCTTCTTTGACCTCATTTTTTCTGGACTTGAGGGCCCACTCCCATTCCCAATCTTGAACCGATTTGCATTGCCATACTTGGTCGAATAATCAAAATGATCCTGCAATGGTGACCCCACAGGTGGGGGCGGTGGTGGTGGTGACACTTTCTTCTTAAGGGACAACTCCGTGGAGCTGATATCTTCTGCGTTCATGGAAGAAGATTTGGAATGACGGGTCCTACCCTCCATTGATCTGCGATCTTGATCCATTGCATGGAAATCATATCCGGAATTGTCAAAATCTTCAGAGGAGAAAACAGTAACGGGACGGTTCATCGGGTCTCCTGTCATATTATCATCTGATGAAGCAAACATGTCACTGTTTTTATTGACTTGTCCGTGAATAGGAACGAGTCTCATATTACGCACTTCAAAATCCATCACACAAGAGCATGCCCCACATTTCACCTTCATTTGTTGATTATCCCTTAGAAAAGGTCTCTTATTAGACAAATGAAGCAACTCCAAACAACTGTGGCAAACCAAGAACGGCGCGGCTCCAGCCACAGGGAGGCACCGTAGTCCACTGGGTTTAAGAGTCCGTTTCCTGATAGGAAGAGGACCTGAAATTCTGGGGTCATAATTATGTAGACCAGACCTGCCTAAATGATCATGGTCATAAAAGTAAGGATTCTTGTGGGAGACATCATGGAACCTGTCAATCCCAATGGCAGGTGGAAGCACGCGGACAACATTTTGGCTTGTATTGTAGCAATGGAAGCAAGAACATGATGGATGATGAGGTGGAGGAGGATTAAAAACAGGACCATAAGGTTGAAAACCAAAACTTTGTGGATAAAAACCATGGCCTGGTAGGATTTTGTGCCTACCCACGGCAGGATATTGCGCAGAACCAAACCGATCATGGGAACCACCGTAGGGATGATCCTGATTAACAATCTTCCTGTCGAGAGGGAGCCTGTCCTTGGGATTATCAACAATTTGACAAGATCGACTCAACTGTTCTTTCAGATCTTCCAATTTCCTCATCAGCTCAGCTCTGTCATCCTCAGCATATTCAACCTTGGAACTGCCCCCTCTGTCCCCTCTCCTCGGTAGTGGTTGATAACCATAATCACACCCTAACTCGTAACTTGACGAAGCATCAATGTCAAATATCCGGCCTCTATTGGGACTGGCTGATATCCTTGCCTCCCCCCATCTCCTGCCTACACAACGATCTGGTCTTTGCAACTCATTTTCACTTCCACATTCGGGAATCAAATTCTGAAGGGGTTCCCCATATTTTTCTTGAATTTGTTCACCACTAATCTTAGATTTGTAACTCTCAACTCTCCTCTCAGACATAGCAGAAGAACTACCTGCATTTGACTTCACATCAATCTCAGAACTATCGCTCAAGTTTTCCACTTTCTCAAACCTCTCAGAAATCCCCAATTCACCTTCTTCACCAGACTTGTCTGGAAATTTCTCCAAACCCTCAATTTTTTTCTTAGCTGTAACATTAATGCCAAGAGAAAAACCATCAAATCCATGAAAATCAAGAAAAAGAAAACACGAACTCCATGTTTAAAGAATCTGAAGTTCCTGCTCCGAAATCTCAGATGAAACAGTCACACAAACCATGGAATCAGAACCCAAAAAAAAGAAGGTTTTTATGCACGAAAACTTACCTCGTAAGACAACGCCACATCCGCCACACTGGTAAACGGAGAAGCCAGTGACCTCTGGGAGCAGATTTGCGCAATTGGGGCAACGAACAAGACGCACTTTAGGTGGTTCGGACATCTTCAAATGAAGCTGAAACAAGGTGCTGAAAACTGAGCCTTGAAAGAAAGAAGAAGAAGAAGAAGAAGAAGATACAGCATAATCACCGCATCATATGTTCTATCAATCCGCGCATCTAACAATCATAATGGGTATCGCGGGAGAAAATGAAGGTGCAAGAACATCAACTGGGGGGGGGGGGGAGTCCGTAGACTGAAATGAACATGGAGTTGAATTCTTGTCTGTTTAGGGAGAGCAGGTGAAAGAAAGAAGACCAAGATGTATAGCAATGAAGAAAAAAAATCACCTTAGCTTTCACATGCTGGGTCGTGTTTAGTTTGGTGCACACCAATCATCAATTTGACAAAAAAATATGTCTACCACCCAACATGCACATTAAATTTTACAAGTGCTAAAAATTTTATTTGGGTAAAAACTTTGTTCTTTTGACTTATTTTTACTTGCCCGTCAAACAGTTAGATACAATTTGGCAAACCATTCTTAGGGTTGGATAGTTGGCTATTAGTGTTGGAAAAGCCAAAAAATGAAAAACTAGATAGAATAATGTTTTGAGCACGTTGTTGTGCGAAATAGAATATATTTTAATTATTTATTCTATAAATTAATAAATAATACTCCCTCCGTCCCACTGTCTTTGTCTACTTACCTTTTGGCACACCATCCAATGCACTTCTTTAATCCATTTTTTCTTGTAATTTGTACTCCCTTCGTCCCTCTGTATTTGTCCACTTTCATTTTTGCACACCATCCAATGCACTTTTTTAATCCATTTTATCTTGTAATTTGTATATTAAAAAATTATAAAAATTATATATTAATAATCTATATGTTAAGAAAAATCAAACAAGATCACACATGACTATATTTAGGCTTACACATTGAGAGAATTTGATGACTCAAAGTGCTTAAATGAACAGTTCCAAAAGTCAAAAGTGGACAAAGACAGTGGGACGGAGGTAGTACAAAGTAACTACTTTCACATCCTCTAAATAAAATTCATTGGTGATCTACAAGGTAACAAAAAAGTTCTTCAAATTATGTTATTCAAAATTGGGATAGAAATAAAATACTTACAAGTTAAATCCTTAAAAAAAACTAAGCCTTTTAAATAACAAAACTAAGGGACTGTTTGGCAACTTCTGAATAGGTAAGTACTGAATCAGTAAGAGGTCTAAACCATTAAGTGCTGAACCAGTAAGAGGTCTGAACTATTAAGAGCTAGTATATTGCTTAACTATTCAGAGGTAAATGTCTGATCAATTCAGATAAGAGGTCTTAACCATTCAGACTCTGTATAATACTTAACCATTCAGAGGCAAATCTCTTAACCATTCAGACATCTAAACCATTAAGAGGCTGAAACAAACAGTCTGAACCATTAAGTGTTAAACCATTTAGACATCTGAACCATTAAGAGGCTGAAACAAACAGCCCCTAAGTCTTTAAAAAATACATGTGAGAACAAAATTATCGACTTTAGAATAGTAACTTAGAATTTCAAAAAAGGCTATTGATTTGGCACAAAATTAAAAAAGTAAAAATGTGTTATAGAAAATGATGTAGAAGAAAGAGAAAGATTATGTTCCACCATAGTTTTCCTTAAATGAAAAAAAAATGTTTTTCTGAGACAATCTAAAAATGAAAAAATAAGTCTTTTTGGAGGGAGAGTATTATATACGGAGTAATATTTTACCAACTGATGGAAGTGCTCCAAAAAATGCACTGTCACTGGAGAATGGCACTAGAACCGGACCTTTATACTCCTTATTATATAAATTATATACCTCCTTCTTCGGGAAGTATTTTTTGGTGGTGGGGATATGGTGGAGCAGAAGTCATTATTAGAACAAAAGAATAAGGTGGCGGTCGTCTGAGTACAGCTTTCCCCTCAACGAGCAATCCGACTGAAGAGTTGAAATTGAAGAATAGCAAAAATTGAAGAACAGCATTATTCACCGCAACAATGGAGGATTTGGATTTTAATCCTAGGCTTTTCATCTTAATAGATCTTATCTTATTCCGGAGTGGATACGATTATCTGTTTCCCCAGTAGATGTTTGAAAGGAAAGGGCGTTCTGTGTGATTTTGCCCGGCCAGTTCTCGCCCATGGAATCAGCTTAAATGAAATCCGCCCCCATTAGATCTTTGAAAGGAAATGGGCACCACACTCAAACTAATAGCAGTTGTTTCTATTAGTCTCTTTGCCACTTTGAATCGCCAAAGGATGCTGGGTTTGGTTGTTCCCTACTTCCTCATGAACCATCGTTTTGTCCAACCACAAGGTACTACTGGATTTTACTATATTTTTCATTATTCTTTCTTTTTCCTTGTGTCTAAATTACACACAATGGTTCATGCCAACCAGATAATTAGAAACCCCAAAAATGATATTTCAAACACTGTACTTGCTAGGAGTGTGTGAGCTTAATTTGAATCCTCAGAGCACACGTAACAATGGGAAGTGTCTGTTGGCATTAGGAGTTTCAACTCCTAAACGAAGGGGAAAAAATGTTAGCAATTTTAATTCCTATATCTGAATTCTGGAACTATGGACTTCAGCCAACTTAAATGCCAAAATAACAAAAAATATGGCTATGTTACTCTCTAAGCTTTATCAGACCCTATTATAATGTTGGCATTTCTTAGCTGAGGCCACTTGTGGATGAAATAGCTAGGTTGGATTAATATCTTGCAAGTAGCAATGTAAGGAGGCTAGGGGAGCTCAGAATCTGACATGTGACCAGAAATCCTTCGTTCTCTTGGGCTCATAACCATCAACTGACTCTCAGAGTTCATTCTCTTAGGGCGTCCATATCGGCTCATATGCGGAGGCATGACTGAAGTGACAGAACGTCCCATTGGTGTTCCTAATCATGTTCAAATCACAGCAGTGTTAGCTCTATAGGCATGCAATAAGTTGATTGCAATGTTTTTCAAAATGTTTTACTTGATGTAATTAGGTATCTACTCAATCAAAACTGGAGACCTAGGATGCTTCACTTAATGCAATTGATTTTCTAAACACACCTGGCTGTTTGCTTGATTTGATGTCAACAGATTTCTTTGATATTAAAAGCTTTTTGCTCAAAACTTTTGGTGAACCGAGAGACTTTCTCTCAGTAGGTGATGGGAGTGGGTCTTCTGCAATCAAACCATCATCTCCACAAGCTGAAGCATCACTTCCCGATTCAGAGTTATTTTCCCCGGCTGATTTTTCCCTTTCTGCCATTTTATATGCAAACATTTGGAAAGGGATCTGCGTTACTTGCAATGGAATTTGTGCCGTTCTATTTGCAAAGAAAGCATCACTGTAGTCTAACGGCGGCATGGGTGAATCTGGCTGTTGCGTGTGTTCTGGGTTCAGAACCATGAACCGTTTTATGTAGCGAAGGATCCTGCAGATGGATGAGAATCCTGGCCGTTGGTTCGGATCGGCATGCCAGCACTTCTTTGTTAGGCTTGTCAGATACTTTGGCAAAGGAAAGGGGAAGAGAGGCCTCTCCCCCACCCTTATGTTTCTGCTCATTTTCTCTCCTTGGAGATGCCCGTCTTCAAATGGGACCTTCCCTGTCAACACCTCAAAGCAAATCATCCCAAAACTGTACACATCAGACTTCTCTGAGTACTCTTCTGGCTCGGCGAGGACTTCTGGCGCATGCCAGATATAACTGAGTGAGCTTTGCTGATTAGAATGTGTTTTCCGAGTGTGGCTTACGCCAAAACCGGAAACCTTAGCGTGCAAGTAACCTTCCACGTGGGGACTTCTAGCTTTTACCAGGACATTATAAGGGTTTAAATTCCCGTGATTAATCTTCTTCGAATGGAGATATTCCATGCCCCTTGCAACCTGAAGCATCAAGTCAACTGCAGCTGGGAGAGAAAAGGGGACCCGTTTCTTCGGACCACAAACCTCTTTGATGTAACTGGATAGGTCCTTGATCATGAGATCCATGATAAAGAAACACTCTTTCTTCTCTTCATCCGTGAAGCCACAGAATGTTTGCAATACGTTTGGGTGTGAGAGAATGAGTTCGCGAGAGATTTCTGAGACGATTGGTTCAATGTCACCGAAAAAGTGTCTCAGACAGAAGCTCTCGCCCAACCACTGAACCTCCTTGTATTGGCTATCGATTTCCAACCGCCGCCTCACGTGGTAGTCTTTGGACCCGACTAAAGCCGCGCAAGGCACCAGTTTATCTGGTGGTGACGATGGGTCGACAACTTTTAAGTTCCTCAAGAGGAGATCGGCAAGTCGCTGCTCCTGCTTCGACGAAACTTTCCTCTCCTGGACTTTTGTTTTCAGGACCCATCTGTCCTCGTTCCACGCCGAGTTTATCCGAGTGCGGAAGTCTGGAGAAATCAGGTACTCGTTCCCGAATCTCCAGTTAAAGATTCTTTGGTCTTTACACTCCTTGAGATACTTGAGTGCGTAAACAGTTCTCTTCTTCTGGATCTCGTCGTGGTCGAAACCGGAGACTTCTCCAGCCATTTCGATGGCCTCAATCACAACAGAGAAGCAGGAGAGAAGGTTGTGGATGTGGAATTCTACGCAGTCGGTGTTCTGGTACAGGGTTATGGCTTTTGCCCAGAAATCTTTTGCGTCTAAACAGTGCCTGACGTACATTTCGCCCTCTCTGAATACCCTGAGGAGCTCTCTCTACGGGGCTTCCATAGCTTTCCACTTGAAATTCCTCTCTTCAAATCTGAGGTTCTGTTTCATCAACTCCGCAGTTGTGTTGTACGCACAGGTGAGCATGTCCACCAATAAACAGCATTGCCTCTGGTTCACCTGTATGCAGTCTTGGAAAACCATTAAAGCCTTGATGCCTCCTAGCGCCTCCCCGATCTGCCTGAATGGTTCCATCTGGAAATCGGCATTAAAGGTAATGAATCGGTCTGGATTTGATCCATTTACAATTCTTTTTTTCAAGGGCTGATGAATGAATGAATGAATGCACATTATGGTTTTATTATCATTATTATCATCAAACAAAAACTCACCAATAGATGATGGCCGGAAGCATGCAGAGATTGTGTTTCTCTCCTGATTTAGATGGATCAGTACTGGGAAGAAAACCAGATTCTTTTCTTGAAATGCAGAAGAGC
Source organism: Cuscuta australis (assembly GCA_003260385.1). Taxonomy (NCBI): domain Eukaryota; kingdom Viridiplantae; phylum Streptophyta; class Magnoliopsida; order Solanales; family Convolvulaceae; genus Cuscuta; species Cuscuta australis. The sequence goes on along the minus strand of NQVE01000015.1, from coordinate 4,650,756 downwards.
GCCGTAGATCAAGAGTGAGTATGAAACAAACACACACTCTCTCTCGATCTCTTTCTCTCTCCAAACACAATCCAGTGAAGATCTTGGAAAAAAGAAATTTCTCTAAATTTTGGTTGTGTTAGATTAGATTAGATTTGATGATCATATGAAAAGCAATTTCTACAAAGTTTGCAGTTTGTGTATTCCAATACTCCGTGGAATATATTCCATCTCTACACATGTATTTCCCATTAACACTTTTTATTTGCTTCTCGGGTGGATTTCCTATGACATTGAAACCTCATGTCATCTGAGGGCGTTCCGGTGTCCTGTTCATAAAATTGACAATTCCTACCCCCTAATTCCCGGTAAACTCCCTACCCCGCCCCGACCCGAATACACCCTCCACCTCCTTCAATTGCACCCCACAAATTGATTTTAGACTTTTATTACAAAGTCAAAATCAACTTGTGGGGTGCAATTGAAAGGGATGAGGGTGTGTTTAGGCCAGGGCGGGTGAGAGGGTTAGAGGGGTATGAATCATTAATTTTATAACGGACACCGGAGCGCTCTCAGGTCATCCCATGACATTGCCGGGTAATGTCATGGGAACCGTCCCCTTGTTTCTCATGAGTACATACATTTGGGTGTTCAATATTTTTGGTACATTATATTTACTTGAATACTCATTTTTGAGTAACACGATTCTCATTTTTTTAGCACAACTAAATTTTAGAAAAATGAGTACTCATTTGCTCGAATATAAGTATTCCATTACTCGAAAATGAGTAATCAATTGCTTGTAAATGAGTACTCGTCATGGATGTATGGTAGACATTGTACAATCGATTGTACGGTATATATTGTGATCTCTCATAGATCTTTCTATTACTTTTTTTAGTATTTAAAATACCAGAATTACTCTCGCTTTATTTACTCCCTCTGCACCATTTTAAATTGGCTTTTTCATTAAGGGTATTTCGGTAAACTCATGCATGTTTTCAATTCTTCTTAAAACCACAAAAAGTCAAACAAAAAACATCTTAGGAGGCCGAGAGAGCAATTAAACACAAATAAGTTCTACTTATTATACTCTAAACTAGCTCGGCATGCATGCACTACGTGCATGGGTGCCCAGTTTGAGTTATTGTTTTTTATACATAAAGGTGTAGAGTTGGATACTTATAGGGTAAGTATTGTAAGTATTATAAATAATAGTGAGTACTATGACAGAAAGAGTTTGGTATTTACAACTAAAACAGTCAAAAAGGGGTTATGTAAGCATCTAAGATACGGAGTATTACAAAAAACAAGATATCTAAGAGAGAGGGAGCAACTCTGATTTGTGTTGCTTAGATATCAAAGAGTTTGCAAAAAAGAGGTGTTTCACATATTTCATGTTATTAAAATTGCAGGTTGTTGGGATTCCTCCAAGTCCCACACCGGATGAGTAGGAGTAAATGAACCAAAATATATAGGTTCACCCAACCCCATTAGTATGAGGCCTTTTGGGAAGTGTCCAAAAACAAATTCGTGAGGACTTGGCCCAGAGTGGACAATATCATACTAATGCGGGGTTGGGGGAGGGCACACGCGGTCCCAACACAGGTGTACGTGTTTGTTTCCAGAATGCGCAGCAGCTTGAAAGTCATGTGTGAACAATGTGAAGGTGTTTGCCCTTGTGGTCTATTCTTTGTGCAGGTGGCCTTTTATGGTGTGTTTTTTTTTTTTTGGGAAGTTGGTGAAGAAGTATACCTTTTTGTAGTGATTCCATTATGATTCTCATAGTGCAGGCAATGTAAGTTAACTCCTTCCTTCAATATAGTAGTAGAAACCTTGACAGACTCCAGATCATTTGTGACACGTCCTTCAATCTAGAAAGTTTGTGCCCATTAATGAATGTGTAATTGAGTATTTGTTTGAATTAGGCATATATATTCCAATTCTTGCACTTCAGAAATATTTCAAGTGGTTCTTGATACACAGAGACTATGTAATTTTATTAGCAAGGAATTGGAGAAATACAATTAATCAAATACAGATTGTTAATATGCATATGATAAAGAGTAAGGTATAATTGCATAATTGGAAAAAAAACTGAATTTAACTGAATCCAGAGTACACCTACAGAATTTTTTAGAACTCTTCTTCCGAAAACAATTCGGGAGGTTGAAGAAATGAAGTAATAGGCTGTACTTTTTCATACAAATCTTGAGGCCAAGTAGATAACATGTATGCACTTATGTTATCTTTCAAGATCTTAGATAGGTTGATAAGAATGGAGACAAAAAAATTGATGAGCAGATACCTTCTCGCCACGCAATTCAAGTGAAATAAAATTGAATTTGAAATGACTAAATTGGTATTAGACCATACCGTTTTGCTTATCAACAAAACGCGGCATTGTTTTTTCTACAAAATGATTTGACATGTTACCTACCTAACGTGTTCAACCTTGCGATAAATCGATAATGGTGTAACGCCTTATAATATAAGGCGGAGAATAGTTCGAAGACACCTACCTAATGAGTTCAACCTCTTGTTGCTTTTAAACATTTTGTAATTGTTCAATAGCTGTTAATACTTAGGGAAAATATCTATCATCGATCCTTCTTCACTGAAACATACAAGCTCAATTACACGTACTACCCGTACCCTAGCCATCCCGCCCAGCACCCAAAACCAACTCAGCCCACCCAGTTCCCGCCACCCATCCCCTCCCAGCCCCGTCCCTCAACCCACACCGAGGCCAACCCCCCCACCCCTACACAGTCAGCCCCACAAATCAACCTCACTCCACTCCCACACCTATCCAATTTGGCAGCCTCTCCCCCACAATGACAAGTCCCGAATCATCACCAATCCCATCTCCCCCCACCATTACCCAACAGGCACCCCATGACCACTCGTGCACGAAGTGGTATCTTCAAACCTAAACTCTACTCCACCTCCTCTACCTCTTCTCCACCCACCACAGAGCCTGTTACCTATAAAGATGCCTCCCAAAACAGTTATTGGTGTCAAGCTATGGATGATGAGTATAAAGCCTTGATTGATCAGCAAACATGGGAGCTTGTTCCGGCACCTTCAGATCGGGTTCCTATTGGATGTAAGTGGATTTATAAAATTAAGCATAACTCTGATGGTTCTGTCTCCAGGTACAAGGCCCGTCTTGTGGCCAAGAGCTACACACAGGAATATGGTTTGGACTACTCTGAGACTTTTAGCCCTGTGGTCAAACAGCAGACTATTCGGGTGGTTCTTTCTCTAGCGGTCAATCACAACTGGCCTCTTCATCAATTGGATGTCTCTAATGCTTTCCTTCATGGTGTCATTCCTGATGAAATTTATATGAAGCAGCCTCCAGGATATGTAGATCAGCAGTATCCTCATTATGTGTGCAAACTAAAGAAATCTCTTTATGGGCTGAAATAGGCACCCCGGGCTTGGTACCAGCGTCTGTCAGGGTTCCTTGTTGACTATGGCTTTGGGAAAAATGAACATGACACCAGCTTCTTTAATTTGTTAGGCACTCTCCCTCTGGCATTCTCATTGTCCTTCTCTATGTTGATGATATTATTGTCACTGGCAGTGCCTCACCTCTTATCTCTTCATTCATCGAGGCTATGCAAAAGGAATTTCAAATGAAGAATCTTGGCCCTCTTCACTACTTTCTTGGTCTTGAAGTCACACGCACAAAGGATCATCTGCTTCTATCTCAGGAAAAATATGCTCGTGAACTTCTTCACAAAGCAGGAGTCGAGGATTGCAAATCGGCCCCCACGCCCCTACCCGTACGGCAGCCCGAGGAGGGGGTGAGCCGTCCATTCGACAATCCCACCTTTTTCCGGAGTTTAGTTGGCTCTCTCCCATACTTGACAAACACGCGTCCAGACATTCAGTTTGCTGTGAATTATGTTTGTCAAAGGATGCATGCACCTACAGAGCAAGATTTTCAGTCCTTGACACGCATCCTGCGATATGTCAAAGGAACCATTGATCATGGCTTGGTCTTTCGGCGAGGCCCACAGACCATCTATGCATATTCTGATTCTGATTGGGCCAACGATATGACAGATGGACGGTCCGTTACAGGTTACATGATATATCTTGGCTCTAATTTACTCTCTTGGAGTACGGAGAAACAAAGTTGTGTCTCACGCTCGTCCACCGAAGCCGAGTACAGAGCCCTATCGGCCGCAGCAGTTGAGGTGATGTGGCTCACCTATTTGTTTGACATTTTACAAATCAAGCTCCCTCCTCCACATCTTCTATGCGACAACCAGTCCACCATCTGTCTGACTAAGAATCCAGTCTTCCATAAGCGCATGAAACATGTCGGAACGGATTGCCACTTTGTACGAGAACAAGTAATTGCGGAGAAAATGATGGTTTCTTATGTTCCTTCTAATGAGCAGCTGGCAGACCTTCTCACAAAAGCTCTTGCCTCGCCACGCTACACTGCATTGGTTGCCAAGCTTACTCTCGTTTCACGGCGTTCAGCTTGAGGGGGGATGTTAGACATATATGGAAAGAAGTCTAGTTATAGCAGAATTGTTATTTATGTTAGTTTACTTATTTGGTGAATCCTAGTCCATGTAGAGATCCTCACCTATATAAACATCCATGTACACAATTATTTCTTAAGAGTGAATTCATAAATCAACATTTAATATACCAATATTTTGGGCTGCCAACTTAGCAGAATATGTGGCATTTTAAATGATGACTATAAATTATCAAGTAAGTACTTAGTAACTATGAAGTGATATTAAATTAAAACAAAATAATATTTCAGACAGAATAATTTTTAAGTACATCTTTAGTAATCAAATTTATATTCGTTCTAAAGATCTTTAAAATATAAATTCTGGACTGTTTCAACTTTAAAACTCTCTAATTTTTTATTTGAAACACTATTCATAATTTATCCGATCGATTAAAATATAAATACTTTATTTTTCAATTTTACCACATTTTTATTTCAAATCAACTTGGAGCGTTTTCCGGCCAACTCCGGCGAAATTGACGGCGGGCACCAAGGCCAATGCGGTCGTGGCATCCGGGCGACCTCCAAGGACCCCTCAATTGCAAGATTTGATGAAGATTTGCAAAACCCCCAATTTTGGATCCAATTTCGAATTTTAGGGATTTTTCGAGTAGAAAAATTCAGATTCGAGAAGTTACAGGCCAAATTAGACAAAATGGTTTGGATATTATTGATCCTCGTCTCAAGACGAAGAGAATGACATTGGTCCCGCCGGAATCGGAAAAAGTTCATTTTGCGGCGACTTTGACCGGCGGGCGGCGGCGGCGGGGCGTGGAAGAAAAGAAAAGAAGAAATGGGGTCAAATTGAAAATTTGAAAATATATAAAATTCGAATTTGGCCCTAATGACCGGAAGTTAACCTAGAAACGGGCTAATGGCTCATTAGTGAAAGGATTGTGTAAGTTCAGGGATTTTTGTGAAAGGATTTGAAGTTCAGGTACCACTTCGAAATTCCAGCTAAAGTTCAGGTACCATTTGTGAAATTTACCCAGTTAAAAAATAAATATTTAAATACACAAATAGCAAGTTTATGTATTTTACAATTGAAGTATTTGTGATTCTAGTATTTCTTTAAAAATTACCTAATTATCTGGGATAATTAATTAGACTATTCATCAATTACTCCCTCCGTCCCCCTGTATTTGTTCACATTTGACTTTTGGAACTGTTCATCTAAACACTTTGACTCATCAAATTCTCTCAATGTGTAAGCCTAAATATATATAGTCATGTGTTATCTTGTTTGATTTTTCTTAACATATAGATTATTAATATATAATTTTTATAATTTTTTAAAATACAAATTACAAGATCAAATGGATTAAATAAATGCATTGGATGGTGTGTAAAAATGAAAGTGGACAAATACAGGGGACTGCGGGAGTACTTCGTAAAAAAGACTTTTGGGACTTATTATTCCCATGGATTATGCTATGTGTACCCCAATTTTTGTACCCCAATTTGTACCCCGCAGTTTTGCACCAACACTTTGTGTTGGTGTAAAACTAATTTTTGTTAAACGCACCAACATTTGTGTCCGTGTGAATTTTTATTAACGCACCAACACTTGTGTCGGTGTAAACCATCGAAATGTTTGTGCAAACCTGTGGTGTACAAATGGGGTATATTTTTTGGTGTAAGTATAGCATTGTCCTATTCCCATATCCGATATAGGGGTAGTTTTTGACAAATGTCGCGCCTTCATCAATGGGGGGAATTCGTCCCTGCTTGCATCATCATCGCATGTGGGCCACAGGCTACAAAATTATTTTTCTATAAATATGAAAAACTTATTTTTAAATTTAATGTAAAACTTATTTTTAAAATTCAATCTAATAAATAAATTATATTGAAAATGACGTTAGTTTAAAAATGTAAACTGAAGCTAATTTAATGTAAAACTTATTTTTTTAAAGTTCAGTCTAATAAATAAATTATATTGAAAATAACATTAGTTAAACAATGTAAACTGAGGCTGGCGATTTAAGTGAGACAGAAAGGGTTTTATTTAACTTATCATCAAGTGTGTGCGCAAATATATACTCCATCAGCCTCAGAGTATTTCTCACGTTTTGACTTTTTATAATCAATCAGAGGTGACATTTTTCTTATAGTTAAATAAGAATTACATGGTACGAAGTATATTAAATCTAATAAATTTATTTTTGAATTGACGTCTAATATAACTTTCATTATACTAATATTCAAAATTTATCAATTTTGATTGTAAAAAAAATTCTGTATATAGGTGTGTGTATGTATATATATATGGACAAACCGACCTTGTTCTTTAATGAATTAAGACTTGATAAGTAATTGTATTCAGATCAAAATTAATGATGTTGAACTTGAAGCTCCAATATTATCCTCTCTCCCATCGTCCATGCCTTTTAACTCTCCTCTTAATAATATCATCAATAATGCCTCTCGATTTATTCGCTGCGAAGTGGGCACCGCTAGCTCGTACGCCCCGCCATTCTTACGTAAGTCAGTTAGTTCATATATATAGTTCGTCATACAACACATATATGTGTCATGTCGTGTGTGTGTATATATATATATTATACACACACAGAGAGACAGACATACACATTATGTATTATTATCGGGGATTTGTAATGTCAAGTTGTGTGATATCGTGACACCAGTGGTTTTGGGATACCTACGACGCTTCGTTCGTAAAATTGATAGTTCCTACCTCCCTAAACCCCCCTCACAACCCATCAATTTCACCCAATCCCCTGCACTCCCATAGATCGCCTATTTGGAGAAATTGATGGGTTGGGGAGTTTAGGGAATACGAACAATCAATTCTACGAACGGAGCATCGTAGGTGTTTCGAAACCAGTGGCGTCACGAAGTGGTGTTATTTTTGTTGGGCTGACATTAGGGTATATATTATACGATGACAGCCACGGCTTGTTACGGAAACGATCCCGGGCAATTTCCGTCAAGTAATCTGTTTGGAGCAGCAGGAGATGGGGTATGGGATAACGGGGCAGCTTGTGGGAGGCAATATTTGGTGAAGTGGATAAGCGCATCCACACCGGGGACGTGTGTTCCGAATCAAGTCATTCAAGTTAGGATCGTCGATTTTGCACTACAACTGCCTTCCCCCGCAACAGAGGGTGGCACAACCATGGTCCTCACCGATACCGCTTTTGGCACTATTGCAAATCTATCCGCCACTTCCATTAACATTGAATTTCAACAGTAAGTTTTCCCTTGTGTGTGTCTATATATATATATATATATATATATATATATATATATATATATATATATATATATATATATATATATATATATATATACTCCCTCCGTCCACAAATAAACTTTACGTTCACTACACAGGATCAAACTCTATTCACTTTGTTTGCCTATTTTTGTCACCCATTTGATAAAATAATATAGTCATGTCACCTCTAGTTCTGTAGATCTTTTGATATACTCCCTCCGTCCCCCATAGATCTTCTCAATAGCCCTTTTTCTTTGTCCACAATAGATCTTCTCATTTCATTTTTTAACAATCAAAATACCATAACTACCCCCACTTTATTTATTACACCTCACCCCCCTCATTTAATACACTCCACCCATATTTCATTAAGGGTATTATGGTAAACTTTCACTTTTTTTCAACTCTCCTTAAAAACCACCAAAAGTCAAAATGAGAACATCTTAGGGGGACGGAGGGAGTAATTTTTTTAATATGCACTTTTTATTTTTAAAATTCTACACCATTTTTCATATAAAATGATAGTCAAACATCGTAACGCGCAATGTAAAGTTTATTTGTGGACGGAGGGAGTATGAGGATGCTTACTTTCTGAGCTTATCATCATTTTTCTTAATTAGTAAGACTAGATAAAATCAGGTCTAATCAGATCAGAACAAAAATAGCTTTAAACATAGTTACAATCCGAATAGATTAGATCCAATCAGATCTCATAAGATCAGATCTAACTAGATCAGATATGATATAATTTGATCATATCTGATCAGATCACATGAAGTAATCAAAAATGACTTCAGATCAGGTGAACAGAATGGGATCTAAATGAAAGAAATTTTTTGTAATAAAAATAATGGAAATAGTGAGTCTTTTGAAAAAAAAGGATAATCTAACTCTCGATCCATGCAAATTGTGTAAGAATGTCCATATTTCTTGGGTGCATTTTACAAAGTTCTTAACTGAGATACAATTGCTTCATTAAGCAACTCTATTGAAAAATTATGCAACTGGTGCCCCACATAAGCCCCACATCAACTTTTTTAGCTAAATCAACTCCTTAAGCATCTTGCACTAAAGATGCTCTTAGAGAATCTTTAATAGTGAGTGCTTAATGAGTTACTTAGTTTAAGCAATTGCATCTTATGAAAAACCCTCATTAGAGCTAATCTAGGTGGCATGCAAAGTTGCTTACATATAATTAGCACCGTTGCTTCCACAAGCAACATTATCTTAAGATATAAAAAATATTTTTTTAATAACAACCAATAAAAGTTAGTGTAGAAAAATTATTTATTATTATAGTAAATATTTTTTCTATCATCTCCGATTGAGCCAAAATTTCACCATTTTTTGGCTTTGGGGTGTGATGGAATAAATCAAAATGGATCTCTAAACTGTCTACGCTTCTTTAATTAATGAAATAGCAGTTAGTCAAGCAATGCAAGTTTCGACGTTGAGTCGGGGGTCTCTTTGGAAACAACATATCTACTTTCGAGTAGGGGTAAAATCTGCGTACACACACCCTTCCCAGACTCTACTCTTGTGGGATTTAACTGGGTTGTTGTTGCTCTATCATAGTAAATATGAATAAATTGTTTACGGTATTGGTTTGATGACGTCGCACTGCACTGTAGGGACAGTTTAAGTGCCAAATATTTGTATGCTGAGCTCTTTCAACTAAAGACGCTGTTAGGATCATAAAAACCAACTATAAAAGAGAAGTTTTTAATTAAATACTCCCCTCGTTCCGAAACAGTTTGCGGCACACTACATGATTTCAAAATCAGGGTACCTTTTATCTATTTATATATTTTTATTGATAACTTTATCAATTAAATTACTCTTATCAACTCTTGTTATATACTCCCTCCGTCCCAAAAAATCTTTCCTGTTTCATTTTTTGAGGCATCCCATAAAACACTTCTACCGACATCTAAAATGCCTAAAATTTACAACATTTCTTTTTTATTGTGGGTAGAAGTTATTTTGAAAGTTTTTTTGGCATTCAAGGCGGGATAGAAGTGTTTTTTGGGATGCGCAAAAAATGAAACAGAAAATACTTTTTGGGACGGAGGGAGTACAAATTACAACTTTTAACATAGTTTATAAATATGTAGTTTTATTTTTATTTATATAATAATTTTTAAATAAATAAATTGAAAAAAATTAGATGCCTCTTGACTTGGCTTTTATCCATCTCGCTACTTAGGGAGGAGAGTATCATAATTTATAACCTTTGAAAATTAGAGTCAATCTGTGTTTTGACCATTGCAAATTTAAAAAAAGTCTTCTTATAAAAATCAACCCTGTAAGAGAACTTTACCTAAATAGTACTCTCTCTGTCCCATAAAGATAGGGACGGTTTGATTAAAATGATAAAATAAGGAGGGGTAATTTTGTGTTGACTTTCCAAAAATACCCTTGGTGTGACGGGTAAAAGTAGGATGTGATGTGTAGATTATTAAGAAAAATGCATGATGTGATAGATAAGATTTGAAAAAATAAGGAGTAAAAGTGGTTTTTAATAGAAATGAAAATGACTTTTATGGACACGATTTTTTTGAAACGTAAAAGAATTTATGGGACGGAGGGATTACTAAAATATAGTGACTTTTCCAAAGTGGTACCATATGTTTTTATTTTCCGAATGTATTATCATTGGTCATTGTCCAATGATTATTGTTCAAACTAAATGTCCACCATTACTGAACATTGTTCCCACCACTATACATTATTATTCAAATAGAGTACTATTTAGGGAATAAAAAAGATTAAATACTACATTGGAAAATGACTAATATTTTAGTATTATTTAGTATAATTTTCACTCATAAAAAAATTTCAAACAATCCAAATAAAAAAGACCCAATTTGTCTCACAAGGTTTGAAATTAATGCCCACTTTGCCTGCTGCAAGATTAATTACGGAGCATTAAATACTTACTTTACAGCCATTTACCTAGTTAATATCGGTTACAACTTTTCATTTTTTTTCTTTAAGTTATCAAATAATATTGTGATTTTTTTTAAAAATTTCTGATTATAATGGGATTCAATGTTTCATGTGCAGGATTTAAATATTGGTGACATTGTGTTTTTCAAATAATACGTACTTTTATTCATATGTAATCGGCAACGTTTATTTGCTGCTAGCTACTCTACAATGTTTTCGCGTTTTCGAATAGAAAAAATCAGAGTATTTATCTCGGTATCCTATAGTCTAATTAAATATAGTTCAATTTATTATTATTATTATTATCACTATTATTATTATTCAATATTATTATTAATATTATTAGATATTCATAAATAAATATAATGTTGTTATATACATAATATTTGTTTTTGGATGGTACAGTATAATGCTGAGTATTATGGAATGAAGAAAATATTAGAAAATTACTCTGGGGTATTAAGATTCATGGTGCACATGCAGATGATGTTTGTAAGAGCATCTCCAACCATAACAAAATGACTTGCTGTATGTTATAATTTGACAAACATATACAAAATTTCATGCTCCAAGGGGTTATTTAAAATTTCACTATATCAAAAGTGACTACTATAATGAGCATTTTCATTTTATTTTATTTTTTAACAAAAAAGAAAGAAAAAACTTCTGGCGAAAGTCTACAACAATTTGAAGGTCTAAGAAAAATTGGTGGACTTTAAATGCACTATAGACGACAGAAATGCACTATAATACGGGTAAAAGGACACTTTTATTTTAGACGTCAGAAATACATTGTTTTTATACTAAAGTGTTTCTATATATAGAAACACTTTAGTATAAAAACAATGTATTTCTGTCGTCTAAAATAAAAGTGTCATTTTACCCGTATTATTTCTTAATCTATTCAACTTCTCTATCAATATTTGTTTTTTATCTGATAATTTAATATCATTATATCACCTCTTATTTTGTAGAAATATTGATATTACATTTTAAAAATATACTGTTAAGTTTTTTTAATTTGACCTAAACTCTCAAATAAATTAAATTAAAAACAATTTCTTTAAGAAATTATAAATTGAAATGGATAATTTAAGTGGGGTGGACGGAAGAAATAAGGATTTTTTTAATTAGTCAAAAGAAATAAAGTTTTGAAGTTATTTTTGTTGTTGATTTGGTATTCCAAAAATAAGAATACATTTGATATTTAATCTAATGATCAGTTATAAGAGCTTCTCCTTTGGCTTGACCTGTATAAAAACTTATTTTACAAGATTTACGAAGAAGCTCACCCATATTCCAATCCCAAGTGAGACAGAGAAATTAATTCATTGTACATACGTTATTAAATTAAAAAACTATGAACAAATCTTTCCAACGGCCAATCATACGGTCGACCATTCTGTTGAAACAATTCAACGTTTGGACCATCGTATAACCAACGTGGGAAACAAAAATCAATTTGATAAATTACTCATAACTTGTTCATTATAATACTTATCGGATTTGAATAATTCAAACACCGATGATCTTGTATTGAGAAGAGCTATAACTTTTGTTTATTATTTTTCGAAAATACAGAAATATAATTTTTGAAAATAATTACCAAATTTATTTTACAAAAGTAAATACCCAAAAAATCTTTGTGTGTGTGTGCAAAATTAAGCTTGAGCTTAGAGATACATCATTCATACTCCCATGTGAGCAAACGTATAAACCAACACGTTTTAGTGGGTTTTGATGTTCCTACACAATTAAAAAACATTAGTTCAATTAAATTATTTGTTAATATCAAAACGTTTTAGTGGTCCATCATCTCCGATGGAGCCAAAATTTCACCATTTTTGGCTTTGGGGTGTGATGGAATAAATCAAAATGGATCTCTAAACTGTCTGCGCTTCTTTAATTAATGAAGTAGCAGTTAGTCAAGCAATGCAACTTTCGACGTTAAGCCGGGGGTCTCTTTGAAAATAGCCTCTCTACTTTCGAGTAGGGGCAAGGTCTGCATACACACACCCTCCCCAGACCCTACTCTTGTGGGATTTAATTGGGTTGTTATTGTTGTTGTTTTATCAAAACAAGAGATTAAGCATATATACAAAGGCTAACATTAGGTCAATTGTTCTTATCATCCATTCCATATTTCATGCAAAACCAACATTTTTTCAGTTTAAAGTTGTAAAGTTATTTTCAAATCAATAAATATAAGATTTGAAGTTAAATTAAAAATAAAATTTACATATTTAAATATTACTTTGAAAATTATACAAACAAGTGATGACATGATTATATTTTTTATCAAACGACTAACGAAAATTGGTAAAAAAAATAATGTTGAGGCGGAGAGAGTATTTCGCATATGCTTTCTACACATGATTGTGCAAATCCATATTTTCAAGAGCAAGTTATCAAGTTTTATTGGAACATGGAATTAGGGCCATGTTTAGAAGTAGGTTGTCATATGTTGTTATGAATGTCTTTTTAGTTTAACTAGTTTGATTTCGATCATATATTAAAAATTATTTGATAAGATTAGCTATTTTCAAATGGTTCTTTTAAGATTTAAAATTAAAAAATACTCCCTCCGTTCTCAAATAAACTTCTTCTTTCGTTTTTTCTTTGTCACCAAATAAACTTCTCTTTTTCCTTAAAAACCTCTTTTACCCCTTACTTTTTCATACCCTACCTATCACATCATACCTTTTTACTAATAATTTACATATCACATTTTATTTTTACACTTCACTTCAAGAGTATTTTTGGAAAGTTAACACAAAAATATTCCTCCTTTAAATCCTCAAAAAGTCAAAAAGAGAAATTTATTTAGGAACAAAGAGAATACTTCGTATATAGAAATTTAATGCATATTACACACATAGACACGTACATTATTTGTAACCAAATAAATGCTATACTACGCTTTTCATTTTTGTTCTTGTAAAAGTTAACGCTTCATTTGGATAAGAGGAACAAACTAAAAGAAAGAAAATGACGGGGGAAAATGAAGAGAAGAGAAAATAGAAAAAAAACGTACAAATGGTGTTTGAATGAGTAAAAATGAAGAGAAATGAAGAAAAAAAAGTTAGAGAAAATGTGGAAAAAGAAAGAAAAAAAATAGATGAAGCTAATCCCTTAAATTTATTCTCCCAATTTTCTTTTCATCATCCAAACAAATCTAGTGGACAAAAATCTAGAAAATTTTTGACAAGAACAAAATATGAACGGTTTCACTGATGACAGCAAACAAAAACAACATAATGACTTCATTTGGTCTGGTTTTTGGTGCGGCAAAATTGACATCATCATCATTAAACATCCGAAAAATGTTCAATACACATAATTACATCATTATACGATCTTAATTTATAATTACCTCCAACATCATCATATATATATATATATATATATCCTAATCCTAATAAGTAATAATAACAACGTAACGGACTCTTTCAAAGAATACCAGAGGCATTGTGTTATATTATGACATCAACTCTTTTGATGGAGCCATTAAAGAATGTCATCTCTCATTTTCCCGAGATTACCCTCTCCCCCTTCACCCCTTTCTACAGATTTGTCTCCTTAATCCGGGACACTTTCGACTAGGGGTGGGCAATCGGGTCCAGGAACCGCGAGTCGGAACCGGACCTCTAGGTTCGGTCCGAGTTAGGTCCGGGTCGTCTTTTCAAAAATTTAAAACGTTCCGGGTCGGTCCGGTCCTCATAGATTTTAGAGTCGGCCCGGTTCCCCATTTTGTAATTTTTTAGGACCCGCACCGGATCGTTTTTTTAAATACCAATATTATTTTTAATATTATTTTTAGTAAATATAATTAAGGATATACGGTATACCCGCCTATTCCAATTAATTTTAGTAAATCTTGGTACAAACATGTCCCGAAGTACTTTATGAAATGAGTGAGGAACTGGATAGTGGACTTCATATCATCTCTTGGTACCAAACATGTCAAAGTACTTCATATTAATATTTGTGCTCGAGCTCTAGGAACTGGACAGTGGACGTGTGGCGCAATTATTCACACCATCCAATTACCCTTTGAACTTTGAACTTTGAAGGCATTATTCTATAATTTATATTTGTTTTGGAGAATGTTAGTATCATGATAGGTTCGGACCCGTTGATCCGTGGAATCGGCCCGTTTCAAACAAGCGGGGTTAGGTCCGGTTCCAATTTTAAAATTTTGAAAACCCGTTCCGGTCCGGATCGTTTTAATAAAAACAAGTCGAGTCCGGTTTATGCAAATATTGGCTCGCACCGGCCCGTGCCACCCCTACTTTCGACAATGAATTAAACTTCTTTGGGATAACTCCAATTTTCGCTGCCCCCACCCATCCCGGCCCTTTCGCCGGCCGCCGGATTCTGCCGGCGCCCCCCTTGGCCTTCACGATTCCAAAATAGCTCAAAAGCGTTTGGTGTCATAATATAACATTGTGCCGTGAGTGTCATTTGAACACTTTTGAAAAAATAATTTACCTTAGAATTTTGATCAAATCAAACACAAAATCGTACGTCCGCGTCCCATGTACATGCCAAAAAGTCCTCATCGGCTCCAAAATCCATCGGAATATCGTCCAAACTCTCGCCAATCTCAGCCTCCGCCGGCAATATTATCATTTCCCCCGTCTGGTAATCCGGCAACAACGACGGCGACCAGGAATCCAACAGCCCGTCTAGGCCATCTAAGAAGCAATGATCGGTTCCGAATTCGCCGCCGCATGCCGCTAAAACGGAAGTTGGAGACGGGTTGATTTCGGAGTCTCCGGTGGAGTCGTAGTCGGAGTGTGACGCGGGGGCGGACCTCGGCGGCGGAGTCGAGAAATTGGTCGTGGCGTCCGGGCCGCGCAACTGGATCGCGGCTGCGTCGTAAACATGAGCGGCCTCCTCGGCCGTGTCGAACGTGCCTAACCATTTCCGGGTTTTCCGAATCGGATCCCGAATCTCCGCCGCCCATTTCCCCCACGGCCGGCGCCGCACTCCCCTGAACTTCCGATGATCTCCCGTCATGGCTGCCGCCTCCGCCGCCGGCTTCTTCCCCCTCTTGTTGCTCTTCCCGTCAACAGAAGCAACGCTCTTCTTCCTCTCTAGCCTGACCTCGCTCACGTGCTTCTTGGCGGTCCGCCGGAAAACACCGTCCTCCTCCCCACCATCATCATCAGACGAAGAGTCGGTGGCGTCGTCATCCGTCACGGAAATCCTAATGACCCGAGGCATATTGTAGCCGAATCGTCCATTTTCAAGCTTCTTCACAGTGACACTCTTCTCAACTCTGCATTTAACTAGAAGAGAATTACTATTATCTTCCATTGTCATCCTTTTAGCTTTCCAGCAAATCTCAGAATGAAGAAATGAGAGTTACGACTGAGGAGTTTTTTTTAACCACAATTTAAAGAATTTAAGGAGGGTCAATAGCTGCAATTGAAGAAGTAAACTAATAGTCTAATACTTCAAAAATGTGAGATTATTAAGGATCCTATTCAAGTCCATCCAAAATAGTTTTTATCTTCTTTTTTCTATAAAATTTTTTTATTTGAATTTAAATATCGCAAAAATTCCCTCTTTAAAAAAAATATTTGTACTTTTAGGGGTTAAGAAAAAATATTGAAAAAGTGAAAAAATTAGGATTAGAATTTAATGCGGACAAATTTGTTTACCATATATGGAGTAATTCTTTACTTTTAGGAAAAAACATTATATTAGAAATAAAACATAAAGAACATATCAAAATAAAAGTTTTCATATTTTTAATATCAAAATAAAAGTAACAATGTTATTAATGTTAACATATAATGCCAAGAAAAACTATGGAATCTCGATATACAATATTACATTGTCATAATTTCTTTGAAGATAAAGGCTATGTTTTATTTTTATTTTAGATGATTTCTTTTAATTTTAAGGAAAAGTCATAATATTTTGGCACGTTCAAAAAATAAAGATTGAAGTTTATTTTAAAACGGAGGGAGTTTAGTTGTAATAAGAGAAAAACTTATTAAATTTAATTTACCATTGTAATGTTAAATTTTTATTTTGTCCACATAAAAATCAATTTCAATCATTAAAAAAAAATGTTCCAAATTAGTTGAATGTGTGATATCCTTAATCCTTTCCTTTCAAAAATAATTTTATCACTTTTTTTTGGATCGTTCTAAAATAAAAACATCATTTTTATGAATAAAAAAATATTAGAAATGTTATCCTATATCCTATATATCCTATCCTATATATATGTAAAAGAGAGTTCAATTGTTGTAGTGTTGACATGTGGCATGCCACATGTGCATCCACATGTGCACTCACTAATGATGTGGATTTATGCATTTTAATTCATTGGTCCATTTTGATTTTTTAAAAAGATCTTTGAATATATTTGCATAAAACTTTTTCATTTTTTAATAATTCTATAAATATATATTTCATCATTGTAAAATATACTCCATTATATATATATATATATATATATATATATATATATATATAATTTTTATATTATCCACAACTTATTTTAGTTTATTACTTTTTAAAAAATGATTATATAAATTTAATCACATATGCATATTTATTAATTAAACGATTTGTTTCAAAAAATTTATCTTATTACATTATTTATTTTATTAATGCATATCATATTATTATTAAAACATTAAAATAAATAAAATTAAATTTTAATTCATATTATGTTCATATATGAATTGAACAAACATCCAAAATGTTAACTTATAATATCTATGTTAACATATAGATATATTTTATAGAGAAATATGCGAGCCCGTGCGAAGCACGGGGTAAAAACTAGTGTTTTTTTATACAAACAATTTCATTTTGTTTTTAATATTTTATGAGTATTCCAAAAGTTACCATTTTTGTTAGATTTTTTTGGGTCTTCAAAGAGACCAAATAGAGAGTATTTGAACGCCATAATCATCCATTCTTGGACCCCAAGAAATTGGGTTTTGGAGGTAAATATATGATTGGTGGTTAATTAAATAATTATTACTGTGATAAATTAAATATAGTAATCACTTGATAAAATCATCTCATGATTAATTGTACTTATCACCCAATTAAATTGGTACTCCGTACTTCGTATGGAACATGGACATGTATGTCCTTTCACTTTCTTTTATTTCTATTAAAAAAAGTATTTGGAAGATGAAAAGAATATCTATTGCCTACCTAACATTTTTGGCAAAAATTAACTTTTTTCCATAAATAAATTAGTCTATTCCATTTCCTGCCATGCTATTATTGTACAATAACTGCTACTACAAAATTAAGTTGTATGATTGAAAGTGATACCAAAAAAATAGAAATAATAAAAAGCACAAAAAATTAGTAAATTAAATGAAAAGTGGAATTTTAGAAATATAAAAATCGACGAAGACAAAAATATATGATGCGAGGAAATTAAGAATTACTCCGTATTCATTCAAAAAAAAAAAAGAATTACTCCGTACTAAAAAGAAAAATCTCTCTTAACAAAATACTTAATTAAGTCAAAACATGATTCATATACCAAAATACATAACATGACACCTAACGTTAAATAATGTCAAAGAACATCATAAAATGAAATTTTTTGTGGATAAGAGTAAAAAGCTATGAGAACACCAAGCCAAGAGTATTCTACTCCGTATCTTTTAAGACCAAAATAAAAGTTCAGTGTCATTGTTTCACTGACACACTTACAATATTATTACACTATCACCACTATCATCCGTTGTTTTTGACCTCTAGAGTGCCATCGTCAGTGGCCGGGAGTTGAGTGATCACACTGCTATATTACATTGTCATTAATTTTTTTTATCATGCCGTCAGTTCATACTCACACATCACAATGTCATTTTACATTTATGTTGGTTTTAAAAGACTTACGAGTTCTATTTTAGTATTTCCATACGAGTATATACTTCCTCCGTCCCAAAATATTTGTCACACTTGCTTTTTCAACAGTCGCGGAGACTTTTGTTTATTTTTACGTTTTCATTGGTTATTTGATAAAATAAAATATTCTTGACACTTTTTATTTCAAAGAATTTTTCATGTAGCTTTTTGATATGTAAATTTTATTTTTCATTTTTATACCAATATGTAGATAAAATGAATTGAAAAAATTTGATATTTTACTTCGGTAATATAAGTGTGACAAATATTTAAGGATAGAGGAAGTAAAAGTTTAAGGAGAGACTCAAACAGTAAAAAAGAGGAAGTTATGGCTGTAATTAGGCACTGTAAAAAGGAGGAGCAAAGCAGTCAAAAGGGTTGCAGGAAGATAAATAGATGATGACAGTCCGACTCGTTTTCAAAAGTTGAAAAAAAAACTCAAAAAAAAAAAAGGAAAAGGACTGCAGGGTTAAATTAGAAGGACAGTATCCGTACAGACAGGGGTCACAGACCCAGGTAAAGCTTGACCCCCAAGGCAAATTGTACCAATCTATGCCCGCGCATTCAATGAATCAATCAATCAATTCCTACCCGCCCGCCCAACTTGTACATCATTTATACACCAAGCTAATTGTAGAAAGATTATTTTCATTGAAACAATATGTGGGAGTACATGTGTTTATATAGACATGAGATTCCTATTCCTATACACAGTAGGAGTCAATAATAGGAAAGAATATATTTACATTAAATATAGAATATATTTAACATGCTCCTGGCTACGTCGGGTGTGGAGGTGGTCTGATACCCAGACTAGACTTGAACTCGAGGAAGAGCAAAGAAGGCAGTCCCTTGGTGAAGATGTCGGCATACTGGGAGGAGGAAGGCACATGAAGAACTCTTATGTGGCCGAGTGCGACTTTATTACAAGAAGTGGAGTCGTCTGTTCCTCCTCTTAGTCAGGCGATTCAATCTTCAAGGCTACATCGACGGTTCTGTTGTCCCCCTCTCCGACGACGACGACGAATGGTTCCAACTCGACGCTCTCCTCCAGGGTTGGATTCTCTCTACCATCACCGATGAGGTCTCAGATTTGGTAATCTCCTCTGTCTCTACTGCCTCTGCTCTCTGGAAAGTCGTTCACGACTTGTTCCACGACAACAAACATGCCAGGGCCATGCAGCTGGAGCATGAATTCCGCACAACCGTCAAAGGCAACTCCACCATGGCGGCTTATTGCCAACAATTGCAGAATCTGGCCGACTGGCTGGACGATGTTGATGCACCAGTCTCCCAGCACCAACTTGTTCTCCAGATGCTTCGTGGTCTCCCTGCAGATCTTCAGGCACAAACATCTTTCATGCAATTCTAGGATCCCATGCCAACTTTTCTGCAGGTCCGTTCCGCTCTCATGCTTTTGGATCGCCAACGGACGAGTCCCACCGACTCAGGCACCACGGCTCTTCTCACGAACCGTGTTGGCGGCGGCTACCACGGCGGTACTCCCGGCGGCTATGGCGGACAGCATGGCGGCACGGGCTATGGTGACGGCAACTCCGGTCAACGTGGAGGCTACGGACGAGGTCAAGGCCGTGGCGGTGGAAATCGGGGCCGAGGTCGCGGACGTCAAAACGGCTCACGACCGCGGCAATCCTATGACGGCAACACTACCTGGAACTCACCAAACCCTAACCCTAACCCGGGCCTCCTAGGCCCCCGCCCCAACCACCCCAACTCCGCCCACGCCTACTACACCCTAGCCCCCTCCCCTGTCCAGCTCCACACCCCAAACCCTTACCCGACAGCCCCCCCCTTTCACCCCACCCCCATACCCGTACCCTCCCCCCCACTGCCGTAGGGCAGTACCCACCCCCACAGCCCCACCCGACAACCCAAACACCCACCCCCACATCCCTTGCACACCACTTTGACACCCTATCCCTCCGTGAACCCTCTTGGTATATGGACACCGGTGCATCCCATCATATTGCCTCTGACCCAGGTACTATTTCTCATGTTAATTCTCAATCTTTACATTCACCATTATATATCACTGTTGGTAATGGATCTAAGGTTAGCACTACGGCTGTTGGTAGCCATACCCTCCCCACCACCCCTTCCCTATCCCTTAAAAATATTCTTATTTCTCCTCACATCACCCACAACCTCATCTCTGTTCGTCAACTCACTCGCGATAATAACTGTTCTGTTGAATTTGACGCTAATGGTTTTTCTGTGAAGGATCGCCAGACAGGAACCGTGATACATCGCTCCAATGATCTGGGACCCCTCTACCCCCTAGGACACTCAGTCGCCGCTCAAGCCAACGTCGTCGCTGTCGATCTTCAGACCTGGCACCGGCGCCTAGGCCATCCCAGTCAAACTGTCCTTAGCAATATTTCGTCACTTCCTTTTTTTAAAAGTTATCAACATTCCTTATGTCATGCATGTCAATTGGGAAAGCATGTGCGCCTCCCTTTTTCTTCTTCTAGTCGTGTTTCAATGTTTCCGTTTCAACTATTACATACAGATTTGTGGCAGTCCCCTGTTCCAAGTATTACTGGTTTTAAACTTTATATGTTGTTGTTGGATGATTTTTCTCATTATCTTTGGATTTTTCCTTTAAAACATAAAAGTGATGTTTTTAATCATTTAACTTCTCTTGTAGCATATGTCAAAAATCAATTTAACACAACAATAAAAGCAGTTCAATGTGACAATGGAACAGAATACCGTAATTCCCCACTCAAAAATATTTTTGACTCTTTAGGCATCCTCTTTCGTTTCTCGTGTCCTCACACCAGTCAACAGAACGGCCGAGCAGAGCGCACCATTCGTACCATTAACAACTCGGTTCGTTCCCTACTCTTTCAAGCCCAGCTCCCCCCCACCTTCTGGGTTGAGGCCCTCCACATGACAACCCATATCTCTAACATTCTTCCCACCACCCCCTTACAGAACAAAACCCCCCACGCCACCCTCTTCAATTCTCCACCAACCTACGACCACCTTCGCGTTTTCGGTTGCTTATGTTACCCCAATATTTCCGCCACCTCCCCTCACAAACTAGCTCCACGCTCTGCCCGCTGCATCTTTCTCGGCTATCTCTCTAACCAACGCGGGTTCCGTTGCCTTGACCTTGACACCCACAAAATCATTACGTCCCGCCACGTCGTGTTCGATGAATCTTGTTTCCCATACGGTCAACCCGTTTCCCCACAAGATCTCAATTTTCTCGACACCCCATATGACGACCCACCCCCACCCTACACCCATTCCCCTCCCTACCAGCCCCACACCCACCCGCCTGCCCCCATCCCTCATTCCCAGCCCCGGACCAGCTCCCCCCCTCTCCTCACTCCCGCGGACCAGACCCCCCAACACTCGGCCCAGCCCAATCCCGAAAGCCCAACCCAATCCCCCCCTCGCCCCTCCCCTCCCCTCACTGCCACACAGCCCCACTCCCCCCGGCCCACTCCAGCAGCCCAATCCAGCCCACGGCCCAGCTCCCTACCTCACCTCACACCCGATTCCCCACCCCCACCGGCCAACGCGCACCCCATGCAAACCCGCTCCAAGGCTGGTGTCTTTTGCCCTAAACAAATCCTGGATCTTCACACCACCACATCCATCTCCCCCTTACCCCCAACTTACCGTAGTGCTATGAAAGATCCAAACTGGCATGCTGCTATGTGTGATGAATATAATGCATTGTTAAAGAATGACACATGGGAACTAGTACCCCCCTCCCCCACACAAAACATAATCACCGATAAATGGCTTTTTAGACACAAATTTGGCCCGTCCGGTGAGTTATCCAGGTATAAGGCCCGATGGGTGGTTCGCGGATTTAATCAGCGTTTTGGCGTCGACTACAGCGAAACCTTCAGCCCCGTGATCAAGCCTGCCACGGTCCGCATCGTCCTTAGTCTCGCATTGTCTCGTGGGTGGCCTATCCATCAGCTCGATGTCAAAAATGCTTTCCTCCATGGACAGCTTCAGGAAACCGTGTATGCCAGCCAGCCTTCAGGATTTCAGGATCCTGAACGACCTCATTATGTCTGTCGCCTCAAGAAAGCTCTTTATGGCCTGAAACAGGCACCCCGGTCATGGTATCACAGATTTGCAGGTTTTATTCAGACTATTGGATTTTGCGGCTGCAAGTCTGACACATCACTTTTCATCTTCACGCATGCATCGGGGACCGCCTACCTCTTGTTATATGTTGATGACATTGTTCTCACTGCCTCCTCGCCAGCACTATTACAGAGTCTCATTCAGAAACTCAAGGCTGAGTTTGCTATGACAGACATGGGTGACCTGCACTTTTTCCTCGGCATTAATGTCCATCGCACAGCTCAGGGTCTTTTTCTTCATCAGACACAGTTCACCCACGACATTCTTGAGCGGGCAGGGATGGTCTCCTGTCGCCCCATATCCACTCCAGTCGACACGAAGGCAAAGCTCTCCTCCTCCTCCGGCACGGCACTTCCCGATCCCTCCCTTTACAGGTCCATAGTTGGAGCTTTGCAGTATCTCACATTCACCCGACCTGATATCACTTATGCCGTTCAGCAGCTCTGCCTTCACTTGCATGCGCCTCGCGACTCTCACCTCACGGCCATGAAGCGCGTCCTCCGTTACCTCAGCGGCACCGCCACCCACGACATCTACTTGACCCGCTCCATGACTGACTATCTTCAGGCGTACTCTGACGCTGATTGGGCTGGATGTCCTGACACCCGACGTTCTACTTCCGGGTACTGTATTTTTCTGGGTGACAACCTAATCTCATGGTCATCCAAACGTCAGGCTACCACGTCACGGTCCAGTGCAGAGGCAGAATATCGGGCTGTGGCCAATGCTGTTGCAGAGACATCCTGGATTCGGAATCTACTCCTAGAGCTCCGATACCATGTAGAAAGATAATTTTCATTGAAAGAATATGTGGGAGTACATGTGTTTATATAGACATGAGATTTCCTATTCCTATACACAGTAGGAATCAATAATAGGAAAGAATATATTTACATTAAATATAAAATATATTTAACACTAATAAAGACACAGACACACGCAAAATGTCTATGGTACACAAATATTTTGTGTCTGTGTTAGCATGATTTACAAATGTAGTATCCATGTTGGTGTACACCTAACATTTCCCCCCAAATTATTGTCTTTATGAAAAACAAGAATACTAGAAATTCATCAACTAAGCGTTTGACATCAGATTCCACAGACATGCGACAAATACCCGTAGACAATGACGCTATGTATATGTTTGTGAAACGCTCACTATCGGATTTTTTGTGTCAAGTTTGGAAAAACGAATCAGATCAAGTGGAGAGAACGAACCTTTGATGCATACTTTGTACTTGTTAACAAAACAATATCTTCGGTTTCATCAAAGATTTCTATAAAAACCATTCCAAACACAATTGGAACGTTGGTAGAACACGCAGATAAAATTTGAGACTTTTTTTTTACACAAGGAAAAAACTTAAAGTGGAAATGGTGGGATTAACCCATAGCATACTTCTGGGTCCAGGCCCTGGCACTTGTTTCGTACTTGCTTCGGTCAGTCTTGTACATGTGGGCAATCTCGGGCACCAACGGATCGTCGGGGTTTGGATCCGTCAAAAGAGAACAAATCGAAAGAAGCACCTGAAAGTATACACATTTCTTAAATAGGTGCAGTTCTTTTTCTCAAACCCATTGTTTTCCTATATTGTCCCAAATACCAATAGATTGCCACACTTATTTTTATCATAGCAAAATATAGCTATATCCTCATTGGGAAGGATTACACGCCAATGGAACGGACGACATAAACTATTGAAACTAATAATGCACACAAAAAGGGGCATCATATTCATAATTTATATCATGAAACAATTCTTTGTTCAGTTGTATCATATTGGTCATAAGTGAAATAGGAAGAGACATCAAATGTAACAAAACCTTGGAGATAGTCAAAGCAGGGCTCCACTGGTCCTTTAGAATATCAAGGCATATGCTTCCATTGCTGTTAATATTTGGATGAAAAACCTTTGTCTTAAAAGCAACCTGAAAGGATTTCAAAGGTAAAACAAAAGAAAGTCTAATTGAAAAAAGAAAAAAAAACAAAACAAGCAGAATGGAAAAACATTCACTCAACAATGCTAAAGATGTTTGTATCACATTCATCCTTATTCTGTTTTACGTATTTTGAGTGAACACGTACACTACAAATTAATCAAATCAATCCTGCCACTTCTCCCATAGATGATGATAGCATTATATTTTACTCGGTAACTTTTAACTCGTTTACCTTCGGAGGTTTGAATGGATAATCTGGTGGAAAATGGATAGTAACCAAAAACACACCCCCAGTATATGGGCTATCTGAAGGGCCCATAATGGTCGCTTGCCAGTGAAACATGTCCTCCCCCACCGGTCCTGTTCAACATAAAACATATAAGAGTAAATATGCTATCAGATTCCGGCAATCCATTGTCGAATCAAGCTATGTTGTTTGAACATAATGGGGACAAAACAATTACAATAAGACCCCAAACACAATTTATTCAAAGTAAGTCAATAACCAATCGTCTCCTTACTGATGTAACAGAGTTAGTGCTGAAGACGTTTAGACGTTTACTCATTAATCACTTTTTATTGAAAATATATTAAAGTTTTGGAATTTCATATGGTGATCTTCAACATGACACTGTATTATATTGCATCCATTGCTAAAAAGAGCCATTACTGATAATGTTTTAGCTTTGGGTAAATAATGGACCACATCAAAATGACACATTAAACTTCCTTTGCTTCTTACTTTCTATGACGTTTTGGGTAGTAATCGCAGAAATGCACAAGGGGATGGAATTATGGAAACGACCTCTTTGCTTTTTACAAGGGTAAACCTACACAACCTTGGTCCCCACATGCCAATTGAGTTGGAATTTTATTTGTTTTTGTTGTTTGAAAAATACAATATATTCATTATATCTTACATGTGGAGTGTGTTTTGTGTGTGAACAGAAGGGATCCATTTACTCTTACAATATGTTTTGTTCAAAGAATCAGGAAGGAAAAGAAAAGAAAATGATTTTCTCTCATTTTCCTTACCAAAGTGGGACAAATTTCTTTTCCCTCCTCTTAGTTCATTTTGACTACTCCTTTTCTTTTCATTCCACTTTTCTTTTCTTTTCCTCTATAACCAAACAAGAAAAATTGTTTTTCATCTAATTTTCTTGTCTTTTTCCTTTCAAATTCTTTAAACCAAATATAGTGTTAGAGTAAGTATTAGACACATACTCTCTATAGAACCAAAGAAACATATATACGGAGTATTAATTATATACTCCACAGTGTAATCCTACAAGTGCTTTACTAGAAAAGTAAGCAGCACATAATGAACAGATAACATTATTATATACATAACTCCAAATCAACATATTTTAGCACACTGTTCTTTACTCTTTTACTAGTAAAGTTAGCGAGACACAATGAACGAATAACATAACTAGATACTCCATGTGTCTCAAAATAAGATTCCACATTTGACCGGACACGGTTATTAACAAAGGTGAAATCAAAAATGAAATGTGGAACCTTTTCCGGGACAAAGAGAGTACATAGCTCCTAATCAGCATATTTTAGCATAATATCCAAATTCAATAATAACCATATACATAAGTCCAACAGAAATTCATCAAACAATTATAAAAGAAGTGACTTCAGAAATGTGCTCTAAGATAAAGAGCAAAAGACTTGAGACAATACAATTCCATTAAGCATTTGAATTTCCCCATTAAGCACAACTTTGATTGATCCCTTTGTCGTCTCTGCAGAATGAAGAGGGCTTGCAACTAGAGGTAAGAAAAATTGCTACCACATTTTCACATTGCATATTTGCATCTCAATTCGAAAAGAAATAGGCCACCCAGACCAGATCACATAGGATAACAAGACAATTGAAAACTTAAAGCAAAGACCCAAACTCGCCAAAAGAGAATATCAAATGCCAAGATTGAATTTTTCCAAGAAAGACGCAGAACACGAGACAATTGTTGTGAGCATAGAACAAATTGTTAAGAAATCATGAAGAAGAAAACAAATACCAGCGCTGCAAGAGGATGGAGGATCTTTCTGGAGATCCTTGAGCTCCTTTAAGATCCTTCTCGAAGCCATCTATGAGAAAAGAACCCGCGAATCAAAGAGATCGGCTCCGATCTGTGGATGATTGTATCAGAAAAAGAAAAGCTATATCAGAACATGTCTGCATAAGTCAAAGCACATCCGGAGAAAATGAATGGATATACGAAGCTGTGGGTAGGGATGCGTGACGAACCAGACGAGAAACTCGAAGAAGGAAGAGTGGCTCACAAAACTGTCACGAGTCTCTCTTCCTTCTTGCTTTACTTTTATTATTGGATTGGAGAAGAAAGAATCAATCTTTGACAGGTAGTAAATCTACATTTGTGGTTTGTTGACTTTGATCCCTTTTTTATGTTTTGAATTTGTTTTTGTGAATTATTTTATTTTTGATGAATTAATCCCTCCATTTTTTTAGTGTTCGGTTTATTTTCATATCCAATTTGGAGGGATAATATATCTTAAAATATAATCAATCCTGCGTTTGTTAAAAGCATTTTTTAGACTAATATTACCCGATTATGGTATAATTTTATTTTTTTTCATTTATTATATATTTTCGTATATAGACATATATTTAGTCAAACGTTCAAATTAGAAAAAAAATTGAACAATCAAAGAAATCTCAGGGAGTAGTTTTTATGTCGAACTTTATCATAAAAAATCTAAACTTATCAAGTGTTAGAATATATAAATATCAAATTTATTTCTCTTAAATTCTTTAATTTTAAGATTTTTAGGTATTACAAAGTACTCCCTCCGTCCAACAATAAAGTTCTCGTTCACTATTCACATGGTCAAACTTTATTCACTTTGTTGGCTTATTTTTGTGTCTTATTTGATAAAATAATATAATCATGTCACTTCTAGTTTTGTAGATCTTTTCATGTAGTTTTTTAAATATGTAATTTTTATTTTTTAATTCCATAACATCTTTCATATAAAATGATTTGAAAATAATTTCAGTCAAACATCGTAACGCGCAATGAAAACTTTATTTGTGGACGGAGGGAGTATATTGGCCCTACCTACTCCCGAGTAAATTTTTGTGCACAAGGAGTCCTCACCTAAGTATTAAAAATATCCCCATAATTTGATTTGACACGCTTACAAAGAGGTTGGATTTGTGTATAGTAAAACTTACATTAAATAATACTAAAACATACAGAGTATATCTTTTTCCAATCTAATATTTAAAATTTTTTATTCTTTAAATAGTATTTGAACAATGTCCAGTGACAGAAACAATGTCACAGTAGACATTTACTTTGAACAATATACAGTCACGATGGACATTTGCTTGAACAATGTCCAGTGAACACTACACTATTTTAGAAAATTAAAACACATAGATACTACATCGACAAATTCACTATATTTTTTGGTACTATCAAGGATAATTAGCTATTAATATTCAAATAATACATTTAAATATTAATAGCTAATACATTCAAAATGGCCCGGTTGTCCACTTGAGGGGGAGTGTTAGAGTGCATCCCACATCGGAAGTCCAAGAGTAAAATAATCCGGTATATAAGCTCTTGAGTTAAACTAACTAATCGATTGGATTCAATCTTTTAATGTGGTTCAACCCAAGTGTCTTATTACCCAATCGAGTTGTCCATACCCATCCCAAATTCTATCATGGTATCAGAGCAGGTTTTGGCCCACCTCGTTTGTCAAGATGTCCGTTTAGACGTTCATTCCTAGCGGCCCGTTTGTCTTTAGCCCAGTTGTCCGTATGGAGTATGTATCCAACGGCCTGTGGCCCGTTTAACACGATTGCTCGTCTGGAAGTCCATGCCCAGCGGCTCGTGATCCTTTAGGTGTTGGCGCTCAAAAAAAAATCAAGGAAATGAGAGTTCATTTGCAAGTGGTCAACCGGTTAGATTCAAAATGGCCCGGTTGTCCACTTGAGGGGGAGTGTTAGAGTGCATCCCACATCGGAAGTCCAAGAGTAAAATAATCCGGTATATAAGCTCTTGAGTTAAACTAACTAATCGATTGGATTCAATCTTTTAATGTGATTCAACCCAAGTGTCTTATTACCCAATCGAGTTGTCCATACCCATCCCAAATTCTATCAGGTACTACGGAGTATATAACTAAATTTTCCTTGTATATAAATTTGTACTCTATAAAGACTAGTTCATGTAAACACAGAATTTACTATTCGTGCCATCCACTTCTGATTTTAATCACAAATGCAGGTCCAACCTAAGCCAAAAATAGCAAATTCATTTCAGTATACATTTTCATGTCTGAGGACCACAATCCCCAAAACTCCCAAATGTCAACCCCACACCGAAATTAAAAACAAAAACTCAGTAATAAAACACATATGGTTGAACACTTGAACAACTCAACTCTTTCCATATAAATACATACGGAAGGCGTAGTTCAATTCACGATTATATCCGATGCGTGCAGTATCTAATTCAGCACACGACTCGACCGGTTCACTCTCTCTCACGCACACATGCACTAATGTGTGAGCGAGAGAGCAAGTGAATCGACATATCCGTGTCCCAAATTAGTGTCTGCCCGCATGGCTAACGTGAAACGAAACTGTAAAAAACAATGTGGAGCCAAAAAAAAGTGGAGTCACAGTCTGCCAGCCAAGTTACAATATTACAGATTACAATTGAGTGTATGCAGCACCTTGTTTCTCTTCTTCTTCTTTCTTTTTTCTCTAGGAGTTAGTTGTAATTTTGGGCTGATTAATATGCCAAAACCACATGAGACCAAATATATGCGGGCGGCTGAATCACCTGGCAGCCACAGCATCGGTTCTGGGACTTGCATCAAGGAGCTGGTGCAGCTTCGTTCTTGATTTGCCGCTTCTCTCGTACCCTTCGCCGCCTTCCTCTCCATTTTTGTCCCCACAGTCCGAGTTGTCCACTCGCGCAAGTAGGTTTGCAGTAGTCACCGGCTGCACCCCTTTCTCCTCAATCCTACCTAATATCATCTCCTCCATTTGCCCAAGTTTCTCTCTTTTCAGTCTCTCCTGCAATTTCGTCAAACACCCTTTAATCGCAGGGGTAAGGTTGCGTACTTCTTGACCTCCAAGACCCCCAACAAAGTTAGGATTATACTGGGTTGTTGTTGTAACCTTTTGTCTTCTAAAAGAATATATATTGGATGCAAAAGGGGGGGGGGTTGTGTTTTTTGTCAATTCAATGGTAATGAAAGTGGTGAATTTGTAGTTACCATGAGAGTAAGATTTTCAATCTTCAGTTTCTCCGAGTTCTCTGCTAATTTGTTTATCTCGGATTTAAGGTTTACGTTCTCAGCAGTAAGTGTTTGGACACGCTTAGCTAACTCTTCAGTCTCAGCCTGGATAGAATTAATCCATGTAAAGTGAATTGATGAATTTATGGTCTTTAACTTGATACTGACCTGCCAAAAAAAATACCTGCTTTCTCAATCTTGATCTCCTAGCGGATTCCCTGTTAGACTGCTTCCTCTTCTCACGCTTCAATTCACGCTCATTCTGATACAAATGGAGTATGGAAACAACACATTAAATACAGGAAGAGAACAAGAAACCAATTAAAAACACTAATATATTACACTAAAAAAAGATTATTTTTCACTTTTGGTGTATGACTGTGGATTTCTTGTTATTTTAGCCCTTCACATTCACTTATGCGTCTAAATCACAAAAAAAAATCATACCTGTGTCCAAGCTTCATTTGGCATAGGTGGCCCAAGAGATGGAACATCACTTGGACTGGATTTAGTATTTGCAATGGAAGGGTTTCGTAGATCCAGTGATGTTGTCATGTTAGGGGTAACAGCCATTCCCATTACTTGCCCAGCTGAACCCGGACTAGCAGCCACTTTCTTAGATGGCCTTTCGAGTTCCCGAGCCAGAGCTGGATGGTTTTTGGTAGTCTTAACAGCTGTAGGGAGGGGGGCGGGGTCAAAAACTAATGACATGAAAGCTAATAAAAACGTAGAACGTATTAGAATCAACTGTTAACTCTTACCGGTAGTGGGAGTCGTCTCCCTGCTTCCTCTCCTAGATTTTTCACCCACCTGGAAAGGAAAAAAAAAATTCATTGAAAACAAACATTTGTCTCCAGGCAAGATCTTCTCAGTTTGCTTCTATTACTATACCTTAAGAATGTGTTTGCTTCGAGGGGGAGGGGAGAGAAGCAAAAATTTGTCCCCACTCCCCTCCCCTCTCAGGATGTTGAGGGGGGAGAGGGAAAATGATTGCTCCCCCTCCTCTCCGACCAGATACACCCGTAGGGGAAAATAAATGAAACAACTAGGATGTCTGTTTTGTCCCTGCCATTTTGTTTATGTCCTCCGGAACCATGGTAATGAAAAGAAATGGAGATGTTCCTTAATTGCTAATGGAAAACCCACTCACCGTTGCTGCATTACTTCCATCACTGGAACCATCAGTTTCCATGCTGTTTATGCCAAAACAGAAACTAAAGTCAGTATGTATTAATCGGCCTACACCGTTTTCCTCCCCACACCCACACCCACTCACAAACCACAATTTATTTATATTCACAAACCTATGAGAATGTGGATTGTCAGTCTTTCCATTGCCACTGTCAGCATGGTTATTTCCGATTGACATTGCAAGACCATCAAACCCTTTCAGTTTACTGATCAATCCTCGGTCTTCTTTTCCAGAAGACTTGCCCGATATATCCATACCCGTAGAATCAGCAGCCTAAACAATATCACACATATACAGTCAGCAAAATGGTAAGCACAACCAACAGCCATAAAACTTGAAAGAAATACATATAGGATCTTACAAGTGCTTCAGGTGGAGGAATGTCAAGACCATTTGCACGTGTGACCTAGAATTTCAAAATAAATTAGATTGGGTTGGGGGTTAGTCCACTCGACAGTAATGTACATTTAAAGCTTAAAAGAACTCTAAAAGAAAGTGAATCCAATCATTTATTTAGTCTACCACAATTTTTATACACCTATATGTCTCTTTTTGGAGTTATTTTTGTGTCATGTTAATTAGCATACTGCTCACACTCTCCATCACCATCGGATCATTTGGATGTCTTTTTTCCTTCAACTTCAACATTTTACAAAATCTTCAAAATTTTCCAAAATTCTCACATATTGTCGAGCTTTTAACACCTTCCAAAACTTCCCCAAAAAAGCCACTTTCTTATGACTTGGACACTTTTCCAAAATATTTACTCATAGGACAAGAAGTAAAGTCAGTGTACATCTCACCCTTCCCATAACCTTCTTATGACTTAGACATACTATGTATGTTTGGTTTTGTTTACTCTTAACAAAAACGGATACTTACAACTGGAACTCCAGTGTGAGCATAAACTCCTCCGTGAGCGTATATTGCTGCATAAGGTGCACCATAAGGAGGTGGCATCATAGGCTGGCAGCAGATTATAGATAAAAATTAATTCATCGTGTAATCTATTTGTTCAAAAGACAATAGGTTTGCATGGTCCCATCAATAAAACTGTTAAGAATAAGATTGGACATTACTCAACTTTAAAAGAGCTATCGAGAAGATGATTATTGTCCAACCTTTTTAAATGGCAAATATATAGCTGGTGTCTGTTCAACATATATCGACTAGATTAGATACGGTTGGTTAAATACCTGGGGTGGGCCCCAAATGTATGGGTGAGGGGCATGACCAGGTGGAACGGCTGAGTTGAAATACGGAGGTATGGCAACCCGGTGACCATAATATCCCTGCAGATAACAGCATCACATTACTAACTACAATCACTAAAGCACCAATGCAGTAAAAATAATGTACTCTATATGCTTAATTCTATCATCTACCTGTAATGCTGCCCAATCAAGATACATGGGAGCGTTCCCGTGGTCCTGCCAACAATTTAAAAAAGAACACAATTATAAGCACAAATTGTGGAGAAATTTAGCATTCAAATTGTAAAGGGAGTGGGAATCTAAGTGTGACTGTATTTGTTGCCTAACTCGCCCCAAAAGAGCTCTAAAGAGGTGAGGATATTTAATCGATGTAGGATAACTCCAGCAGTATAGACACGTAAATATACAAATGTTATGTTAATTTCCTAATTTCAAGAAATGTGAATTTTTTGCTCACCGGTGTGGAAGGAGATGATTTCTCGGGCTTAGAACATTTCCCTTCCTCGCTGCTCCCCATGACTTATCGATGATCCAGAAGTACCCTTTGCGTTTTCTTTTCACTGATTAATCTAAATCAAGCTAAGCATCTGTGTATCGAAGCTTGCCGAAAGACTTCAAGCTGAACAAACAGCATAGGTTACGAGCTTGTGTTTAAGCATAGCAATAAAGTTGAACATATAAGGTGGAATACAACACGCGAAAAACACATAAAAACTAACTATTGAGGTTGAAGTGTGAAACATCCTAATCTCTCCTTATTTTCAGCTACTCAGATTCTTTGTTTCCACCAAAAACACTCCAAGCAATTGATTCATTAGGGTGTGTTTGGCATGACATTTCATCCCATTTTGCATTGAGGGCCTCCAAATTCTGTTTTTTAAGGATTAGATTTTAGCTCTGTTTGTATGAAAGGGATTAGTTGAATTGATAAAAATATTGTTTTTTTCAAAGCTTATAATTCAGAGACGCTTTTGTACTGAATTTGTCCTTTTTAAGTACCCCAAACATTTCCAAATCATAATCTACTCGCAATTAACGATAATAATGATTGAGTAATTCTTCTTCCCTAAAATCCGAAACGTTTGAAAAAAAACAAACAGGTAATTAAATAAAAACCATAATCAATCATGAACTATAATTATTATTATTATAACAAAACATGAAAAAGCAAGATTTAAATTGAGATTAATGATGAAATAAGGCCTCACGCCAAACACGTACCTTAGAAACTCCGAAAGCTAACAGCCTGAAACGGTCGGTCGGAAATTCATCGGCGAATTTTCATTTCTGGGGAAACAGAGAAAGGGGGAATAGGAGGGGTGGGGGAGACAAGGGGACATCCACGTCACGGAACACGTGTAGGGGGGAAGCTGGAAGGGTGAGCTGGCACCTGGATAACCGTGCCAGCGGAATCCGACGTCAACTTGCGTGTACACGTGGCAGATGGCGAGTCGATCTACGCGTCCCCGGTTTTTGCGTCTCTATGGGCCTCCCATTGCGACCGGTCATGTGGCTGACGTGGCCATATTTAAGCGTGACGATTTATTTTAGGTGGCAAAAAATAAGAAATTACACCGCGAAACTAAACCACATTCTATATGACATTTCACGTCCGAAAAGTCAAATTGCCGAGTAAGAGTAGTTCTAAACGAAAAAATCTTCTTTTCTCTCAAAAAATAATACTTGCTCCGTCCCTGAGTGTTTGTCTACTTTGACTTTTGAAACTGTTCATTTAAGCACTTTGACTCATTAAATTCTCTCAATGTGTAAGCCTAAAAATAGTCATGTGTGATCTTATTTGATTCGTCTTAACATATAGATTATTAATATATAATTTTTTAATATACAAATTACAAGATAAAATGGATTAAAGAAGTGCTTTGGATGATGTGCAAAAATAAAAGTGGACAAATACTCAGGGACGGAGGGAGTACGGAGTATACAACATACAAACTATTAATTATATTAAAGTGTACTCAATATTGTAATTTAGTCTTTTCATTGAATTGTATTAATAAATAAATTTTATATATAACACAATTAGTAAATTTTTAGACGTCAATCGTAATTTTTCTTATAAATTTTACAACTTCAATTTCTGAAAGTCTTTTATTCGTTGAATATTATAATTTATTTTCTGTTTATGAAAATCATGGATTCATTTCAAAAAATGTATTATTTTTTATGTATTTTAAATTCTTAATTTAATAGAAAAAACCCGCAACCCACGTACCTCTAAAACGAACTGTTTGAAACAAGCCGGGTTACGATCGATTCTAAATGTTCTTTTCAACAACCCAGCTTGTCTCAGCCCAATTATTCTAAAAATAAGTCGGGAACGGATCCTATGAAAATCGACCCGTGCACCTCCCCCTAGTTATACCCATATAAGTTAGATTATTTCTCCCGGACATGTGTTTGTTCATTTGATTTTTTGAGTTAATTCAATGTACTTTAATCATCATTTTTTCTCCATTTATATTTCATATTTCCACAATTAAATAAAATTTTAAAAGTTTCAACAAATAAATCTAATGAAATCATTCTTTATACAAATGTACATTACCATTTTTTTAAAAATGAGGTCTAAAAGTCCATCAATGTTGAGTAAAAAATAACAAATTAGACGAATACACTAGGACTAAAGTAATATAAATTTGATTTAGTCACGATGTAATGCTCACATAAATAATGGTACCTCCGTCTCAAATTAGATTACAATTTTCGTATAACAAAATAAAAACATGTGTTTTAAAAAATTATTTTATTTAAGAATTTGTATAAGAGTAAAA
Source organism: Cuscuta australis (assembly GCA_003260385.1). Lineage (NCBI taxonomy): Eukaryota > Viridiplantae > Streptophyta > Magnoliopsida > Solanales > Convolvulaceae > Cuscuta > Cuscuta australis. The sequence continues at coordinate 4,615,568 of NQVE01000015.1, read as the reverse complement.
CTGTTAAGAGTATCTCACATCGGAAAAGTGTGAGAAAAATAATCGGTATATAATTTCTTGAGTTAAACTAATTAATAGATTGGATTCAATCTTTTAATGTGATCTGACCCAAGTGTCTTATTACCCAATCATGTTGTCCATACCCCATCCCAAATTCTATCATGGTATCGGAGCAAGTTTTGACCCACCTCGTTTGTCAAGGTGTCCGTCTAGACGTTCATTCCTAGCCCCCCGTTTGTCTTTAGCCCAGTTGTCCGTGTGGAGTTTGTATCCAACGACCTGTGGCCCGTTTAACACGATTGCTCGTCTGGAAGTCCATACCCAGCGGCTCGTGGTCCTTTAGGTGTTGGCGCTCAAAAAAAAAGTCAAGGGAATGAGAGTTAATTTGCAAGTGGTCAACCGGTTAGATTCAAAATGGCACAGTTGTCCACTTGAGGAGGAGTATTAAGAGTATCCCACATCGGAAAAGTGTGAGAAAAATAATCGGTATATAAGTTCTTGAGTTAAACTAACTAATAGATTGGATTCAATTTTTTAATGTGATTCAACCCAAGTGTCTTATTACCCAATTGAGTTGTCCATACTCATCCCAAATTCTATAAAAAACATACTTCCTCCAACCTATAAAACTTAAATATTAAAAAATTATGTGAGAAGTTCCAAAAAATAAAAAGTGACATAAGTATTTTATTATACTAAATACCCGGAGTAATCAATAAAAACAACACGTGACAGGAATAATTTATTCTATCAAATTATGAATGAAAACACCACTTACCCTAATTTTTGAATAATAAACCATAACATTTTTTAGACACGAAGTATTTAATTCATGACGTGTCAACATGACTCTAATACGGAGTACTTCCTTATTTAGATTAATTCAAACAATATTTTTAGCCATAAATTTTTTTTAAAAAAAAATTAGACGCGAGTACGTGCAAATGTGGGGCCACAACAGTCATTGCTGATGTCGGTCACATTTTCGGTCCATTATGACGTGTCAGGTCCACAATCCATTCCCGAAAAGATGACCAGAATGTGTATGCTACCTCATCCTCTCGCCTTTTTATTTTTCATTTTTTTACATGAATGCTTAGGGCACTAAAAAAACTGATACTCCTAAAATTCATTAGTAGTTTGGTTTAATACTTCACACAAAACGGAAATTTTTTTTTAAGTTTTTTATTTAATTTTATTTAAATATTGGTATACAAATAAAAATAAAACTTACATATCTAAAAACTGTAAAAAGTAAAATTCAATAATACAAGTGATAACTAGAATTTTTTGTTTTATCGTATAGTGCTCTGCAATGAAAGATACGAGACATTGAGAGTATTTTTCAAGCGGCTCAAAGTCTCGAACCATATCATTCACAATTTAAACTTCAACCATGCTAGAGATAAACGAAAAAATTTGGCCAACTCGTCTGATTTTGATAGATTTGTTGGACTCATTAGCTGGCGAGCTTATGAAAATATAGTTCAACTCGAGCTCATTAAAAATATTTCACTCCGTATGTATTCGATCTAGTGCTCTGGGAATGTTTTAAATTGATTTTGTTGAACTAAAGTTTACAGTGGGAAAATTAAAAGTGAATAAGTCGAATTTATAATGTAATTTGTTTGGGCTTTACAACGGAAAAATTAAACAAAATGAAAAGAGAAGGACGCCGAAGGTCGGAAATCGAACGGATAACGAAAGCGCAGTCGTAGGAGCTTCCCTTAAGGTAATATCGCCCGCCTCCGCACTGGCTAACGTGGACGATTCCTTCCGAGGATAAAACCACTAATATGCAATGCCTGGAGTGGTAGAACCGTGCACCGACGAACTAGAACGTACAGAGAATTACTTGCTGGAAAATTTGAGTTGTGTGTTACTCCAGTGCAATTAGCCTCTCCTTATATAGGAGAGGCTTTGGCTATTCGTATGGACCGGCGGACAACACGAAGAGTCTCCAGTGACTTTTCACACCGCATGCATGTTTTGTTATTAACGAGCGTCTACACGTGTTCAATTCAGTCTCGTAATAAGACAAGAGGTGGCCCACGTCATTGCCACGTCACGACGCGTCCCGCACACGCCAACACACATTCGCGCGCACGTGCGGGCCGAGCCGAGCCGAACGGCGACAGTGCGCAAGGGATCCTTTCCTTCCTCCTTCTCAAATTACTTTCGTCATATAATCCAATGCTATTGATGGATACCCCAGACTGGGGGTATCCGACCCAACAGAATAAGCGACCCAACAAGGCCCATTTAATCGAACGATCCAAACACACTCGGGAAAGGGACCCCTGTTCGGCTAAGCGAGACTTGAAAGGAAACCAAGGTCTCAAGGTGACAACCGTACTCGTATGTGTATCCCTTCTCAGCTCGGATACATCCACTCGGACCCGGGACAAACCCGGTCGAACCCTCCATGGTTGGCCTCCAACAACTGAGCATGTGCACTCGGCCTCTGCCGCCAGCTAAGCACTGTGGGCCCACTACGGCGTGGGAGCATGTATGCCTTGTCTAATCAGCGGGCCCATGATTGGACACCTTGATACGCTTGTTTGTACGATTGGTTGTAGCCACCCTATTGTTTGTACGTTAGTTGTAGCCACCCTAGTTTGCAATCATGTTTCTTGCACCATCAATCAAAAGGCTTGACCTTAGTGGCCCCGACCTCCCACTAGGCTATAGACTAACGACTAGGAAGCCCAAATATGCATTGTATAAATACTCCCCCCTGGAGGAGGAAATACACGCTCATTTTTATTACTAAGCTAAAATATTCACTATACTCATACAACCAAAGGCACTCGGCTAGCATATAAATAGTGAAAGATGAAAGGTCCCAAATCCGATATGAGAAACATGGGTTTACTTTTTTCGAGTGTCGGACTTTGTGAATTAATTTCTAATTCAACCGATCTAGTACAATTTTTGGCGCATAATATGTCGAAACATTCATCTCACTTGGGAGATTATTTGTCCATAAATATTTTAGAAAAATAATTTTGTGGATTCTACCAAATTTAGGTCCGAAATTGCCCTGTTACAAGCTAAATGTTTACTTGTCCTTAATGAAAGTGAATTGAGTATATTAATTGAGGTGAGCAAATTATTCTTGTCACAACTCGTTTTATAGAATTTTTTGTTTAGTTTTTTAATATGTAATTTTTTTATTATTTATATACAAATTTGTAAATAAAATAATTTCAAAAAATGAGAAATTTTGGTTTGTAATATCTAATTTGTAATCAATTTGACGAGGGAGAGAGTAGTACTAACTGTGAAGTTGTAATAGGAAGGAGTGTGTACGTAGTGATCCGGGAAAAAGATGAAGACAACGATGTGGGAGTTCTGGGCGGTGGTTTTGGCGATTGGGGCGGCGGTGCCGAGCAGATGTGAGGGGAAGTGCTCGTCGTCTTTTCCGGCCATCTTTAACTTCGGCGACTCTAACACCGACACCGGCGGTTTCTGGGCAGCTTTTCCGTCTCAGGGCCCTCCCAATGGCATCACCTTCTTCGGAAAACCGGTCGGGAGGGCAACCGACGGCAGAGTCATTCTTGATTTTCTGGGTACCTTTATTAATCATTTTTTTCCCTTCAATTTCACCCGTTACGTTTTAATCATAATTATTCAAATCGTTGAATTTCTGGCTTGCAGCAGAGGGATTGGGGCTGCCATTCTTGAGCCCATACTTGAAATCAATCGGGTCGGATTACAGGCACGGCGTCAACTTCGCGACATTGGGTTCCACCGTCCTCCTCCCCCACAGCTCCCTATTCGACACCGGCATCAGCCCTTTCTCCCTCGCGATTCAGCTCAACCAGTTCAAGCACTTCAAGGCCGCGGTCGACGGCGGCGGCGGCGGCGCTTCCACATTCTTGCCACCGGAAAACGTGTTCGGAAAAGCCCTCTACACGTTCTACATTGGCCAGAATGACTTCACCGGCCGCCTGGGGTCTCTGGGCATTAGTGGTGTCCAGCCCTTCTTGCCCGAAGTTGTCTCTCAAATAACAGACTCTATCAAGGTAAAATATTCGCAAATTTTTCATGATTATGACTAAAATTGTCACAATTTAATTCGCTTGTATATGATGTGACACTGATGTGCAGGAAATACACGGGATGGGAGGACGCACATTCATGGTTCTCAACCTCGCACCGATAGGGTGCTATCCCGCGTTCCTCGTGGAGCTTCCTCACAATGCTTCAGATATAGACCGCTTCGGATGCCTCATTTCTTACAACAATGCGGTGGTCAACTATAACAACATGTTGAGAGACGCCCTCCGGGAGACGAGGAAAGGCCTTAATAAGGACACAAAGGTCATATATGTGGACACTCACTCCATCCTTTTAGAGCTATTTCGCCACCCCACATCTCACGGTACGTTGATCAACTAAATATAAATGAATGAAACCCTTAATGAGCGTGAAGTAAAATCTGTTAGTTAGGCCTAACACGTACCCTTAAGACAAATCTTGTCACACATACTATTTGTACTAGATATGTGTGCACTCTAATTAAATGTGTTTCTAATTTGTTGCTAGGGTTGAAGTATGGAACAAAAGCATGTTGTGGGCATGGAGGGGGAGAGTATAACTTTAACAAGGACGTTTTCTGCGGGAACACAAAGGTCGTGAACGGAGAGAAAGTGAGTGCAGGAGCATGTGATGATCCGCAGAACTACGTGAGTTGGGATGGAATCCACACGACAGACGCAGCAAACAAGCTCATCGCGTCTGCCATTTTCGCCAACAACAACAATGCTTCATCTTATTTCGATCCTCCTTTTGCATTTCATCACCATTGTGATATCCATCCCATTAGCTAGTTATATAAAAATGTGCACTATACAAGCTATACCTAGCTCTCTGACTTAAATAAATTGTGTGCCCTTGGCTTTGTTAAGTACAAATTAAAATGAATAATCAAATTAAATCTACCATACAGACAACATATTGCACACCAATACATACCAATAACCAAGAAAGGTTTATATATAGTGATATTACCTGCAAAATTTTTGATACAATACCGTCTTAAAATACAGAGTGAATATTTGAGGCTGAGAACTCAACATTTTTGCTACAAGAATACTTGTTCGTTACTTAACGAGTTAATGGTAGTGGTTAGAAAATTCTTTCCTAAAATCATAAGAACACACACTCCCTCCTAATGTTAAGTTCTTTTCTAATTGTCGGTTACACTTTTGGTGACAAAAGTTTAATAAAAAATGTCTATTACATTATATTACCAAAAAATGTATAAAAATATTATACTTTGTATTAAATGAGTGTATTTTTAAACAATTAAATTTTGTTTTATTAAATTAATTCTATAACTTTATATTATCTGCGTATCAAAAAAAATTTACAATTAATTTTTCATGATCAAGTTTTACAAACCTTAATCACGATTATAAAAATATGGTATATATGTAGTTATCATGACATATAAATTTAATATAGTGCAAGGGCATGGTCTTGTAGGTTAAAAAACTTCTCCAAATTAACAATTTGGACTTCTCATCAATCCCGGCGATCTGGACTTCTCATCAATACCGATGACTTTGGGTTTTTTCTCCGATCACCACCGCCAAAATAGAGAGAGTTGCCCAACTTCGTGCTCCGTCACGGCCGTGGTTGATTGTAGGATCGTTTTCTGGAACTTCCCAGTGGGTCACCCATCCTGGGACTACTCCAGTTCCAGCACGCTTAACTACAGAGTTCTGAAGTTAAAGAGGTGCCAAATGCTTCCTAAAACCAATTGGTGATAGGAAGATGGACACTTTGTATTTAACCACATCTCTCTGTAGCCCCAAGCCAAGGTAGATTCCTATAGGGCACCCCCTATAATTCACTACGGCAGTGCGGAGCCCCACTACTGAGCGGTGGATGGACAGGAGGGGCTTCGCAAGATACACGACTCGTGTACCTCGTTAGGTTGGGCTGTCAGTACCCGATACCGTGACTAGCACAGCAGCGAATCCCTAAGGGTGATCGATGGTTCCCCATAAGACCAACATTGATGTTGTGCCTCATCAAAGAAAAAAAAGAGTTGCCCAACTTCGTGCTCTATATTTTAAATAACTTTTTAAAATCTAAATTTAAATAACTACAGAATTTCAAAATACAAAAAAAATCTATTAGAATTCTAATTCAATACAACCCTTATAAATTGTCAAAGAAATTGCACAAAATCAAAAGGAGTGGATAGTCCGCACAGGCACATACGGAGTAAAAGATTTCGAAGATAGAGAAGGGACCAATGAGAGGATTTCTCTCACAAAACTCTTCCTCCCTTGGTAGATAGATAGAACCCAAAGTGTTGCGAGCGAAATACTCCCTTTCTTCCCCTTCTTCCATTTTTCTCCATGGCAACCGCAGCTTCCAGTTCCATGGCTGCGCCGGCCGCCGTGCTCAACCCAAGACCCACCGCTGCCCCCTTCAGACGCTGTGCCTTTCCCCGCCTTCGACCACCCCCAATCTCCGTTCCTTCTTTCCACGCCTCCTTCAAACTAGCTGGTATTCTCCTCTTCTTCTTCTTCTTTGCTCCAAATATTTATTTTTATTTTTATTGTAGGAAAAGGAATTTCTTTATTTCTCTCAAATTCATTAGAAAATTCATTTTTTTAATCATTTGGGATTTTGGTTTTAAAGTTGGGATGGGATCTTTACTGCTTGAGTGATGCATCCATAAAGTTAGAACCTCTAATGAAGGCTTAATTCTTAATTATTCTCAAATGGTCAAATCTAATGCCACACTGCCAGTGTTGAAGAGCTTCAAAAAGATTGTACCTTTGTGCTAAAGAGATGGAATGATTTGACATTATCTTTGCCCTAACAATGCAAATGTTTTCTTTCAATAGCATAAATTTGAAGCCAGGGGGATCAACCTTATGTACAGACTACTTTTGCTGATAAAAAATACATTATGATTTCTCAACTTAATATTAGTTTATATTGGGGAGTTAGTGGCTACTGCATTGGCATGACCATCTCAAAGTGGAAGCTTTATCATTTGGGATTTGATTTTTTTAAAGTTGAGATCTTTACTGCTTGAGTATATGCATCCATAAAGTTAGAACCTTTACCATTTGTTTGGATGGGGAGAGAAAATGAGAAGAAAGAAATTGAAGAGAAAATGAAGAGAAAAAAATTAGTGTTTGGATTGATAGAAAATGATAAGAAAATGGAGAGAAAAGAGATGAAAAAGATGGAAGTATAAGAATCTTGTGGTGGGAGGATGATGGTATCAATTTCTCACCTATGTTGGGGAGAACTTTTTCCCTCCATTTCTCACCTAGTTTTCTCTCCTCCCTCATTTTCTCACCAAAACAAACAATAGAAAATGTTTCGTGATGTGTGTTTTCTCACCTTGCATTTTCTTTCCTTTTCTTATCATCTTAACAAAGTGTTGATGAAGCCTTATTTCTTAACGATGCTCAATTCAAATACCCACTGTCAATCATGGAAAACTTTAAAAAGATTGTCCGTTTGCGCTAATAATTGGAACCCTTCAACATTATCTTGTCCTGACGATTCAAATGTATTCATTGAATTAACCAATAGCTGTGTTAGTGCATTTTGTTTGGGGGGGGGGGATGAATCTTACATAAATACAGCGTTTTCTGAAAGGAATGCAGTATGAATTCAACTGAGTAATTTTTCTGAAAACAGAACACAGGAGGTCTTCTTGTCTGCAGGTCAAAGCATCTTCTTCACCTAAGGACACATCAGCTGTTATCGATGCTGAAGAACTGTTTGCTGATCTAAAAGAAAAGGTACCTCCCATCCTCCTCCCCTCTCTTTGTACTTTTTTCCCTTTTCCTTTTCTGCTATAGTTTCTCTTGATGCTTTACTATGATAGTTTTCTGTTTTTTTCACTCGTAAATAGGAATAAGACTATCAGTGTCAGTCTCTGTGCTTTTACTTTGTTCATGTTATTGTGTTACTTTGTCTATGCTTCTGTGTCTAATTTTGTTGTATCTTGGAAATAACATCTCTACTTTCGAGAAGAGGTAAGGTCTGCGGGCACACACCCTTCTCAAACCCTACTTTTTTGTGGGATTTTGCTGGGTTTGTATGTTGTTTGTTGTTGTAAAGTACTAAAGTGCTTGTTTCATTTATTCCTTCTGGTCCTACTTTTAGTGGGATGCAATTGAAAACAAGTCAACTGTACTTGCCTATGGAGGTGGAGCAATCTTTGCAGTTTGGCTATCTTCAACTGTTGTGGGTGCGATCAACTCCGTTCCTCTGGTACGCATTCTTCGTGCTCCTTTATATGAACTCTGTGTAGTCATTTCCGGTCATTGTTCAACGTGTTTTTTTGCATATGCGATATTTTTTTCATCTTCTCCAGCTACCCAAAGTGATGGAGTTGGTGGGGCTCGGGTATTCCGGGTGGTTTGTGTACCGTTACCTTCTCTTCAAGGTATGTTTTGGGGTTTGCATGCATTCTTTGTTACTTTTATTAACTCTTATCCTTATGCTAGAGTCTTTTTTTCTCTGTATCGCTTGCAGTCAAGCAGGAAAGAATTAGCAGAAGACATTGAACAACTGAAGAAGAAGATATCAGGAACTGAATAAATAATGCATAAGTTGAACCCCCAGCCAACATCATTTTAAATTGATCATCTTTTACATTTTGTATAAGAAATAGTATTCTTGTTCAGTGTTAATCATGCAGAGCCAGAAAGCTTGTGTGTTTTTTAAGGTTTCATCTTGCTGTAATGTAGAATCTACACACCCGTTACAATTTCATTACCCACTGTTATTTTCATATACTTTGAAATTCTGCAACATTGGACAAGCACTAGAGAATGGGAATTCTGAAAATTGAAACATGAATTATGTCATGTAGCAATGAGAGTAGAAGAAAAAACACTTGTGATTAGTCAGAGAACAGATGACCATCAGTTCACATCCCATTTACACACCATTTTAGAAAGATTTCTCATTCATGCATACAAACTTACAAAGGGTTCAAAAGATTTAAACTACAGCTGCTACCATTGGAGAGAAATCAAGGTCGCCGGAACTATCCGCCGGAACTATCCCCACACACGAAAGTACAGAGAAAAAAAATCACCTTTTTTTATTGGAAATACTCAATCAATAGCTCGTCAGCGGCGGATAGTGAGCTCGGCCCTAAGGTGGAGAATGCCATTGATGAAGTAGGGGCTATCATCGGCCATGAAATTAGCCCAAGACATGCCAAACAAGTTCCTGTACCCCACAGCTTTCCCCCCAATAAAAGTGTAATTCCCCTTGTATTTGCTGATGAACTCTTCTGTTAGCTTCGACCTAGCTGCAAACTCGTAGTCGACCGCAAACGACATGGACCCCTTTTCTTGCATCCCAAGAAAGAGGCCGAAGCAGTGCGACGAGCTCTGTTGGTCCATGTTGCAATGGGCAGACAGGAAGAAGCCTTGTCCTCCCAGGTGGAACGCCTGAGAATACACTCTCCCGGATGGATACAGATTTGCACACTCCTCGCGTTTCAGATCCAAGTAGACGATGCACTGATGACGTGGCGTCTCAAACTCCACCACCTTGATGGGACGGTACTTGTAGGCCCGCTCGACGAAACGGCGGCTGGATGAAGTGGAGCCTTCCGCGTATTGGGTCCGCTGCCGGTGCGGGGAATCTGCCTTGAAAAACAGGGCATCGAGGACGTGTTTGGTTGCAAACTCGTGGTCAAAGTCATTGCAGACGAGGATCTTGCGAAGCTTCCTGCAGCTCACGTAAGGGAAGCGTATGTAACGACCGAGGTGGGACCCAAGAATTCTGTGTCGGTCCTCCAATTTGGGATAGTGGACCCTTGCCCACTTCACCACAATGTCATATACTGCATCCTCTGATGCCACTTGTAGGTCATCACTTGCCAATATTGCTTCAATTCCAGCCAAGGGTAAGTTCATGACTTCCTCTTGAAACCTGCAGTCCCGATGTTGAATGGACCCATTATGACTATATGCACACAAAAGCCTTGAAATTGAGCCAAGAAACTAAGTAAAAACAGGACTTTACTTGGAAACATCTTTGTAGCGAGCAGCTAGAAACTGCTTTGCTGCATCGGTTAATGGCTGAACAGCGTCGGCCATCAGGACGCTTGAAGGAAGCTCTAGATACAGCAATGCTGCTTCAGGAGTCATTGGTAAGTTACGTAGTTGGCGGCTGCAGTGCCTCATGCATGAAGCAACCTCAAATTTATCAGCAGCCAAAAGTATATCCAACAAACCACTTGCAGATGTTGTTGTGAGAGTATTGCTATACATGAAGTTCAGGAGCTCCATCAGTGCAGCTTCCTCTGTTGAACAGATAAAAAAGCAAGCATATGATTGCAGAAAGGGTAGACAATTCCAATCAAAGTCAGAAAATAATCAAGAATATCATGAAAGTTGTTAAAAAGAAAATTACCGGATGCATAAATTTGAAGGGTGACTTGTCTCTGCTCTGATTCCCTCATCCCATTAGAGAAAAGCTGCAGATGATACAAGACAAAGAAGGTCATGCACTAATTATATAATGTATGACAATGTATGTGCATACAGCTATATGAGTCACTTGCACTCCCCCCCCCCCCAATGTGTTTACAGTAAATTACAAATTTACACGATGACTGAAGTATTTATATTTACCTTGTAAAAGAATGGACTTTTTGCTGCCAGGATAGGAGAGCTGATATGTATTGTTTTGACTTTAGTAACCTTTGAATCCATGTTCCAATCAGAATCTTCGCTGTCAGGAGCTTCGTCTCCTAGTTAACCAAATAGTCTAATTTTAAACATTCAGCTAATTTCATTTGACTGAAGTATTCATGTATCATGAGATCCACCTCATATTACAAAGTACTGCTATATGGACAAAAATCCTACCAAATCGTGTGAAACAGCTCCTTTCTTTCTACGAATACATATAAGTTCATTAATTACCTTTAATGCATTCAATCTTTCTCAACCAGGTTTTTAAAATTGGACTTCAGAAAGTGTGACCATCCTAAGTTACTGTAGAATAATATGTACATGAGCAAATAGCTCATAAGAGATTTATAAAGACCTGAAGGTGCCTCTTCAATCATTGCAACCCCTTCCTCTTCTTGGTTGTCAGTATCAGCATCAACATCTTCTTCTGGATCAATCTGGTGACAGCTAAGAATCTGTTCCTCTGGACATATGGTTATATCCAAAGCTGCAAACGAGTGGCATATGTCTGGTTATCATCATAGAAAAACATGCTGGCATAAGAAAGAGAAGAGGTTTGACTAGTGCGAGATATATTTGCTGCTAATGCTTTATTAATTTATTTCCAGGCGACCATGCTAATTAGTTTATTTGGGTAATAAAATGGAAGAAGCAAACTAAGGTCCCAATTTACAACCACAATGCAATGGGGAATGAATAATGAATGTTAACATCTTAGTTTGAATGAGATATATGCCGGAAATGCAAAATCCATTAAAATAGTTTTAAGCCTTTAATTCAACAAACATACCCCGTAGTAGAACGTTACATAACAAATACTACTTGCCTACTTGGATGGTAATCGAATCACGTTGAAGAAACCCTTGTGTGGAATCCAAGGACAAGAATGAGCATGTTTAGATGCATGCCAAAATTTGAACTTCAAAAGTGTTTCATTGACATTCCCCAGCAAACTTCTATGTGAAATGGCGATTTAAGGGAACACAAGAAACAATATAGTAATAAGAAATATCTTCATAGATAAAACATTGCAAGAGAATTATATTCTTAAATCATTGGGGATTGTTAATGGATTCCAGCTGCCAATTTATATCCGATCACGGGGATTGTTAATGGATTCCACAAATTCACCCATAACATCTATGCAAATCAAAACAAAACAACAAAATTGTTCATCGAACATTGTTAAATGTTAATGATTTTTAAAAAATGATAAAAGAATCTTTTTTACTCTTTGTTTCCCTATCATTTCTTCATCACCCCAACCCAAAAAAGAGAACAGATACATCTACATATACATATACACGCTCAACAAAAACAAAAATAATAAAAAAAAAAGAAGATATATTGAGGTATAGGGGACGAACCGTTTTCGGTGGTGGTGTCATTTTCCTTGCGGCGTTTGCGGTTGCGAGCCCAATCGGCGATGCTCTGATAGCCGTCGGATTCGGAACGGTGGTCGGTCGGGTCGGCAACAATCTCGATCCGCAACAAGCGGTCGGAGAAGTTGCTATCGTTGAAGGCGAAGGCGAAATCGGGCTGGTGGCCGGACGTAGGGGAGTAATCGGGGTCCATCACGGCGGTTCCCGGGTCAAACAGGTCCAAATTCCTGTCCTTCATGGCGCTGGTGTGGTTTCAACCTGAAAGGATCAACAAGATTCCACTGGTAGGGATGAGCCCAAAAGTAATTCTTCTGAGCTGAAGTTTGAATTAAGCTCTCGTCTTCATCCCCTTTTGTGGGTGAGAGAAAGAAATAGAGAGAGATCGAGAGAAAGACAGGGGAGGGGGGAGGGCATTTACTGCACAATTCAGATTTCGCATATAATTCCGGACTACAACAGTAGAGTTTCAATAAGTTTATTTTTATTGTGCATCTTAAATTGGCAGGCAAAGTTCTTTGGATTAGAATTGGATTAGGCTTCCTTTTGCATTTTGAAAATCAATTCTAACATTAATATTTTCAGAATTAATTTACGCTATTAAAATTTTATAAAAGACAAATGTTAATCAGAACATTGATTCGAAATAAGACTTTAGTCCATTTGAAGCACTTTTTTGGCATTTACGAGTTATATATGTTAGATTATTTTAATGAACTAATATATGTGAACTAACAAACTAAGATATTTATACTTGTTCTAAAATTAACATTTATATTGGGTTAATTAAAAGATTGAGTAAATTTCAAAATCAATTCTTTATAAAAGAGAGTTTTCATATTTATTTCTCTATCATTAAATATTACTCATATGATCTTTCTTTTACGGGTATATTTTTACCAATAGTCTTTTTCTGACCTTCTGTCATGTTGGTGTTAAATTAAAGGCTAAAAGTATAATTTTACATCAATCATATGTCTAGTGACATATTCTTATATCGGCATGACGAATACACAACAATAATGATTGTGGCTATGGATTACGATTATATCAGAGACGACATCTATAAACTACGGAGTATGATTTCAATAGAAAAATCAAATGACAAACGACACATCAGCGATGGCCTTTGACATGGATAATGACATGAAATATATATTAGGGGTGGGCAAGAATCTCAATCCCGTTGTCCCGACTCATGCTCACCCCTAATATATACACCGTATGATAATTGTGAAATTAAGCTTTTAGCAAACACGATAATGGTTAAAAAAACAAATTGTGGAAGATATCCGTAAAAAAAGAACTACATATGCGATATTTAATAATATAAGACTAAATATGAAAATCATCTATTATAAGAACCAATTATAGAATTTATTTTAAGAGATTTAATTTAAATAAAGTAGACCTAATTAAACATCTTATACGGTATGAAATTTGTAACGTGTAAAATTCAGTAGTAAACTTCGAGTTAATAAGGTCTAATGTAGTTGCTATAATGTAATAGAGGTTGGTCTCCAAGACAAATCTCACGAGTACTTCTCTATTTCCATCCATCGAGAGAGATTCATTGAGATTAATTATCAACCTATGAAAGACCACATTTCTTTGCGGTCAAGTCAACAAATGTTATGAAATCGGGTTATTTACTTAATTGTTTATTTCATAATTTTGATAATTTAAAATAAGTTAATTTATTAATTATGTCCCAACAATATAGTACTCCGTACGTAATACAACATTGATATGCATAAAATTTAGTCCTGATGTATCATGTATGGTACATACCCGGTATATAATTTGATATGGTTTGAGGATTTAGTATATATAATTACTCCGTATAAAAAAATTAAGGTTGAATTTGACCATTGGAAGTAATATTATCTAGTCTAAAGTATAAGTGTGAGTCTAACTCATTAGTTATGAGGTCTCTATGTAGTATTCAAAGACAAACTCATGTGAGGTCGTGATCTAAAACGAACAATATCATATTAAAGCGTATCTAAAAAGTGAAATCCGCATCAATCCTAACACACTCTCTTACGTTGCGTTTTCGCCCCTAGCCGCGCTTCAAGTAGCATTGCCTTAAGTGAGTTCTCCTTACAACTTTGAGCCAATTTTGCAGATATTTCTTCACCTGTTTTTTCTGATGTCCATTTCTCCACCACTATACTACTGCCTGCACCTGTAAAAGGACCAAAATAACCTTGCTCATGCCACTGCTTGCTCCTTCTTCTACAAGACCCATTGCGCAAAACCTTTGTTTTCTCAGCACCCTTTGAATTCCTCACCTGATGAATCTCATCTCCATGTTGCTTGTTTGGGCTAAACAGCGCGGGCAGCTCGGGCAGTCGTTCCGATTGGCATTTCTTCATTAAAGGATTCAATCTCTTCCTCTCTTCTTGTTCATGTGATTTCCTCCCATTAGAGGATTCTCCTTCGACAATCTCGTTTCTTGGAGCAGTTTTAGTTTCTTGTTTGGCTCTCAGAAACTCCTCTATTTCAGAGCCTAACCTGTCCAAGATTGTTTCTTTATGAGAATGGTCAATGCCCTTCATCTGCAAACGTTCGTCCAGCCATGCTTCTGAGATATGAACAACCAATTTATCATTTTGTTCTTCAAAAATCTGATCTTTTCTTGATTGGCACCTCAGAATCCTAACTTCTTTTTCGTACTCTTTTATCTCTTTGGCAAATTCGTCGCATAAGTTTTCCAGCACAGCCCGTGCCTTCTTTTCTCTTTCGACCTCTAGCTTGGCATCAAAGAGAGAGGATTTCGCTTCCGAGAGATCTTTGAACTTCTTATCTTGTTGGAGCTCTTTGATTCTGGTTTTTGAGTGATGGAGTTCCCTTTTCAGGGACTTAACCAGCAAAATGTGGGACGCGTTTTGTTCTTCGAGACTCCAAATCCTGTTGAGCACCTGAAGCAACTCAGTTGATGTATTGAGGCTGTGACTTGAATTCCTGCTTCTGCACTTAGTGTCCATTTTAGGAGGGATCATAGCTGGTCTATAAGTGGGAATCTGTCTTCATACAAAAAAAACGATTGAATCCGATCGATTGGCTGATATTTGTACAACTTGAACTCTATATATAGGAGAAAAAGGTCTGAATATTACCTCCATTGAGCTGCTGCAAAAACCTGCAGGAGACTCAAACAGCATAGTATTGCAATTTTCTGCAACACGTCGATTGTGTTGCTTCTTTGAAGCTGCTGCAGGCCTTCTTGAATCATCAGCTGGCTGTCACAAGAACAAAAAGAATTATAGTGACAAAGATTTACACTAGATGATCTTCTTGAAGGATAATTCGAAGTTTGAACCAGAAAGTTATGGAAGTACAGCCAAGAACCATGCAATGCAACACCAATAGCTAGCAAAATACTTAGAGAAAAAGAACCAAAAGAAAGTATCAAAGAAGTTTTTACCTGACCTGGTGAGCTAGGGAAGTGAAAGCCCTTGTCTTTGGAATAGTAAAAATTGGGTTTAGGTCTGTTCATCATGACTATGATATGGGGCTGCTGAACTTCCCAGAAAACAGACCCAAGTTTTCTGACAGAGAGAGAGGAATTGGAAGGAAAGGTTGGATCTTGGAGAAGAGAACCATCAATCTGAGCCAACCCATATCTCCATTTTGATGAAGGAGTAGAATTGCCCAATCTTTTCTCCACCAAAACCCCTATTTTCAAGCCTTCTTCTCCCTTTTTGGCCCTTCCTGCTTTACCTTTTCCCTTTATTTCCATCTCTGTCTCTCTCTCTTTTTTATCTCCCTAATTTTCAAAATTCTTTGCCTCTTTGGTGCTAAAAGGAAGTAGCTGTCATTCTCCTTTCCTTCCAAGATTTCAAAACTATATTATGATTGCCCACCGCTTCAGCCTTTTAACTTTATCTCAAACATGGCAAAATTTCATGTTCCTGTAGTTTTCCCCCCATTGAACAGAGTATAATAGCCGCCCCTGTGACATTCTGGTTCACTAATTGTCTTCTTGCCTTTGTGTTTTTTTTCCTATAAGAAAGTTGTCTTTTCCTATAGAGTCTCAACCTTCCAAAATGAATTTTATACCTTAATAAATTGAAGTTTAAAAAAAGTGAAAATGTATAATTACAATTTGTTTAGAATGAATAGAAATTACTTAAGCTACACATTGTTTTCTTTAGAAGTTATATAAGAAAATATTAAGTTTATTTTGGACGGATAAAAAAACGTAGGAAGTTTATCTTGAAACAAGTGAAATACGGAGTATATGTTAAAAAAATTGTTTTAATCTTGTCATTAGATTTCGGAAAACGAAAGATGGTTTTTTGAAATGAAAAAATGATGGATCTTATTCGTAGCCCAACAATTATGCGAGAAGAGACAATAAATTAAGCAATGACAATTGTCAAAATTCGAAATCGAAACTTTCTACATTGTGGCGTTCAATACCAGTCATTTTTTATATGCTCCCTCGGAATGGTTTTTTTTATTTAGAAAAAGATCCTTATGAATGAATAAATATGAAATCTATAGAGTACACAATTATTAGAGTAACCAGTATAAAGCATTAAAATAAATGTGTTTAGTCATACATATACAATGAACACAGTAGTCACCAACACAAGCATTTTAGACCTCTAGCTTTTGTTATATCAAGACCTTTATCAAAGCTCTAACCTCATTACTCTGACCAGCACCTTCAAGGATTGAATTGTAGGTAATATGATCAGCCTCCTCAAACATGTTGGCACGGCTTAGACAACCAAGAACCGTGTAGTGAAAGACCACGTCCGGTTTAACGTTATTCGGTTCATTCATCCCCATAAACATGTCGACCCCAGTGGACCCAAAACATCGCTTGGTCAAATGTTGGGAGTCGTGTGTTGGGTTCGATCCCAACCGACAAAACGAATTAAATATTACTTCCAAATAAAGAAATGTGAATAATTATCCATTGGCTTAAGTTTTTTGTTAGAAAGTGCATTAGATCGTACTTTATATCGGAAAGTGATCAAATCTCATCCGATAGTCTCCACCTGGTTCACTTGGTCCACCGAAATTCTAACACGAACATGACCATTCTCCACCATACACCGAAATAAGGATTGAGCATCTACTTACGATATGATTAAGATGCCATTTTTGTTACACGTTTAGTGGTAAGTGCTTGAAGAGTTGCTTACTTTATGCAACTATATCCTATGATAAGCTCTCGGTAGAGAAGATCTATCTGGCATTCAAAATTGCTTATTATAAGCAACGTTGTTTCTGCAAGCAATTGTCTGTATCTTAAATATTAAAAAAATTATAAATAACAATCAATCATGTATAGAAAAATGTGTAGCTAAATCCATCTATGAAGTTGTGACTTGTGGCTTGCTTGTGTTTACCATTAGATCCAAATGTAAATGTGCACTAATTAAAGATTGGTCTTAAGATTATTCCTAAACGCATCCCAAGTGTATGTGTTAATGTGTATCAAAGAGCTAATTTGAATATTCAAACTCCTTAGTGCCGGCAATGAATAACATTCCAAGTCAAGAGTCAACTGTTCAAGGCCCCGCGTACGTCCCTTGCACAATTGCAGCAAATGCTTAGCTGCTAATATATGTTAAATAATTTTTGATATGGCATTATGGCTATAATTATTTTCTTTTCTTTTCGTTTTGAATTTCACAAGCCAAACATAGCGTAAGGATTTCTTAATATGTGACTTTCGAACAGACGTTAGACAGATCAAATCAATGATTTCATTGTATAAACACAAATCAATTGATTTTTCTAAAATTACATTTGCATCATTTTTAACAAAAAGTTTGCCTTTTATTCATAACCAAGTCAGTCTTAATGTAAAACTTTTGAAAAAATCAATATGCTGCAGTGGATGGACACAACTTGCATTGATTATGTAAACCAATTCAATCCAAATCTCCACCATCACCAAATTTTGACTCCAAAGTTATAATCAACTTGTGGGGTGCAATTGAAGGGGGTGGGGGTGTGCCGGGCAATGTCATGGGAACCTTGCCGATGGACCATTGATAATAATTGTACCACCCTTACTAAAAAGGTTGAACGACCAGCCCAGCAACCCCACACTGCGGACCGATAGGATTGTAAGGGAGGTAAGTCATAGTATAATCTCAATCATGTAGAGCATCAGTTTTGTTGCTAGTCATAGTATAATCACATTACTATACTTTTTTGGTAATGTATATGACCATGTTTGATAATGTAAGTCCTATTTAGGGAATAAAAACATGCAAGTCCTATTTTATTATATTTTTTATGTTTTAGTCCTACTTTGGTCTTTCTTCCTTTTTTCAGTCAACTGTTTTCAACTTTTGACCTATAATTAAATAAAATATATATTGTATATTAATTAGATAAAATATTATTTTGAAAATATTTTATATAATAAATCTAATAGATATATTTTTGTATCAATATCTAATATCATTTTTATTTAGTTTGGAGTAAATGTTTATCAATTTAGACCGAAAAAAGTTAAAAATAGACAAATACTCCGGGATGGCAGGAGTTGTAGTTAAGACCAACTAATCTTTTTCTGTCTTATAAGTAGCTTATAAGTCCGCTAGCTATTAAACATAGAAAAACGTCATGAGCTAACTTATAAAAATGCCTTGGTTGGGAACATCGTTTTTTATTAGCGTTAGCGTCTTGGATAAAATTTTAATGGTGTAGATTAATTCTGAAATCTCTAATGCTAAAGGCTACCGTCGGATAGCCTTTTCAAAACGCTAACGCTAATGTCAAACGGGACCAAAGTAAGTTAAAAATAGCTTATATACAATTTTGACATGTTTATAAACACAGAGAAATATCCATTAAATTTCCTGGCAAAACATCATGTGCATGCATCATGCTCCTCGGAATTTTCCTAGTCCACCCATTCACACTTACGTACAGAGCTAGTGGAGGTCAAGAGAGTCGCCGCCATAGCTACCTCAGGTGCCGTTTGGCTTTAAATCTCTACACCTTAATTAATTAGCAGGCATCATCTTGAGCTTATAAATAGGATATAGGCTGCCCTGGTTTACTTAGCTTCCATCATCATAATCATCATCATCAATATTATTGTAACTAATAAGATGGCACATAATAATATGGCAGTAGTTTCCTTGTCATCCTTTTTGGTCATTTGTTTGATAAAAATGTGCGCGGCAGGAGAAATAGCGATATACTGGGGGCAAAATGGGAACGAGGGCACTCTCGGAGACACTTGTGCCTCCAACAACTACAACATCGTCAACCTTGCTTTCCTCACCGTGTTCGGCAACGGCCAGACACCGGTGCTCAACCTGGCCGGACATTGCGACCCGGCCAGTAATGGGTGCGTCGGCCTGAGTGCCGACATCAAAGCCTGCAAGAGCCAGGGCATCAAAGTGCTCCTCTCCCTAGGGGGTGGTGCAGGAACCTATTCCCTCTCATCTGCTGATGATGCCAGGTAAATAAGTCTATAAACTCATTTAGGTAATGGGGGTGTCGGTCTTGAGTCGATTTCGGTAATTGATGGAGTATAATCTTTTAATGTGATTTGACCCAAGTGTACCACATCCATCGTCTTAAAGCTTTTTTCTCGTTTGTGTTGTTCACACGGTCAAGCTATATTCACTTACTCTGGATGAAGTAATATATACAAGTACTTATTTATTTTGGTGAATCATTTGATGTATAGGAATGTGGCACAATACCTGTGGGACAACTACCTTGGAGGGCAATCAGGGTCGAGGCCGCTAGGGGACGAGCCCCTAGACGGAATCGACTTCGACATAGAGCTGGGCGGGGGCCAGTTCTACGATGAACTGGCCAAGGCCTTGACCGCTTTCGGACAAAAGGTCTACTTATCAGCAGCCCCTCAGTGCCCATTTCCAGACCAGATGCTGCAGGGGGCCATAAACACCGGCATCTTCGACTACGTCTGGGTCCAGTTCTACAACAACCCTTCCTGTCAGTACTCAGGGGACGCCTCCGGTCTCCTCAGCTCCTGGAACAGTAATTGGGCAAACATTCCCGCCGGACAAGTGTACCTCGGACTGCCTGCATCTGTCGATGCCGCCGGAAGTGGGTTCATTCCAGCCGATGTGGTCACTTCCCAGATTCTTCCCGCCATCAAGGGCTCCGCTAAATACGGAGGCGTGATGCTCTGGTCTAAATTCTATGACAATGGCTACAGCTCCAGCATTAAACCTGCAGTTTGATGGATAGAAACTTCATATATATGTTCTTAGTAGAAGATAAATAAATAAACATACTCCGGGGTATTTGAAGTTTGAACACCAATAATGCCCTCCCTTGCCAACGGGAGGGATCCAGTGCAATTTCTCCTTGTGTGAGAGAATTGTAAATTTGTAACAGTATATTTACTAGTCCCATAATTATATGATAATACTATGAGTGAATCACATACAATAAAGTTCCATAACTTCTACTGTCTAGTCACAACATATATTAACTTGTTTCCAATAGAGTATACAACAATAGACTTTGTACAATCCTACAAAAAATAGTCACCGGAGAGTGCGTAAACAGACATTATCCTTATTCAGAAGTAGAAAGACAGTTTCCAAGAGACCCCAGCACAAACACAAAAGCACAAATATCTAAAAACACAAGACAAGAAGCACATATATTGGCACCATCAATTAGCCCATAACACAAAAAAAACACACATGTACAAGCCACACACTTTGCACCCACACACCAACAAAAACTATACACTAAAGCTCAAATGTCTACCCAACTACTCTGGTCTCCGGACATTCATCTTTTGCCTCAAAAGAATTTTATAAATGCACTCAAAATTGGTCCTGCCTTGCTTTACAACAAAGTTGATCCTCATCAAAGATACATAATTCTGCTTTTGCCTCTTGAAAAAAATTACTAACATATAAATTATTCGAATCAACGTAATAACTACATCTTGAGATGATAGAAGTACACCATATGTAGTCAATATAATAGCAACCCCAACCCCCACAAGTTGTGAATATGGTGGTGGTGGTGATGTTGACGATGATGAAGAATTGAAGGGTATCCTAGCAGCAATTAGTGTCCAGATTAGGAAGGGGGGCCTTAGTCTAATCTTCCAAGAGGGGACTCAGCAGCATGATCATCCACGAACCACAGACCAAATTCTCTAAAACGTTTTATCTTCTTGTCGAAGCCGGTGATGTAGTTATTGTGAATAATAACAGTCATTCCCTTGGTGTCTTGCACCCATGTTTGGTTCTTAAAGTATAGACCACCCGTTGGGAATGCCGCTTGAGGAAGCAGATACAAATCCACCTGCATTGATGATTTCATTTCATACACATTCAAACTCAGACTCAACTCCCATACAACTGAATGAAATATTAATGATCAATGACAATGAATGCCATCAATCTGATATTTGCCAAAATCTCAGAATCAGGAAAACGGCTTAATAGGAAACTCAGAAAAGGGCATACCTGTCCGGCAGTTTTGTTTAGAGCCCAGTTAAAAGCGGGCTGGTCATTAGATTTTTTAGCCTTGGACCATGGCTGAGCTTGTAGTTCTTCAATCCACTTCTTCATAAGCAACTTTGCTCCATTCGTGGGACGCATATAAATCATGCAGCTGCATATGTACGTTCGGCCTTTTTTCCCCGGTGGTGGCAAATCATGAGAGTGATCCAGAGGTTTGACCTGGAAGTAGTTCCAAAAAACAGAAGAAACAGGCCAATTCTTAATTTCAATAAAGTAGAAATGAGTAAATGATTTGAGAAGAGTAAAAGAGCTTGGAAAAGTGAAGATACCGCAGCCATGTCATCTGTGAAGTACACATCATGCTCCCCTTGCAAGTAAGGGAATGGATCAGCTAACCAGACCATATCCACATCATTATACATCACATTATAACCAAGCTCCAAAATCTGCAGAAGATGGCGAGGCCTTCTCGATGTAAAATTGAAGAAACCCTGTAAAACCAAATTATCATCCTTACTTCAAGCTGGAATTCATCAATTTAGCAAAATGATATACCATTTCATTCTTTCTTAAAAAAGATTTATGCAGAAAAAAATGTGTTAGCACTGCCAAAAACCAGTAATCACCAGCTATAATAATGTGAAAAGGAAAAACACAAATCCTGCAACTATAATCTAAGCATCATCAACATTCTTGATGAAGGGCTTTACCAGAAACAATATTTAGCTAGAAAAGTAGCAGATTCCAACCATAATACACCCATTAATGACATGTCTAAGGATAGCTAATTCAAATGTCGATGTGATCAGAACCCATATATACACAGACAACTCCGTATTGCTAAACATCAAGACTTTGTTTTTTCAAGAAAGTGATTACCTGAGAGCCAAACTTGTGAGCACTCTGAGACTCCACAGCAGGAGGGATCAGAACGGCATGGCCAGGCCACCTTTCGTTCACCTTATACAGAGTCGCGTAGTCCTCAGCAATCACCAGAACCTTCTCTTGCTGCTTTTGCCTGGCAATGCTGATCAGCCAATTGTTCAAGAAGGGCAAGTAAGGCTCACTCACAGCGCAGACAATCAGGGTCCCATTTCGAGCCACTCCGGCCGCCGCCGCCGCCAACGTGTAGTCCCGCCACTTGGATTGGGAGACCCTGGAGCTATTGCGGGCCTGGAAAACCCCGATGCCGGGGATTTGAGCCCACGGAAAGAGAACTCCGAGGATCACCAGAAGAACGAGGAGGATGACTAGAGATGTTCGGTTGAAGAGGAAGGCGGTGTGTTTCTGGTAATCCTGGGGTGAACGCAGGGACAAACCGTATTGATTTCTCAGGGTGTTTTGGATTGCCCTCTGGTGTAAGAAGGAGGACATTGTGCGGTTTGAGAAATGTTCATGAATTTGACTAACTCAGATCTGTAGAGATCGGGAGAGGATTTCTGTGAGTCTGGAAATCATATCAGACTGCTTTGAAGAGATCGCCGGAGGAAGAAGACGACGACGACGCGGATCTGGTCACAGAGTTATGGGCCGCTGCCCGATAAAGGCCCAACAGCTCACGAATGTCGGCAAATCCATAAACAAATTTTCTTTCCATATTCAAACAATTTTCATTAAGCTCGACATTGAATCCAAATTATGAAATTGAAATTGGAATTGGAGAGAATAATTCTAGTTCTGCTTTTTGGTAGTACAATGTGAATTTGGAATTGGTAGTGCCAAAAATGAATGAGAATTAGAGAATTATGCATAATTAGATAGAGTAGTTCTATATCATGTATGTTCAAGTAATTCCTTGTACAAATGTATTCATTCTATAATATTTAGAATTGTAAATGTCACCTAATTTATCAAACTATATATATGTGCACTAATTAATTAAGCTCCCGTCCTAATCATCACTCGTTTAATTTTGTGCTTCACAAACAAAGTGGTAGAACGTGCAATATTATTATTATTGCTCCTTGATGGCACATGAAGTTTAGCATTCTCTTCTTGGTCGTCACCAAATGACTGCTGATTCGGGGCCGCAACAATAATAGGTTTATAGCCCTCCGACGAATCCTGAGAATAAGGTACAAACAATAATGGCCCATGACATCTACTCTCTATGTTTTAGTACTATTCCATACAAATTTTAGATTATAGTATTGTCGTGAATAATAGTCTTACAATTCCCAAGGTTTGCATGGCAACAAATGATGCCGGACCTGGCCTTAGTGATCTACGCCGAGTTGACGCTGACGTTTTTGTCCTCGTACCCTCTTCCGCCCCTGCACCAAACGATGCGTATATTGTGTACAATATACAATAAAAGTAACTTTTTCATCAGATTGCTCAAGGTTAGTGGCAAATTCTATATATGCATGGTTCATCTTGAGTGTACCTAATGATGACGTCGTCGATGTTCTTCCTCCACTCATCTTTGTATTCTCATCCCTGCATAGAAACGTTATACGGAGTAAGTTGTACGTCATCAATTCATCAAATCTTTAATAAAAATGATGATGATGATGAGTGATTATATATATAAGATGATGGAAGAACTACTATACCTCATGAAAAGAGAGTATGAAGCCCTTTTTAGTTTTGATTTGGCTTGGGTTGCTATATGCCATGAAAGAGTTTTGGGAGCTGGCGAACCTAGCTAACCAAATATACATATAGTTACTTAACTCCATCACATAATTAACAAAACACTAGCAAAGTCGCATCATAATTAACATATGCTCCCTCTCTCCCTGGAAATTCTTCTTATTTTGATTTTTTAGTTAAACTGTGATACTCTTTGATCATTAATTAAACATAATTTAAATAAATAAATGTTATAAAATTTAGATATATCAAAAATATATCTTAAAATAGGAAGTGTCACTGTTTGACAAAAAAATCAAAATAGAAAGTATTTTCAGAAATGGAGGGAGTATAATTGGGGATTTTAGAAGTGTGTGTGTGTATATATGCATGCATGCATGTATCTTTACCAAAGAGAACAAGTTTGGGCTTAGTGGGTTTGTTTTGCAAGTGACTACACATTTCAGTGGGCTGCAAGCTAGAGGAGTCGACCTTCTTCCCGACTGCAAGAGCTGTTAATTATACAAGTAGGAAATAATTCATACATATGTATTCTATCGCACGTCAATAATATAAGGGAAATTACTTAAATATTACTAAAACATAATGATTTTTCCTAAATAGCAATGTAACATCTTTAGTCATTATCCATTAGTCATTATTCAAGTAAATGTTCGATATCACAGGACAACATGGATATTATTAAGTGCTACTTAGAGAATAAAACTATAGGTTTAAGTGCTATTTAGAGAAAATTTTAGTGCAAATATTTCATAACGTAATATATGTAGCTAGTGTTGTGGACGTAACGTACGTATAAAACATGGGTTAAGTAATTAAATAAATAAATACCAGGCAAAGTGTAATGTTTGTGGTGGGTGGGATCGGCGGGAAGGAGGAGCTGTTGTCGGAGGCCTTCTTTGTCAATATAGGTTTTGCAGGTAAGGAGTTTTTGGTGGAGACAATCCACCTTGGACTCCATGTCCTTTAGTAGTCGTGTTTGTTCTTCGTCGTCGTCCATGATTTGGTTCAGTTTCGAAGCCACTGTGCCTATGTGGTCTACTGCACTCACCACTGCTCTCTTTGCATATTCTCTTAGGTTCTCCACCACCCTACATCATTTACATACATATATATATATAAGTCAGTTCTAGACTAAATACCATTAAAACATACAGAATACTACCTTCGTCCCTGAGTATTTGCCCACTTTGGACTTTTTTCTAGTCAACTCTTTACAACCTTTGATCTATGAATGACTAAATAAATGTATATTATTTATTAATTAGATAAAATAATATTTTGAAAATATTTGATATAATAATACATCTAATAAAACTATTTTTGTATCAATATCTAATGTCATTTTTATTTAATTTGAAGTCACAGTTTACCAATTTTGATCGAAAAAATAAAAAGTGGACGAATACTCGGGAACGGAGGGAGTATGCGTTTTCTCCTAATGTACGTACGTACATAGCACCTAAAACTTTTTTATTACTTAAATAATACTTGAACAATGTCCAGTTGCGGTGGACATTTAGTTGAACAGTGGTACTACCTTGAAAAATTAAAACATATATATGGTACTACATTGGAAAACTCACTATGTTCAGTACTCCCTCCGTACCACAAAATATTACCCATTTTGATGTATTTTTGGTCAAATAATTATACGCTTTGACCATAAATTAAATATAATCTAAATAAAGAAATATTATAAAAATTTGATATATCAAAACTAGATTCTAAGATGAATCTAGTTATAATAAATTGATATTATAATTCAATATACTTTTTCTCACAATTTGTAGTCAAAGCGTATAATTGTTTGACCAAATACTATTCAAAATGAGTAAGATCTGATCTTTGTGGAACGGAAGGAGTACTATATAGGTAAATTCTTCTATGTTTAAGACTCCTTCCTAGTTACTTCCTCCGTCTATCAAAGATCTTCTAATCACATATTACGAGGCGTGATCGATTTAGTTTTCAATTCAGTTTGTTTGATTGTAGTTGTAAAATTTAAAAATAGAATTTATATAGTAAAAAACATGAAAAGTTTTACAAAGATAGTAGTAACAAGACTGTATTATATTATTTTTTGAATCATAATAAAAATAAGCAAAAAATGAGTCAAGTTTGACTATGTAAAATTGAAAAGTGATCAACATATATAAGTTCTTGACTTGAGCTAAGTAATTGGTTGAATTCAATATTTTAATATGGTTTAACTCAAGTATATCTTATGGCTCAATCCAGTGATTCTTACATCATCCTAAATTCTATCAAAATTGAAAAGTGTCTGAAAAGATCTATGCAGACGGAGAGAGTGTCGAACAAGGGGTGTGAGATTGTATGTAGGAGATTATGGGAAAGAACCGCACATACATCCAACTCTGCTTGCCATATCGGTATGATTTTTCGGTACGCTCCGCAGCAGAATAAAGTTGAGGCCCCAAGTTGTTGAGTTCCTAATAATCATCAACACATTTGCAACATGTACAACAACAACCGGAAAAATTAAATCAAGCAAATTCAGTGAAATTGATACGACTACTGAAAAAGATAAAATACACAACTTCTTTTCCTTTAAAGAAAAAAAATATAATCTTAAATTCCTATTAAGATTATATTTTCAACCTCACCTAAATTCCTCGTAAATACAAAAGTACATCATTTTTTCTGGGCAGAAATTGTTTTGCGATAATTTTTGACATTTTACTATTTCAGGTGGAATTATTTTGGGAAGCACATGAAGGAGGAATACGTAGTATTCATTTATTTATACCTGTAAGGCATTGAAGAAGCTCTGGGTTCGGGCCGCCGTGGAAACCTCGTCGAGACTGGTGGTAGAATTCTCCGGCGGCGGCGTCGGCTTGGCTTCCTCCACGACCATCTATCCGATCGGTCGGTCCCTGGCCACAAGCTAGCTAGCTACTTTCTCGATCGAAAATAGGTAGCTAGGCGGGATTCTATAATAAGTAGGAGGCATGCAGTTAATTATTAATTGAAGTAAGGTATATAATTAATATATATAACTACGCGCAGCTGTGCAAGCGGCGGCGGCGGCGGAGAAGAGAAGAAAAGAAGCTAAGGGGGAGCCGCGCAAAGAAGCAATCTCATGATCGAGAATATATACCATTACTATTACTACTACTTCTCTACTAGGGAGTAATTAGCAAAGCTTATTTAATTTAATTTTAGGTCAAAGTTTACCAATTTTGATCGAAAAAAGTTAAAAATGAACAAATACTCATGGACGAAGTGGGTAGTAATTAAGAAAAGTTCTTTAGAACTAGATAAAATTAAAAGAGCTTAATATCTCCCCATTGGACTTTTCACGGTCTCCAATGCGACACTTTGACCATTAATATCTCCATTTTTATATGAATATATATTACAAAAAACATATTTCAAAACTATGTTTCAAAATAAATCTATTGATAATAAATTTATATGAAAATTCAATATATATTTTCCGTAATATACGGTTAAATTTTAAAAAGTTTGACTGCAAAACTCAAACTGAGAAATTAATTTTAGGACGGAGGTAGTATTCAAAAAAAATAGAAAAATTGGATGAATGATAAAAAAACATGAAGAAATTGGAAAAAAATGGAAGAAATTAGAAAAAATTAGACGATAATGGAAAAACTAAAAAAATTTAGAAAATCTAAAAAAAACCGTAAACAATTTATTTAAGTGTATTTTTTATATTATTCTCATTCTAACTATTGTTGTTATTCTTAATTGGCTATTTTTTAGAAAAAAATGAAGAAACCGGATAAAATGATTGCTTAAATTAAACCAATACTACATGTATGGAGCGAGAATACCGGACTGAAGGTATTTTTGCAATATATTTCATGAGTTTATGATTTTGATTTTGAAAAATGATGATTAATCATATTGAAACATTTGGCAGAATATAATTAGACAAATATTGGAAAATGATGATTAATCATATATGCATAAAGCACAATAGAAATCATACAAAAACATTATACCAAATGAAAATTCAAATGTAAAAAAAGAACCAAAAACAATGTCAGAAGTGGGATTTGAACCCACGCCCTCTTTCGAAGACCAGAACTTGAGTCTGGCGCCTTAGACCACTCGGCCATCCTGACTAGTTTGTTTGATGTTAATAGATTTCTATATTAATATTCGAAACTCGGTTTTGCTGTCAGTATAATGTACATATATGTACTCCCCTGTTTAAAAAAGAATCCTACATATATGTAAAACAAAATAAAATTTTAAGTATTTTTAATTTATTTTTTTTAAAAGATTGGTAGTATATGAATTAAATAGTAAAACTTAACAATTAAAAAAACATAAAAAATTGTATAAAATAAGAACTGACAAGAATATTTTGTTTGGTATAATGTCAATTCAATTTTTAACACTAATCACTTTATTAGGGAGTACAATAATTTATTCGTACATTATCAACCTAATAAAACACATGATAGAGTTACTACTTGTACTAGAATTCGAACATGTGACCTCTCATTTAAAAGATTTATCACAAGCTGTTTGACACCCGTTGAACGCTTAATATCAAAATGTTCCCATAACTAAAATAAAACTCATAACAAAATTCAATTGAAAACAGGTGAAATGCCAAACAACACACCTAGATTATATGTATCAAAACAAACACAAACAAACACAAACTCTCTGTTTATAAAGCACTGGGAATTGCACTAGTAGAACAGCTAAATCTAAAAGCTAATTCTGCAATCTGCCACAGTTGCTTCCATATAGAGTAACAACACAGAAACAAGTCGTCGCCATGGAACCATACACACGAACACATGAAAAAGCTGAATTAAAAGAAGGTTTTAAAACAAAAAAAAAGCCCAAAGACACATCGGCAACGATATATGCCTCTCCCCACACAGTTCATTCCCTCTTCTTCGCCTTCATCGAAGGCCCTCTGGGAATTTTACTCAGCACTTTTGCATCAAACACAGCATACTGCTCCTTGATCTTCAGCGTTGCTTTTTCGGCAAGTGGGTCGATTTTGTCCTCATACTTCTCATAGATCACTGGAACGGTGTGCAGCAGTACAAATACTGTTTCATGGAAAAGAAAATCAATATCTCACGTGTTTGTGTGATAAAAACGTGAGCAGCGAATCAGTCATTGATTTAAGCTCAACTATTGAATGCACTTACTTATGTAGAACAGTGTCACAAAATTGCACCAACTGCCAACAATGGAGAGGATCCATAGACCAGTAATTACCTTAAAAAGAATTGGAAAGAAATCATATATCGTTGACAAACAGAAAAGACACAGCAAGTTGGCATTGATTGCGCAAACTTCACAATTTTAACAAACTCCACATCAATTACAAACATCAGAATCTATCAACGGTTGTGAAAATTTATGTAAATATGAAGTGTTTGTAATTGAAGTTTATATTTACATTTCGCGAACTATTGCCCCGAGGACAACAACAACCCAGTGGAATCCCACAGAAGTAGAGTCTGGGAAGGGTGTGTGTATGCAGACCTTACCCCTACTCGGAAGTAGAGAAGCTATTGCCCCGAGGACAATGATTAAAATTGTTAAAGATGGAAACTTGTCATCTGTTTCAATAACAAATCTATTAGATGTCTATAAAATGCATTTAATAATGTCAAATTTCCACTAGAACAAACTTGACCATTGTGTTAAGCACAAGGGTCAGCAAACAAGTTTAACCTTCACCATTGCATTAAGCACGAGGGTCAGCAAATAAGTTTAATATTCCCTCTGTCCCATAAAAATCGTCACTCTTGCTTTTATTATTCATCCCACAAAAGCTTCACATTCATTCAAAGGAAAACAATATGTATCTCAAAAAGCTTCTCTTCTTAAGAAATTCTAATCACAGATCTTTCACTTTCAACACTTTTCTTGAACTCCACGTGAATTAAACACGAAAGATTTTCATGGGAAGGAGGTAGTATTTTGATGGCAAAAAGATTCTATTAGGAGGAAGAAATGAGCCAAATACCTCATCAATAAACAATATTGCTTAATAAGGTAAAGCAAAATGCATGAGAAACATTCAATGTCTGGAGCATTCTAGAGCATGGAGGAAACAAAAAAGCTGAGTTGAACAGAACATCAATTTGTCTGCCAAAATTATAAAATTAGACACTTACAACAAGAAATGTCTTCAGATCTCTTCCGGATGCAATTTCTCGCAGTATGGCCAACCCGCGGTTAACTTCAACTGTCAGGGCATCTGCAGCCTCGATGAAGGGACGCTCTGGAATAAGGACTTCTGGGATGCGTGGCGGAGACCTGAGAAACAATGATCTTCTGTTCAGTACATAGAGTCGACAAAGTAAAATAGATGAGCAATTAAGAATAGAAGCTCACTTGTTAATGAAGGTTGATGCATTGGACCACAAGAACGAGACTGCAAGAGCAATGATCAAAACATGGCAGACCAGTGTGAGAAGGTGGTACTCCATTAATTCAAACAGAACCCAGATAGCACTAGCAACACCAAGGACTCCACCAGATATCTTCTTGTTCCTCCACAAAAACAAATCAGCAGCTGCACACAGATTGAGCAGGTACTTTCCATTTTAATGATCACAAGTAACTTGATTAAAAATGTTTTCCTTGTCCAAAAGCCAATCTTCCATGAGCTTGCATTCAATAATACATTTATTGGAAACAAACGCAGAACAGGAATTTATTTTCTCAGCATCGATGCCATTAGTTTCTAATCCCTCTATAGCATGCATTGTTTCCTCTTTTTGGAAACAATTAAACAGCTATACAATCACATCTGCACATTATTAAGTTTTTATTTTCAAAAAACAACTGAGGGCTTAGATCAGCATTGAGGCTGTTAGAAACTCAGCACATTGCACAACCTGAAATGTTCCACAAAGCAGCAAAGCAACAAAGAGGGCTCAAGAAGTTTTTTGTACAAACTATTACTCAAGAAATGAATACAGATCTAGGAACACAGGTTAAACACATTCAACCGCTAAACACCACCATGCTGAGGTTAGATCACAAAACTCTCAATGTTTGTGCATCAGAAAAGAGGAACCGCACAATTGTTTTTCAAAAACTCTAAACCCTAATCTCTTTCATCAAGCACCTGCAAATTCACTTTTTTAATATTCAAAAATGAAATGATACAAAGAACAACTCCGAAATATACACACAGATGCAGATCGAAATCAATTTCTATGCGTATAAAAAGTGTAGGTAGGTGTAGGTAAAAGTAACGTACGCTTGCCTCCACCGAAAACGTGGTGAACCGGCCGTTCTCGGCCAAAAAGCCGCCAAATCTTAGACTTCGCAGATGAATGCGAAGCCGGATGCTTCACGGTCTTTTTCTCAGATTCGGAATCAGAAGACGACGAGCTGTCACTGCCGTGGCCGTGAATCTTATCATGGATCTTGTCCATCAAGGATTCTGTTTGTTGAACCGGATCCACCTGCTCCGCCATCTCCGATTCGATCAGCGATGAACGCCTGCAATTCAGATGGAAATGGAAACTCTTGTTGAAATTTGATGATGACGATGACGACCTCCCAACACTTGTTCTTGGCTCCGGTCCTGGTGCGTACCTATATATTGCTTGAAATCTTGAATCGGGTGAAGCTTCGAGCCTGCGGGTCGGGTCACGCCGCTTTTATTTTTCACTCGGGGTATTTTTTTTAATGTAACAAATCTTAATTATAAATTATTAAGTTCTACTAAAAAAAATTACTTTGACTTTTTAATCAAATTATTAATTTGATCACAAATTGCAGAAAAAATATATTTATTTAGTATGTATACATTTGATCGACACACTTTGATTATAAATTAAATATAATTTTAAGTAATTAAATATTATTAAATTTTAAATTATTTAGACAATGATAATTTGTTTGGGACGAAAAGAGTATAATTCAATGTATTCTCATTTAGATTTAACTTAAAAATAAAAAGTAAAAGTTATATTTATAAATTATGTCAAAGGTCTATTAAATAACAAAATAAGAGACGATAAAAATATTATATTTTATCAAAACATCAATAAAAACATACAAATAAACGTAAAATTACACAACTTTTCACTCGTGAAGTGTAAAGATTTTTTTTTTTGGAAAAGGGGAATAAAAATTAAAAACACCCCCTATGATTTTCGAAGACAAGATTTAGAAACCGGACAAAAACTGATTTCAAATTGGATATTAAATGTACAATAAATTCGTATGACCATAAGATCCAGAAGTTTAAAATCGTACGACTACAAATTTGATTTTAAAATGGTACTATAAAATCCTACTCCATCTGTCCCTAAATAAATTTCTCTTTTTGACTTTTTGAAGATTTAAGGGAGAGATATTTTTGTGTTGATTTTCCAAAAATACCCTTGATATGATGTGTAAAAGTAAGATGTAATATGTAGATTATTAGTAAAAAGGTATGATGTGATATGTAGGATATGAAAAAGTAAGGGGTAAAAATGGTTTTTTAAGGAAAAAGAGAAATTTATTTGGGGACAACAAAAAAACAAATGGAAAGTTTACTTGTCCTGTACGCTCTCAATCTTTTTTTAGCCAATAATTTATTCAGAAAGTGTATTTCTTAGCCACCAAGTTTTCGTTTTTATTTAATACTCCTATTATTTGATCCATATTAAATAATGCCATTAATGTGAACTAATGATGCGAGACGGCCGACCTAGAAAGTGAACTACTAATTTCATATTCAAAAGAATATGGATACGTTTGGTTCTGATGGGTGTATTTCACCCAAGACCGGTCAAAGGAGAAGGCCGAATCTTTGACCGGTCAATCTCGAAAGTTTTAGAAGACTTAAATCGTCAGCAAAACGATATATCATCGGCCAAAATATGACCAGTACACTTCACAAAAAGTATACCGGTCAAACTACGTTGTCATCCTATTTGTTCCAGACTTCGATAAATTCATCCTTCGGAGATTACCCGGTGTAGTTTCTGGGGTTGGAAAGTGTCGGCAGGAGAGGATCTGCGAGGGTTTGGCGTGTAGTGACCCGTGTCAGTAGAGGACAACTGGAGATGCTGGAGAATCCATCCAAGGCACTACTCCACAAAGGGAATGATCCCCTTCACAAGGCGACAAGGCAGCTTGAGGACGAAACCAGTCACCTCGCACCACATCAGCAGCATGCCCCCACGTGGGCGCACGTGGTCCTGTCCCCTTAGCCTAGTATAAATACTCATGTAAACCTCAGAAAGGGGGATCCGAATTCATTCTCTCTAAACTCCCTTGTAAAAGCACCCGTGCATTCTCCGTTATAATATAAATTGGGCTACAAGTGTTCCACCTAAAGTCCTACCGGTCAATCTGCGTGTTTTTACCTTTTTTACTTTGTCAAGTAGAACAAACTATTCTAGACCCGGTCCAGCATAGTTTGACCGGTCAAGTAATTTACACCATCATTTTTGGCGCCGACCGTGGGACGGTTAAGGTTTCTTCTCCTGAACACAAACCTACCCACCAAAACACCACTCGAAATGTCTTCCAGCCAACAAATCAACGCTACTTCCGCTCAGGTGCAGGCCACCAACGAGGGAGCCAGCATCCCTGTGGCTGCTACCATACCGGTCATTTCAGCCCCGGTGTTGCCTCTGGGTCTGAGCTCTGTCCCGACGGCCAGCGTGATCAGTCCCTTCGTGACCCCCGTCCCTTCCGCTGGACCGAGGGTAACGTTCCCACCAAGCATGACTCAGTTCATGAATGACCCTGCCAACCTACAAGCCATCCAGGGCTTTGGCCAGGTCATGGCCATGTGCCAGCAGAACGGGGGGATGTCTTTCCTCCCTGGTATGTTCCCATTCGCCCTTCCAGGCGCGGGACCATGCCTCTACAAGCTCCAATGGCGGTGACGTCGTTCCAGACGCCGATGCCGCAACCATCACCTTTCCAGCCCCAGCTGGTCAGCACCATGGCCCCTGTCAACTTGGTCGGTGCACTTAACACTGCAGGGCCGTCACGTCCCCCGCAAGCTACGGATCCGCAGATCACTCCTGATGGTCACTGCGTCTCGATCGAGAGCGATGACGGCGAGTGGGACATCCCGAGGGCCCATAAGAAGAAGAAAGGAAAAAACATCCGGCCAGCGACCTCCCGAAACTCCGCCTTCGAAAGGCTGGGGGATAGGGAGGAAGGCTAGAGGAAGTCAGCCAAGCAGAGGCTGGGGCAGAGTGTTGCCCACGTCAGCGCATTCGCCCGGCTAGGCGAGGTGCGGGAGGCCGAGCCTGCCCACACCCGGCGCTCCCGGTCTAACCGGCAGGAGCCAGCGAGGACGAGGGCCTCCCACCAGGAAGGGGAGGCAGAAAGCCAGCCCAGGTTACCGGTGGCGAACCGGTTAACCATCCCAAACGACCGCGTCCAGCAGATGGAGGCAAAGCTGGAAAGGTTGGAAAAGAAGGTCGGGGAGAAGAATGACCGGGACAAACCCCTGGCAGGGTCCCCGTTCACCACAAGGGTCCATCTGACACCTTTCCCGCGAAAGGTCAAGATCGACGCCCCCAGATTCACCGGGAAGGAAGATCCGGAGATCCACCTGGACTCCTTCAACCAGAGTGCGACCATGAACGGTTGCACCGATGAAGAAAAGTGCCTAGTTTTCTTCCAGACCTTGCGGAACCGAGCCACTGAATGGTTCAATAAGCTCCGCCCGGGAAGCATTGACTCGTTCAGTGATTTGGCCTCAAAATTCAAGGCCAAGTTCTAGGAGAATTGTACTAAGAGGAAGAAGTTCACCTATCTTAGTACAGCCGGGCAGAGGGAGTCTGAGAACCTCACTCAGTTCCTTACCCGGTGGAAGGAAGAGGTAGACAAGGTGGAAGAGATGGATGAGAAAACCGTCCTCTCCCTCCTCTTGAATGGCTTGCGTGCTGGGGAACTATACAAGGAGTTCTGCCGGAAACCCCCAGCCACGTACCAAGAGGCCTACCATACTGCATGGGAGTTTGCTGAAGCTGAAGCCCAGCTCCGGGCAAAGAGAGAAGCTGAGCATGGTCACAAGCCCAAGCCGGTGCAAGTCAAGAAGGAAGAAGCACCGGGACCTAGCCGGCCGAGGCACCACTATGACCTGGTCATCCGAGTGGTCGATACAGAAGAATGCCAAGATGTCCGGAAAGCACCGGTCATTCCTCCAGAAAACCCTACCGGTCAAGTAGGGCGGCAGTGGTCGGGCACCTATTGTTCGTACCACAGGTCTGATTCCCATAACACCTCCGAATGCAAGAGTGTTAAGGGGGTCATCCGGCAGATGATCGACAGTGGAGAGCTGGGCAAAGATTACTTGTAGAAAGCCCAGGAGAAGAGTCATCAGTGGGTTAGGCCAACTGCCCCAGGGAATGACCGGGACAATGACCGGCGGAGGAATAACCGGCCAAGGGAGCGGCAACCTGCCCCCGAAAAAGAACACATCGGCATGATCTTCGGCGGACCCGAGGGTGGAGATTCAGCCGCGCAGCGGAAGAACTGGGTCCGGAGCATTTACGTGGGAGAAGTAAGTGCTGAACCGCCCAGGTGTAAACATACTAGGAGGGAGCCAATCGTCTTTACTGACCGGGATCTCCCCCCTACCGGTGAAGATCACAATGATCCATTGGTCATCACCATGGACATTAATGGGGTAGATGTCGCCCGGGTACTTGTTGACACCGGCAGCAGTGTCAACATCTTATACCTGGAGACCTTCCAAAAACTCAGGTTGTGTCGAACACAACTTGAACCCCTCAAAACCCCTCTCTCAGGCTTCACGGGGGACACCGTTGAAGCTGAAGGATCCATAGTTCTACCGGTCGAACTAGGATCAGGTGAAAAGACCGTGTGGAAGAAGATGCGGTTCATAGTTGTGGACATCAAATGCGTCCACAACGCAATTCTAGGAAGGCCAGGCATCAATAAAGTCGGGGCGGTGATTTCCATGCCTCATCTATGCATGAAGTTCCACACTCCAGGTGGTGTGGGTGAGGTGAAGGGCAACCAGAGGAACGCCCGGGAGTGTTATGCCCGGGCAGTCAAGAAAATGACTACGGGGGTCAATGTCATCTCCCAAGAGATCACAAAGGGAGAGACCCGGGAGAAACTGGAACCCGAGGTTGAGACGGTGGAAATCGAACTTCACCCGGGTGATTCTTCGAGGATGGTCAGAATTGGAGCAAATCTCCCCGAGGATCTCAAGGAGCAGATTACACGGGTCCTCTAAGAATACGCGGGCATATTCGCATGGAGCGTGGCGGATATGCCCGTGATAGATCACTCTGTTATCTGCCACCGGTTGGCCGTGAGGGAGGGAAGTCGACCGGTACGCCAAAAGAAGCGGTACCTGGCCAGTGACCGGCGAGACTTCGTCAAGAAGGAAGTGAAAGACCTCCTCAGTGTTGGTCACATCCGGGAAGTCAGGTACCCGGATTGGCTGGCCAACGTTGTCCTTGCTCCCAAGGGCGACACGTGGAGAATGTGTGTGGATTATACGGACTTGAACAAGGCTTGTCCGATGGATTCATACCCCCTCCCCAGTCCAGATCAAATGGTGGACGAAACTGCGGGGTGCGAACTCCTAAGTTTCATGGATGCCTTCAAGGGTTACCACCAAATCTACATGGCCAAGGAAGATGAAGAGAAGACATCATTCCTCACACCCGAAGGAACCTACTGCTACCGGGTAATGGCATTTGGCTTGAAGAACTCGGGGGCAACCTACCAGCGCATGGTGAACAAGCTCTTCAAGCCACTACTGGGAAAGACCATGGAGGCATACGTCGACGACATGCTGATCAAAAGCCAGGTATCTCTGAACCACCCGGCTGATATGCGAGCCACGTTCGATATCATGGCAAGGTACAACCTCCGGCTGAATCCTAAGAAATGCGTCTTCGCGGTTCGTACCGGGAAGTTCTTGGGATTCATGGTGACCAAGAGAGGGATAGATCCCAACCCAGAGAAAATCCGGGCTATCACTGAAATGCAAGCCCCTACCTCCGTTAGGGATGTTCAAAAGTTGACCGGTCGTTTAGCGGCCCTCAGCCGGTTCTTTTCCCGGTCAGCTGAGAGATCCCTGCCCTTCTTCAAAGTTCTGAAGAAGGCCAGCGCATTTGCATGGGACGAAGAATGCCGGAGGGCATTCGAGGAGCTGAAAGAGTACCTAGCGTCGGATATTGTATTGTCTAAACCCGAACCGGGTGAAACTCTGTATCTGTACCTGGGAATTTCCCCAAATGCTGTAAGCTCCGTTTTAATAAGAGATGATGGGGCACAAAAGCCCATTTATTATGTGAGCAAAGCACTAAACGGGGCTGAGAGTAGATATACGGCGATGGAAAAGACAGCCTACACGCTTTTCATCTCCGCAAAAAAGTTAACATCCTACTTCCAAGCTCACCCGGTAGAAGTCTTAACTGACCAACCACTGGGTGCAGTGTTGCGAAATTCAACATCCTCCGGGAGGATGGTGAAGTGGGCAATGATGTTAACTCAATTCAATATTGAGTACTGGCCAAGGTCAGCAATCAAGGGGCAGGCCCTAGCTGACTTCCTAGTAGAAATGACCGGTCTAACTCCAGACTTACCGGTCAACAAGCCCACTGAGCAATGGTGGGAGATGGTAGTTGATGGGGCATCCGGTCCTAGAGGATACGGGGGTGGTATCGTGTTCACCAACCCAGAAGGATTCAAGATCTACCATGCAATCATCTTCGACTTCAAGCTGACGAACAATGAGGCAGAATATGAAGCTCTGGCTGGAGGGCTCAGACTTGCCCAAGCCCTGAAAATCAGCCGGGTCAGTATCAAATCTGACTCTAGCCTGATAGTAGGGCAGGTGACCGGTAACATGGAAGCAAGGGAAGGACGCATGGCACAATACAAGGACCTTGTACTTGCCCTGTTGAAAGGCTTCGAAGAATTCAAGATCGCCCAAATTCCCCGGGCGGAGAACGCGGATGCAGACCTTCTCTCCAAATTGACGCAGTATGCTCCCGAGTACGTTTCGAAACTTGCCCGGGTAGAGATCCTTGACCGTGCAAGCATCGAGAAATTGGAAGTCGCCGCAATAACTGCCGGAAGCCAGTTTGACCGGTCAAACTTGGTCGGGGCGGACGACCATTGGATGTATGATCTGATGGAATATTTGACGGATGGGAGTTTGCCAGAACAAGATGACCGGGCAAGAAAAGTGAAGCTCAGGGCACCCCGATTCCAGATTCTTGATGGAAAGCTGTATAAAAGGGCATTTGGGGGGGCCACTCCTGAGATGTCTAACCAACCGGGAAGCTTAGCGAGTCATAGCAGAAGTCCACGAAGGCGTATGCGCGGCGCATCAAATGTCCCGTACGCTTTCCCAGCGCATCATCTTGTTGGGATATTACTGGCCAACAATTGTCCACGATTGTGAAAGGTACGTCCAGAAATGCAGGACGTGCCAAGTATTCTATAAGCATCCCGGTAGACCGGCGACCTACTACCACCCTGTATCGAATATCATCCCATTCGCTAGATTCGGGGTTGATATCATTGGAGCCTTCCCAGTCGCCCAAGGAGGGAAGAAGTTTGTAATCGTAGCCATCGATTACTTCACCAAGTGGATCGAGGCCGAAGCATTGGCCAGCATTACCACGCAATAATGCAAGAAATTCATTTGGAAGAACATCATCACAAGGTTTGGAGCGCCCATGAACCTCATCACCGACAACGGCCCACAATTCCAAAATCCAAGATTCACTGAATACTTGGAAGGCTTCGGGATCAAGCACAATCGTTCCTCGGTAGCGTACCCCCAAGGGAATGGCCAAGTCGAAAACGCCAACCGAATGATTGTGGATGGTCTAAAGAAACGGCTGGGAGAAGCAGGAAGCAAGTGGCTGGAAGAGCTCCCACACATCGTATGGGCATTCCGAGTAACACCCAGGAGGGCTCACGGGGAAACTCCATTCTCCCTAACCTATGGGTGTGAAGCAAGGCTGTCCATCGAAGCTGAATTCCCCACGTTTCGGGAGTCGAATTATCAACCCCAGCAGAATGAGGAAGATCACTTGGCCGAACTCAACTTGGTCGAAGAGCGGAGAATGGCCGCGGAAGTCAAAATGAGCACATACCAACAAGTTTTGAAGAAGTACCATGATAACAAGGTCGGGCCGCGATACTTCCAAGTTGGGGATGAAGTCCTACGAAGAAGAGAAGCAAGTAGACCCGGCGACGGGGGAAAGCTAGCAAAAAACTGGGAAGGCCCATATAGGGTTAGAGCCATCATTCGCCCGGGGACATACCGGTTAGAAACTCTTGAAGGGGTACCGGTAGAAAGAACCTGGAATTCCCATCATCTTCGCAAGTTCTACAAATGATTGTAATACTAGGCAAGGCCTACTTTATTATCAATCAAACCGATGATGTTCAATACTCTATTTGATAGCGGCAGGATTGATAGGTCGAACCTATCCTAGGAGGGCTTCCTGGGTGGATCGAATTCACTTGGCTAAGCCAACTGAGACACAGGCCCGGACCTGGCACGCTGGTTACTACACCGGTCTTGCTCAGTATAATAGAAAAAATATCAAAACCCGGAAGAGGGGCCCGGAAGAGGGTATGCCTGCAAGAGGGCTGGACCTGGAAGAGGGTTCGAACCCTACTTACACGGGCCCATGAGGTTTGACTGGTGTCGGGGAATCAGCCGGCGCCGTCAGATTGATTGGGGACTAAAAAGATGCCCATTAAAAGAAATAGAAGGGGATCGTCCACCGTGGCGCATCCTATATCCCCCTTCTCAGGGAAGACTTGAACGGGGGGGTGAGCTAAGGCCTTCCCGGGATGGTAGAAATCAAAGGGCCATTAAAAGACTTAATCACCCGGAAGAGGGGGCCCTGGAAGAAGGGTGCATTTGAACCTTGGAGAGGGTTCGAAACCATTCGACATGGTTAAATCTCTAGTATTCTTACCGGTTAAGCATATTTCAAGAATTACTAGGTTACAGGTGTTTCCATCTACAACCTACCGATAAAAAAAAAAAGGAATACCCCGGTCGGGTATGGGCACAACATAACTTCGAAAGTTCTACATCCATCGAAAGGCAAGGCAGCTGACCGGTCAAACCATGGAGTAGGAACTCACCGGTCAAACTAAACTTTATCAAAGAGTTGGCAAAACTACCCAAAAGGCCAAAGTAAAGGTCGGCCGGTCAAACTTGTTAAGTTGGCCAAAATGATGAAGACGTTTGAAAAGCAAAAATGGGGGTCTGACCGGTCAAGGTTACTTGAGCTAATCCTTCAGATGAAGATGGGTGAAACTTTTTTCCTTTTTATGCGCAATGTGTGAAACTTTTTTCCTTTTTATGTGTAATGTGTGAAACTTTTTATGATCTAAAATAATTTTTTCCCTTTTTATGTGTAATGTGTGAAACTTTTTGTGATCTAAAATAATTTTTTCCCTTTTTATGTGTAATGTGTGAAACTTTTTGGATAATTTTAACTTGTTTTTAATTTTTTTTCACTTTAATTTACTTAATGCCTCCAGTGAAAAAAATTCCTTGATCCGCCACTTGTCCCGTATTCATTATCTCAATATGCAATGCCTTATTTTAATTCGATCCATGTCAGAAAATGTAAGATGTCTCTCAATAAAGAAATGCTACAATTACAAAATAACTATTTATAAGTCGAGTCAAACAATACAGCACAATAGTCTCAAATATAATATTTAAAATAGTGGAAAAGTAAATGTACAAATGATAAATTTGTAAATTTTAGGTCTATTTGTTTGTGACTCAATTCTACCATTTCTCATCTTGATATTATTAAGTTTTCAAGCATGATTAGAGTTTGTTCTCTTCGAATTATTCTTATTAATGACTTATTATTTATTATTATCGCAATTAAATCATAATAGTTCAAAAAAAGTTTTATAATAAGATCAAATTGAATCATTAGACTTGAGTAGATTAGACCTTAATAAAATAAGATCAGATCTAATCAAATCAGACCCGATTTGGGAATAAAATTTATTTGACAATCCTAATCACTTTGTGAACCTTTCCCCCGACTTTAGAGCACTGGGTATACTCCTCACGCCCACCGGCGTTAGGGGCGTTTAACGCCCCGGGGGCGTGAAACACCGCCCCCCGCCGGCGTTAAAGGGGCGTGAGGAGCCCTGCGTCATTCGTTTAACGCGGCGTGAATTGCTCGGCTCCCTCCCCTAACGGCTTTTTTAGCCGTTGCATGCCATATTTCAAAAAAAAAATCCTATAAATTCAACCCTCCCCAACCAATCTCTCACACCTTCTCTTCAACCTCTTCTTCTTTCTTATTTTTAAATTTTAAAATTCAACCCCCCCTCCCAATTTTCAACATGAATCCTTCCGGCTCCGGCTTCTTTACCGACGATCTCCCGCCCGTCGACGCCGCGATGTGGTATTACCAAGAGTTGGGCGATCGACCGCCGATGTACGAGACGCAACAGTCGGGGTACGTCGACCGAGATTCGTCTCCCGGTCCTGGAGGAGCGGCGCGAACGACGCCGATGTTCTCCGGCTTGCCACGACCCGGTTTCAAGACGACGGGAACCAAGGCAAGGTGCACATCGATCTTTGGAGGATTTTGAGTCGTTCCCCGAAGTGGAAACAACTCAACAATCCCGACGGCGGATCGTTCCGGAAAAGATCCACCGTCGACGCCGAGGTTGAGGTCGACGAGACTATCGGTTCTAGCGATCAAATCCCTCCCTTCAACGTTGCGGATTCCGATGACGAGGACCCCATTCCACGGCCGATCGGAAGAAAGAAGGCAAAATCCATTGCCTCGGGTTCGGGAGGGTCCGCCTCTGTTTCCGCTTCTCCCCGCGACGAAATCGGCCGGGCAATGATTGAACAACTTCGGGCGTTCAATCTCCAAGAACAAGAGAGGTTGAAGCTAAAGGAGAAGGAGTTGAAGCTAAAGAAGCAGGAGGCTGAGATGAAAGTCATGCAAACCGACCCCGGGACGTTGTCGGAGTTTGGACGAATGATCTTTGAGCAAAGAATGAGAGAGATCAAGGAGAAATATAATTTACCTTAGTTTTTTTTATTAATGCATCGTTTTTTAAATTATTGACGCTTTTTTTTATTTAATGAATGTATTTTTTTTATTATTCGTGTTTCAATTTAATTAAATAATAAATTAATTACATTTTATTAATTTAATTTTAGAAGATGTATATTTAAAAATGTAAAAAATGAAGGTTTGAAGCCTAGTTTTGAAGCCCCGGGGCTTCAAACCCATTTCCAGTGAATTTTGGGTGTTAGTTAAAGCTGACGTGGCAGAGAGAAAAAGTTTGAAGCCCCGGGGCTTCATAACCATTACCAGTGCTCTTAGACGTATGAAGCACACTGCCCAGTACTCATAGGGAATTTCACCCAGATTCCAACTCCAACAGAACAGAGATGTTGACTCTTTGTACGTTATTAGATTGAAAATATATATTCCCTCCGTCCCAAAAAGATTTACACCTTTCAAAAAAATTGTGTCCACAATCTCCTACTCATTTCTATTAAAAAATCACTTTTATCCTTACCTTTTCAAACCCTACCTATCACATCATACCTTTTTTTCTAATAATCTACACATCACATCCTACTTTTACCCATCACATCAAAGGTATTTTTTGAAAGTCAACACAAAATTATCTCTCTCTTAATTTCAACTTTAGTCAAAATATGTAAATCTTTTTGGACGGAGAGAGTAATTAGATACTACACTGCAATAGAGTCATTAACATTAAAAAAAGACTTCCTTTGTCTCTAAAAGATTTACCTCTTTACTATTATGA
The DNA here is from genome assembly GCA_003260385.1 of Cuscuta australis. Taxonomy (NCBI): domain Eukaryota; kingdom Viridiplantae; phylum Streptophyta; class Magnoliopsida; order Solanales; family Convolvulaceae; genus Cuscuta; species Cuscuta australis. The sequence continues at coordinate 4,572,644 of NQVE01000015.1, read as the reverse complement.
TCTCTCGATAACTTTTATTTGTTTGCATGTTTTTATTGATCATTTGATAAAATAAAAATTCTTGTCACTTATTGTTTTGTTGGATTTCAAACTTTAATTTAAGTAATAATTGAAAGCTTTAATATTGGGAGAAAGACCAAAGTAGGACTAAAACATTGAAAATATACCAAAATATGACTTTCATGTTTTTATTTTCGAAATAGGACTTACATTACCATACATGGTCATATACATTACCAAAAAATTATAGTAATTTGCGAATATATACTGCCATATTATAATAGGGCAAAGTCACATTACCAAAGTGCAAAGTCATATTTTGAAAAAAAAACATGAAAGTCCTATTTTGGTACTTTTTTTATGTTTTAATCCTATTTAGGGTGATTTCTATTCAATATTTTATTACCCTCTAGACTTGAAACTAACGGCATGAAAATGTGTTTTGGATATTATAATTCTTTAATTGGCTCCGAAATTGAAGTTCCATTTACAATTAAGAATCCAAAGAAATGTTTTCACTTATTTAATTAATTAATTATTTGTTAAAATAGTATCTTGTATATATAAAGTATTTTAAAAATATATAACTTTTACTTCAAAATATTATTATTTTTATTTGAATGAATTGATTTGATAATAAATTTAGTCCATGGTAGGTTTTAATTTAGGTAGTGCTTGGTCGGAGCCGGGGAATATTCTCCCGAAAAATTTTCATTACAATTTCTTCTATTTAGGAACTTAAAGGATAGAAAAATATTTTCTCTCGACAAGGAGAACACATTTCCTGTTTTAATATTTAAAAAATATATTTTCCGTTTGATTTTAAAGGATATCGGTTCTTCATCAATAACAATTAATTTTTTATTTTTATTTTCCTTCTTAAGAAATAAGAAAAATAATTTTTTGAATGAAAAAAATACTTTTTACCAAACAGAGTAAATAAATTTCTTTGGGAAATATTTCCGTCAACCAAACGCACATAATAATATTTTTATAATCGAACGGCATTTTAAACGGCATAACAATTCACTTTACGAATTAATTGAGAAAATATGAAAAATAGAATAATTAAAATCTATTTAAAAAATTACTATAATGAACTGTAGTAATTTGTAAACAAGATTTCCTTTATTTACTTGAAGATGAAATGAAAAAAAAATCAAAAGTTTATTTATGAAGATACCGAATACAAAAAAACAAATCTCATTTAATTTGGAAATTAAATGGACAATATTGTAGTTTATTTTAAGGAAAATTCTTCAATGGTTCTAAGATTCATACTTGTGTAATGAACTTTAGTACATTGATATTGTAAAAGAATTATTCTTTGGACAAAAAAAGATCTACTTATCATCTCATAAAAATACTCCGGGATATAACAAGATCCACATTATATATGTGGACCTTAGAACTATGAAAAAACAAGTTAAGCATATCTGGAATAATTTTTAATTTATTTCATTTATTAAAACAATGACTCTGAAATCTAGTTAAAGCCTTGGGTTAAGTATGGGACAAGTAAATGAGCTAGGGTGTTTGACTACCCATTAGAATTACTAAGGAATAATAACTCAGTTTAGACCATCTATATCTATACTTTATTTAAAAAAAGGGGAATTCCACATTTGCATTTTCCTGCCTAAACATTTCAATCATAATGATAAGTGCTAAAACTCAAAATGGTTATTACAAAATGATAATGCACCCGTGCGTGTATAATTTATTAGTTTAATATGCAAGTGCTGTGTATAAGGTAATCTCATAATTATTTACTCTCTCACTTTTCTTTTATACTTATTACTCCCTCCGTTTCCAAAAAAACTTCTTATTTTACTTGGAGCAAAAATAAAGAAGTGTTAAATTATAATTGACTTCCAATTTTGCCCCCGATGTGGGTAAAAGTAAGATGTGATGGATAAATTATTAGAGAAAAAGTATGATGTGATAGGTAGGGTATGAAAAAGTAAGGGTAAAAATGGTTTTTTAATAGAAAGTGGAAGTGTTTTGTTGAAAGTGAAAAAAATGAAAGAAGAAATGTTTTTAAGAACGGGGGGAGTATTATTTATTATGGTACCGTGTAATAATAATAAACGTAATAATAATAGAAACGGTAACATGTGAAATTTTAATAATAATATGATACCGGGTAATAATAATAATAATAATAATAATAATAATAATAATAATAGATGTAATAATTGCTATTGGTATTGTGTATAATAAAAAAGGTAACATGTAAAACTTTAATTATTTATTATTAATTATTAATAAGATAATTTCATACCTTATACTTTTTGGTACCATGTATAATAAAAAAGGTAGCATATGAAAGAATAATAAGAATATGGTACCGTATAATAATAATAATAATAATAATAATAATAATAATAATAATAATAATAATAAACGTAATAATAATAATAAAGATAAGTTAGTTTTGTGCTATTACCATATATATAATAAATGAAAGTGTTGACTGAGTTTTAAAAAATGTATTCTCATACCATATATTTTTATACTAAAATTATAAATTATGAAATTAATTACTCCATCCAACCCCATTTTTTGTCCACTTTTACCTTTTGGAACTGTTCATCTAAGCACTTTGACTCATCAAATTCTCTTAATGTGTAAACCTAAATATAGTCATGTGTGATCTTATTTGATTTGTCTTAACATATAGATTATTATAATTTCTATAATTTTTTAATATACAAATTACAAGATAAAATGGATTAAAGAAATGCATTAGATGGTGTGCAAAAATAAAAATAGACAAAAACTGGGGACGGAGGGAGTATTAATAAGTTAATTTCATACCTTATATTTTTTGGTACCGTGTAATAAAAAAGGTAACATATGAAACTTTAATTATTTATTATTAATGTAATTTCATATCTTACAAATTTTGGTAACGTGTATAATAAAAAAAAGTAACAAGTGAAAGAATAATAATAATAATAATATGGTAATAATTTGGCATTGTATAATAATAACAATAGATGTAATAATAATAAAGGTAAGTTAAAAAAACTTGTATGTTTCAAAAGTAATAAATCGTAGTGGTTTGAAAATTCTGATATGCAATGAAGACAATGTTCCCACAAATTGTACGAATAATGTAGTTTATAAAAAAGTCTTTCGAAATTTGTAAGTAAAAACTTTTGTACCTTAAAATAATAAAATCTCTATACTCTATTAGATATCATTTTTATGATTCAAAAATAATCTTAATTTAGTAACGCAAATATGGCCCGTGCAATGCACGAATGTGATACTAGTTTTGGTACTCCTTATGTACTCACTCCGGAAGAGAAAAAATCCCTCCCAAAGGAAAAATGGCTGAAGTTGTTTACAGCTAAAGTTATTTTCAAATTAATTTATTTGAAAATTGGTAAGAAACTAAAAAATGAAATTTACAATTTTAAAAATTATATCAAAAGTTCAATAGAGCACAAAGTGACAAGACTATTATTTATCAAATACGGAGTAAGTAGCAAAAATATATTTAAAAAATGAGATCAAAATTGACAATATAAATAGTAAACAATTTAAATTGAGACATAAGTTAATCAAATTGTTTTACGGTTTTGTGCGTTTTACTAGCACACGCATTAAAACCACCTAATGTCAATTAGTTCGACCATACCAATAAGTATATAAAAATCCAAGTAGTATGTCACAATTCCAACTACACTAAAATTGAGTTTCGTATTTGAAAACGTAAAAATGCTAGAGCTACACCAAAAATGCACCTTATTTGTACACCAATATGTTTTCAACCACACATATCCTGATATTGATATAAAAAAGGAGAAGTGAATAAGAAATGTATGGTTAGAAAAAATTTAAAAGTGTAGCCCTAACATTTACTCTTACAAAAGATGACTCTCTCTACAAAATAATGTCAAACTTGATATAAGATCCTAAAAGTCAAAGTAACTATTTCCCATCAAAATTTGGTACATCAAAGTTTTTTTGTCAAAACCCAATATAGCAAGTGTATCTTCATTCTGGTCCGCAATGCATTATATTCATATCGAAAGTCAACTTATTAATAGTAGAAGAGAACTAAATCCAATAAACATGATTCACCCTCATCTTCATTTTATTTCCATGATCAAAAGAAAAAGTACATAGCAGCATACAGTTAAAGGAGGATTGCATATTGTGGTGAATTTTTATTACGAAGTATTATATAACAAACTGGGAAGAGTGAATAATACTAGTAATAACATGTACTCCAAGGTAAGTACTTATGTGATTAGTAGTATATATGTAAAGGGATTCCTATGAGTTAAGAATCACCAGATTTGTTCCAGAAATCAGAGAGAGTTGGGAGCTTGATCTCACCGCGGCGGGAGAGAGGGATGGAAATGTTTCCGATGAGGGGAAGGTCGACGACGAGGGTCAAGTTGAGAAGGTAGTCGATGTCCCAGTCGCGGCCGATGTCCCTCCCCAGGCTCAATAGCACACTGTGTGGCACCTTTACTGGCACATCAACCACTGTGGTTTCGTTCCCTTTCAGTGACCCTGGGTCTGGTATTGTCCCTGAAGCTATCTCCCTGCACACATCATTTCCAGTATGAAAAACTACACGACAGTGTCAATGCTAGACAAAAACATTAGAGATCTTATTTTGATACTCCGTACTATGTATAGGTTTAATATTTTAGTTGTATTTAGATAGATTTTTTATTCCAAAATTAATATTTTAGGCCTAAACATGCTCTATATACAAAGTAAGATTTTTCAATGTTTTTATACTTCATATCAAAATAGGACCTATAATAGTAAAGAGTGTCAAAATATATAGCTAGTAAAGAGTGAAATGCCAACATACAATGCCAAGTTGTGGCATTGCACTATATAAAAACATAGAAGAAAATCTTTTACTCTATATATACCACAACGCTCAGAAATAGACATACACTCTCTTTGACAAAATTCTCTCGTGCAAGTGTAGTCTTTTCGAGACTTGCACGTGAAACCTTAAAATTTTTAAAATTGGGTGGCGCTGAGTTTCGAACACGTGGCCTCTTAGTCAACTATGCTCGTCAAAGAACAAACTCAACCGCAAGATCAAGCTTGTGGTTGTGGCCCAGGAAAAGTTTTTCAAATTTTCTAACAAAGTTTAGCATTTATGAAGTGTTAAGGAGAGTATTATACTCCTGTCCACATACCACTAGCTTTTTGCATTGCCATTTTAAAAGTTAATCTATTCAAAGCCGAACACTAATATATAACAAATGATGTTTCAATTCCAGAGGAAACCAGAACAAAGTCAAACTGAAGAATTCGCATGGGACTGGAAGTAGTAGTTTTTAGGCAATCTAAAATAGTCACTCCATATCTACAATTAGCTCAAGATAGATTTTAGACTCCCTCCGTCCGACTAAGATTTTCTTGTTTTAACTTTTTGTGGTTTTTTTGTGGGAAGATCTATGGGGGACGGAGGGAGTAATTAAGCAGCCAAACCGTGAAGACATTATTGAAGGAAAATGAATTACCAAAGTACAGCAACTAAGTGTAATTAATGGGCAGAATATACCGCTGAATTTTGAAATTTCTCGAAATTTGGGGGAAATCTGGATTCGAATAAACCGAAAATCTAAAAACAGGATTGTCGCAGTACAGAAACCAAATCAAACACAGCCTAAATTAAGACCGAAAGTAAAAGGATCGAAGAAGAAATCGCATGAATCGGTAAGAATTGAGAAGAGGATCATCGAGGAATACCTATCGGCACTGTTGAGGACATATCTGATCTCGCAGATGGGAATGGAGGAGGAGTAAGGGTTCTTGACGTCGACCTTGACGTGATACGAGATGCCGTCGACGGAAATACCCTTGATATCCACGTCGGAGATGCTGGCCTCCGGCATCGGCATGCTCGCCAGCTTCTCGCCCACGTAATTCTTCGCCTTCTCCACTAGATCCATTTTTTTCCTTCTCTGCAAGTATAATCACTGTATTTGTTAGGGAGAATTTAGAATCGGTCTTTTTCAAAACGCCATCCAATTCATATACAGTAAGTGAAAACCAACCAAACACGGCCTGGGCTATTTATTTTCCCACCCCCAATTTATACTGTAAAGGAGCGCCAAATTCCAATTCACGCCTTTCACGCACGACCAATTGTCTTCGGCAAAAAAAAAAAATTGAGCAAAAGGTTATGAATCCTGGAGATTTTTAATACTCTATCCGTCCATTAATAAAGTTCTCATTTACTATTTAGATGGTTAAACTTTATTCATTCTTATTTTTGTATCTTATTTGATAAAATAATATAGTCATGCATGTCACTTCTAGTAGATCTTTTCATTTAGTTTTTAAATATGTAATTTTTATTTTTTAATTTCATACCATTTTTCATATAAAATGATTTGAAAATAATTTCAGTCAAAAATCGTAACGACTTTATTTATGAACTGAGAGAGTATGTAAATTTTATAGTTAAGGCATCGTTTTTCATGGATTTATGATGGATATCATCTAAATCTTTCTTCTTTTTGTTCGTTACATCATCTCGCATAGATTCATCATTTTAACTATGTTGGTTTGGTTTTCTGGTGGGACGAATTGAAGTTATACACTAGGAGTGTCAAAGAATCCATTCAACCAAAAACTCAAGCTTGTGGTTGTGGCTTAGAAATGATTGTTATATACTCTAATACGCTCCCTCACGTTCAAGTGTGACCTCTTTGAGTCATGCACATAAAATCTTAATTTTTTTAAACTGGATGGCGGTAAGTTTCGAACTCGTGACCACTTGAATATCAAGGCATGATATCATGTCAAGGAACTAATTTAACCAAAATTTCAAGCTTGTAGTTATGACACATGAATGATTGTTATATACTCTACCAACCAAACAACTGAGCAATCTATTGCTGGTCTTTCTTATACCCCTCCCCAATATGAGTTAATATGGAAGGTAATTCCTCTAAACATAGATTATACAAATTTACCATTTGTACACACAAAAAAAATTACTCCATCTGTCCCTAAATATTTGTCACACTTGTATTATCGAGATAAAATATTAAGTTTTTTTTAATTCATTTTATTTACATATTGGTATTGAAATAAAAAATAAAATTAAAATATCAAAAAAGTACATGAAACGTTTTTCGAAATAAGAAGTGTCAAAAATATTTTATTTTATCAAATAACCAATGAAAACGTAGAAATAAAAAAAAAGTTTCCGCGACTGTTGAAAAAGCAAATGTTGCAAATATTAATTTGTGTCCAAATAGTTATGACTCTAGGAGAAGTTAACCCTGAATTTTTGGTGAGTCATGTGGAAATTACGAGGGTGCCACATGGAATGCCAAGTACGGAGTATAAGAAAACCTAACGTTAAGGTGCTGGCACGTGTATTGTCGTCAGTGGCACGTGGATGGTCAGACTCAGAACAGCTGGAAAAGGCCGCCAAAGTACGAGGAAAATATGGTCGGCATACTCTACCCAAAAGATAGTACCGTACTCCCTCCAAATATTTTGAATAATGCATTAAATCCCATTTTTTAAAAGTAGAAAGTTGCATTAAACAGTAATCGATTTGTCCAAAAAAAATTCCAGCTTGATTTAAAATGAAGATTAATAAAATTTAAAAAGTGTATACTCCTATTTTTCATGTATTGCCCTGATGCAATGGAATAAAAGGAATAGTTTAGATAAAAAGTTAGAATATTATGACACATTCATTAAAAGTTTTTTGCCAAAATAAATAAACGAGAAAAAAAATTTGGACGGCCCAAAAAACAATATGAGAAAAGAATTCATGGATGCCAGGAGTACTAGCTAGTATGTCTTTTTTATTTAAATATTGATGTAAAAACTATACATTTAAAAATGATGTCAAAAATTCAACAAAACAAGATGTGACAAGAATATGTAACTAAGTTCTATAGAGTACAAAAATAAGATATGACAAGAATATCTAATTTTATCAAACAATCAACGAAAAAATTAAGAATACTAAATTTTTTTTTCAAAATTCAAGAATTCAAATTTAAAAATTTAAATGAAACACTAGTTCTCAAACACTACCTTATATAATTCTTAAATTTTACGCAAAAAAAAACAAGAAACAATAAATTGACAATTTTCCAAAAACAATCTATAAGCTCCAAATGCTCTAGTACTCTACTTGTTCTTTGTGTTTGCAGATTTTGAAGTTATAAAAAACACACTTCAAATTGGACCTGAGAATCCATCATCATGTCAAGGAACAACATCACCAAAGGGGGAATAGAAAGACTTTTACGGCCGGCGACGTCAAAAAAAACCTACGAAATTGACAAACCCTGCTCTGCAACAACATCAGCTGATGATCATCTTGTTCAGGAACGCTGCGGCCTGTTCCGGAAAGTACTCTAACAGCTCGTACTTTGTCACCCAAACGAAATCGTCGCACTTGTGAACATCAAACTTGTTCGCCGCGATCACTTGGGATTTAAAGAAGTAGCGCTGGCAATGCAACAACAAACTCAGCTGAATCCGACTAAAAAAGTACGTATGGAGAGGGTGAACATTACCAGTTCTTATTTTGAAGTAGGAAGACGGTTTCAAAGAGACTCTCGGCTCAAGCACAATGTAGAGATTTAGGTTGCGTTCCGTTCAACTTATTTTTTTAACTTATTACTTATTCTTATTAAAATTAGATTACATCAAATCAGAAACAACTTTAAATATAACTACAATCAGATCAGATCAGACAAACGGAACGCAACCTTACAAATACATGGGGCTACTATCTAAGGCCAATACAATTGGGAAACTACAAGAAAACTTACTTGATATTTAGCAATAACCATACAGGAAAGGTGAAAAAAGATTGAATTTGATGACCAATGCATTTGGGACAGTAAAATTTACTGACCTTTAGAGATGGTGATGGTTCATTGGCATTCTCGCCGAAGTGGGTGACCATATGTCCCATTGGAGCATTGCCGACGAAATAAGTGTGGGAGAGGTCTCCAATCACAGATTGTAAAGCAGACTCTGCACACTGAAAATACATTCTAAGTTTTCGCAATGTATTGCAACAATTATAATACAAGTCCAGGGAATTCCCTGTCTAAAATTAAAGAGCATGAGAGATAATGATGCAGCAATAACTTATTACCCTGCGTAGAGTCTCTTCTGATTCATATGCTTTTTCTGGGAAATGCCAAACGGGCTTCCCGTTGCTAGAAAGTGTTGTCCCGAACAGGAGAAGATAGAGCCTTTTGTCAAGTGCTCTGTTTAATGACCTTAAGTATATGGGTGGTGTTCCAATATCAATGAAAAAGAATCACATAAGTGCCTACAGAAACTATATAACAACTAGAGTTTTTTTTTTACAATTTAACACCGATATGAAAAGTAATAAAAGCATTTAGTTACTCACTTCGTGTCATTACATTTATCGGCCTCAGTGGTCCGAGGAGCAGGAGTATAATCAATATGGTATTCGCCTTTCCCTCTGGGACGAAGGGAGATCACTGTTATTAATTACAAGTATATTCTTCATGCAGTTAAAAGATGTAAATATGATTTGAAAGAAAATATTATGTTGTATATTTAGGTGCTTGTTTGGAGGGGGAAAGGAAAATGAATTTCTCCCTTCATTTGGTTCATAACATTTGGGAGAGCCAAAATTTTATCTCCCCTCCCCTCCAACCAACCAACCAAGCCCTTATTGGATAAAGGAATACGAAAAACAATCTTGAGGCTTAATGGCAACACAGGGACAACAACAAGTCAACAACCCAGTAAAATGCCACAAGTGGGGTGTGTTTGTGGACCCCACCCCTATCTATAAAAAGTAGGGGAAGTGTTTCTGAAAGAACCCCGGCTCGTGCAGCACACATTATATCTAAAAAGGAAAGAACAATGGGGAAAAAACACGAATACAGTTTTAAGCATTAAGAAAGAAACATCAATAACAGAACAAGAGAGTTTTTTTTGTAATAAGAACAAGAGGACTTAGTTGCACTATAAATTGAAAAAAAGAAATCATGTAGGCAATCATAAGGGTGAGTGCTTTGGAGGAATAAGAGCAGAGAGGAGACCTAATTTGGTTAAGAAATTTTGCTAATGGAGCAAAGTTCTCCCTCTCTTTTTTTTCTTTCCATGCAAATTGGATTTTTTTTGAATGGCAAACAAAGATTTAGTAACTACTCCTTCCCGAATCCATACACTCTTGTCCAACAAAACCGAACAAGGTTACAAAAAGAAAAAAAAGCTCCTCCATATCATGTCTTACCTTTAACAAAATGTATCCTAAGAAACTATGCACATTAACTCAAAAAATGTATAATACATATACTCCATAAAGATCATCGATGTGAGTTTTTTATATACCTGGAATCAGCCTTTTTCAATAATTTCTCTGGATATTCCCGTCTATATTGTTGCTTCCATCGGAACCTAGAAACTCATTTTAGACAAGAATCGCCTAATAAAAATATTGCAACACCACTTATCCACCAATAAAGCAATCTTCCTTGATCTCAATTTCGAAGGATGAGTGAAAGATCAAAATACATAACATGCCGAGCATTCAAATTTTAAATAGATTAAGAGCTCATTTTCCACTAAATCTATTATAAATAGAAAATTCAAGTTGTCAAATATTGAAACAATCATCCTCACAAACTGAAATAAGAACGGAAATGAAGATTTAGAAATCTCACGAAAATTCTTGAAAGGCATAAACAACGGGATCGATCTTTGGAACCACAACTGGAAGCCTCTCAAAAAGGACAGACGCTACAACTTTATCACCGCTTGAAGATGTGCTGAATGCTCGTTTGGCCAGCAAAGATAGACCAAAATACCTCTGCATTGTGGCAACCTATGAGATGCCAAAACAATGGATACGAAAGCCTGGTACCATAAAAACTGCAAAACAACACTAGAATCAATTTGTTTACAATTTACATGTGTGATGCCTTGACATGGCCTAACTATGAATATACAGAGTATATACACTAATGCAGTCTGATATGTAAGTTTGTGCACACAATATGACTAGAAAAATGGTAGCAAAATTACAAAAAATATCGTCATATACGTTCCATTTTCTTTTAATTTTAACTTCAGTCTTTTGTAATCCCCAATAAAATGTATCCTAATTAGTGGGATTCGTGCAGAAAATTATGCACTGCAAAACTCAAAACATTGCAATACTGATGGCTATTTTGAGTTTACGCATCAAAAACAAACTCCCTGTAATGAAATGTGACGGGTGCAGAGAATTATGCATTCCAAAACTCAACACATTGCAATAGTGATGCTTAATTCTTGCCCAACATCTATTCTTTAAATTATAGTTTTGCTCAGTTATAATACAAAGATCTGACAAAAACGGCAGATTTCACAATGTCATACCCGTAGAGAACATTAAAGATTAAAATGCTGTAAAATTTAAAGTAATAGACACTCCTAGCATTAAAAAAACAAGAAGGAAAGTGAACAACAAAATATATAAACCCTATATAAACAAAATTATATTCATAGAAAAAATTGAAAAACATATCCATATGCTCATGTAAAATGTAAAAATAAACTCTAAATGGTGGCGATTTTCAAAACAAAACAAAAAAAAATCTTCGCAAGCCCAAATGAAAGATCTGTGGAATGGGGTTCCAGATTTGGAATGTCAACAACATATATTCATATATCAACTCAATAATGATTGAAACATATAAAAAATTTTGTGTTTCATATATGAATTGTTGAAGGAGCAAAGACAAGATGATGGAGCTTAGAAAATCGAAATACCTGAGAGGAGGTGTTCTGTGGAAGAACGGAGGATGGGAGTCCAGAACCAGAGGGCAGGGGGGGAAACAAATCTGGCGGAAAGGGATTATTGTAGTGGATTTGGGCTTGCGTCTAAATCTAGAATATGAAGTTGGGCTCTAAATGTTAACCGACCCATACAAATTGTAGTCCTTTGGTCCATTTTTTTGGCTAATTTTAATTTAGGTGGTTCGTATTTCCACTGTCACGAAAACAATGCACTTTTTTATTTTCACGATCTTTAAAAAGTGTATAAAATGTATGATTGGAATTTGTTTTAATCAAATAGAAAAATCAAGTTGAATCCCATGTTTATAATTTTAAAACGAAATAATGTACGGAAATGAGAAATGTTTTTGAGATAAATAAAAAGAGAAAGTGAGAAACTACTTTTTAGTTCGAGGGTCTATATTTACACATACACATATAACAAAAAATATATGAGTAAATTCTACAAAAGGTCTTTAGTTATAGGTCGTTTTACATATTTAGTCTTCAATTATTAAATATTCATTTCCACGAATGGTTCTTTGTTAACATTTCCGTTAAGAACGTGGATAAAATTGTAACTTCACTCCTTTCTCTCATCAATTAAGCTCCCTTCCTCTCCTCGCACTCTTTTCCTAAACCTGTCACGGAGTTTGAAGCTTTGAACCCAAAAATCAAAATTATCAATCTTCTCTCAATTGTTTGTCTAACTAGTGGAACCCAAAATCTAAACCAGTAACCTTCATGGATGAGTTTTAATATTTATTTTCTTTGCAATTTTCTGAGACTAACTGATAAAACTCATCCATAAAGTTTATTAATTTTGATTTTAGGTTCCACTTGGAAGACTAATAATTGAGAAGGGATTGATCATTTCAGTTTTGGGTTTAGAGATTCAAATTCAGCGATAGGTTTCGGAAAGAGTTCGAGAGGAGGGATGAAGCTTATTAATTGAGGAGAGAGAGAAATATGAATATACAATTTTATCCATCTTCTTAACAAAAACGTTAATAAAGGACCATTCGTAAAAAATGATATATAATAATTGGTGACTAAATTAGTAATATTTGATATGTAGGGACTAAATATGTAAAACAATCTATAACTGAGGACCTTTTATTGAATTACTCAAAAAATATGCGTTGTAAAAATTACTCCGTACTTGGTAGGTTAAAATTAATACTTTATGCACTCTTTTTTTAACTATACATTTTAATCATTCATTTTAACTATCAATTTTAACTTTTGATCTTATAATTTCTACTTATACGCTTAACAGATATTATCGATCAAACATTGGACACAAAAAATATAACATACTATTAAAAAAGAATGAAGTGATGAAATAATTATATCAAAAAGACTATCTAAACAAAAAGCTCACATTTGTTATTGAGGATACTCGAGTATATTTATACACTAACACTCCACACGTGAATCTCATGATATTTGAGTCAAGAAATCCTTGATATCATATCAAGAAATCAAATCATCCAAACTTGAACTTTTGGTTGAATTTATTTCTAACAAATTAGTGTGCTACAAATATACCACACTTCAAATTTCGAACTACATTGTCAAACCTTGTCTATTTTGCACAAATTATCTAAACAAACAGACATAAAAGGGGTATCTAGTTCCAAAGTTTGAATGCAAGGTATGAGTTGGGTGTGTAAGGGTTTGTTTATTTTTTTGAAAAAATTAGCTTCCAACCTTTTCTCATTTTTTTCAATTCTTTTTAGTTTCTTCCGACAATAACTAAAAAAAATATTTACTTATGATGAATGCACAATAACATTAAATACTCAAATTTTTAGCACAACTCAAACACGGACAAAGAGACATTCTTTTTTATCCAAAACTAATTTTCTTACACATTCATTTGAGTGGTTGTTGTTTAATCGAGTGATTTTTTTACACTATTTTTTCAAATATTTATCAACTTCTTCTAATTTCTTCCAACATCCAAAACGAACAAAACCTAGTTAACATTCTCCAAAACAAATAGAATAATGCCTTCAAAAGGGTAATTTGGATGGTGCATTATGAGGAATTGAGGTGTGAATAATTGCAGGCCACACATCCACATACAAAACTGACCAGTTACCAAGAATTCAACTGCCTTTGCACTTCCCAGCCCAGACAAAGACTGGTTTAGGAACACACCCACATTAATTCAACAGAACATTATGAAAGCAACCTAAAATTGACTAGGATTTCCAAACATGGGAAGACAAGAGTGTGCCCACAAACAACATGCAATGCACAAATTAAGCTAATTTTACAACATTTTTACTGGGTTCTCTTCACAACACTTGATATTTTTTTTTTGTTTTTGAATAGACATACAGAAGAAGAAGACTGTACAGATGGTAAGCTTCTTGCTTTATAAATGATAATAATACTAATAATGTGACCTCAGCTGGGCTTGCACCAATAAGAAAACCCAACATGCAAGAGAATTTTGATGGGGCCCACCCCACACTCCATTCAATGTTGGAGAAAAATAGGATGGATTGCCTCCAAGTGTGACCCGAACCCTCGTTCCACCGCCTTCTCACAGACATTCGCAAGACACTTTGAGACTATTCCGTGTCTTGTGAATGCATGTGAGAATTAGGTGAGGTGAGATTTCGGGTCACATTTGGGTGGTTCGCGAAGCTTAATTCAAGAGATGACACAAGCATTGGGGTTCTCTTCAATGCTGTGGTGGTGGCCATAGTAGTATGTGTTCATGGGGGGATAGTAATACTGCCTGTAAGGCATTACTACCACCGGCTGCTGCGCCCCGGCAGGAGGAGGCGGACCCTGGGGCGGCGCTTCTGCCTTCTTCTCTGCCGCCTCCTCCTTCTTCGGCTCTTCCTTTGCCGGTGCTTGCGCTGGCGGCTCTTCTTTCTTCGCCTCTTCTTTGGGCGCTTCCCCTTTCTTCTCCTCCTCTTTCTTAGGCTCCTCCTTCTTCGGCTCCTCTTTCTTCTCGGGCTCTTTCGCGGGCCCTACGGAGATGATCTCTGTTCTCCAGACTTTGCGGAGTTTGCTCACCACCGTCACCGGATCAACTTTACCAATCACTGTTAGCTGCTTACTGCCCATGTCTATAGAGATTTCATCAATTCCTGCAGCAGTTTAGCACCCACAAACGCTATTAACATAATTCTACTAACAACTTCAGCGTTCAGCTTTAGGGTTTTGAATAGACTGTCTATGGTATCCAACGGTGGCATTAAGGGTCAGCACTTTCTAAGTTAATCTGCACACACCATTAGAATAATCTAAAACGCTTACACTAATCGAAAACTATGTTCCCAAACACGGCCTACAACTACTAAGCTCAGAGTATTTTTCACCATTTCCCCTTTTACACAAGTCTCTGTCCACACAAAAAATAAAATATGGAGGTCTTTCTTGTGCCAAACAACCATTTTTTTGCACCATTAGTGTTGTTGAAAGTGGTGTTGAAAAGTACTCCAAGATAAAGTGAAAATAAGTGTGAACGACCCATATATATAACGAAATATGAAATAAAAATAATGGTACATACATAAAAGGTAAAAAAAGCGATGATAAAAAAAAATTAGGACCGAGAAGTAATAAATAAGACCACATTTCTAATCGCCAATTAGTTTTGAAATGAAATCTCGCAATTCTACGCATTTTTATCTAAATAAGCTCAGTAAGATTAGGAGGTCCAAACTTTTGAATGGTGGGTGATGCATGTGTGATGTCCTAATGTAGAAAGCCCTAAAGAGATGCCTAAAAGGCTATAAAAGTTTTACAACTCAACTTTTTTCACACCCCTTTTGACACCAATGAATGATTTCACATACAAAAATTGTCTGTGAATTTCTTTTTTGGTGTCAAAGTTTTATGGTGTTGAAAGTTGGCATGCCATCAGCCTTTATACTAGTTAGTAGTTACTATATGTTTGCAAGCAAGCAAGGTTGCATTCTAAGGGAAACCAGAAGTCCTGTTTTTTTTGTAAAAGAAAATGACAAATATGCCCACAGTCTCTTCATTCAAAGCAAGTTGCATTGCAATATGAGAAGTCATATCTCTATGTGTAGTTCAGCAAAAAGGATATGTGTCCTACAATAAGTGGGACCCATCTGAGGTGGCACCTTGTCACACAGACAACTTTGCCTATTCTTTTCCCAATTCTATTGATGTTTGCAGCGACCAGCCCACCATTGATGTGTGAAAGGGCAAAAAATAAAGGAACTGTGCCAGCTGCCATGAAAATGAGGTCTTTTTTGCTTATAAAATCTAATCCCTTTCTCCCCCTCATTTGAGAGGGTCCTACGGTGCTTCGTTGGGCTCCAAAGCGGGTCCTGCACTCTTACCCCTCCTAACCGCCGACAAACCCCTCAATCCCCTAAAAACAATAGCATTTTGGCATTTCAAGGAGGCCGCGGGGTTGTTGGGTTTGAGGGATACGACCCGCTCTAGGGTCCCCAACGGATCATCGTAGGGGTGCCAAAGTCATATTATGACAACTAAAATCAGTGCCCAAAGAAGTTTTTACATTACTTGTTACTCAATATGCTGAATTAAAATCGAAGCAATAGATGAACACACTCACACACACTCAACACTTCACTCACCAAACTCGGGAAAAATTAGACGTAAAACAAAAAAAGTATAAACTATGATATGATACCAGAATGAAATGAAGAATTTATTTTGTAAAAAAATGGAGATTAGAGTATGATATGATACCTGGAACAGCAGAGACCTTCTTCAATGCCCTACGTTTGTCGCTGTCGTCTGAAAGCTCCAATTTCAGCACTAATTTCTGCAAGAACTTCAATGTTTAATCACACCACTTGATGGGCATGTCATAAAAGCTCATTAATTTCACCCAAAAAAAACACGAAAAGAAACAAGAAATTGACATCTAAATTAACCCCCAAAAAAAAAGATCACAAGAAAAATAAATGGGGCTTTCCATCTTCTCCTCATGATTTGTCATGACATGAATCCTGGCCAGAGAATTTCAAGTTCTCTTTTTTTCTCATCAATTCATGTAGTCTTTCAAAACAACAAACAAGATTCTAATACCTATGTCAAGAATCAAATTAAATTCAACCAAAAATCCGAAGAATGTTTTTATACTCCTAACTAATAGAGCCAAGCTACAAGCGATCTATCCTAAAGAATCTTAAACAAAAATGAAGCAAAAATTTAAAAAAAAAATTGTTTCGAAATGGAAAAAGGGGGGATGGAGAGTGGAGAACGATGATTACCTTCATGAGTAAGTTTCTGCTGCCCAGAAAAGGAAAAAACACAGAGTAGAGAGAGAGAGAGAGAAGATTTGAGGGTGGAGAGGGAAAGATGAAAAATCAAACAAAAAACACACAGCTGGTTTCAAAGGTTGCTGCAGGCTGCTTTTGAATTGAATGAATCAAATAAAAGAAATTTTAAAAAGAAAAGCTTTTTTTTTTTGAAAGATGAAAAAAAGGTGAAGTACTGCGAGAATATGAATCAACAAACACAATAAAAGCGGTACGAAGTACTTCGCGGTACAGTTATTTCTTTGGAGACCACGCGCGGCGCTTGAGCGTGAGGCCCGACTCTTGGAAAGAAGTAAAAGAAAAAAAAAAGTTGAATGCTAGGCCCACGGGCGTTCCGCAACTTGGCCCGTGGTTTATAAATCATGATATAATCTATGAGGCCCAACTCATGTAATCATTCAAAGCCGTAGAAACTAGAAAGATTCGTTATGTTCAATTTATTTTTTCAATTTATAAGTTATTTTTATTAAAATTAAATCAGATATATTCATATTAGATAAGAGCATCTCAGATTTGAAATAACTTTAAACGTCACCACAATTAGATCAAATTAGACGAACGAAATGTATCTTAAGTGTGGCTTTGTTGACGTATCAAATAGGAGTCCAGTCACGCAAGGTTTGGACATGGGTTAAATCTGACCAATCGGGGTTGGACTTAGGGTCAGATTTGTATTGACTACCTATACCTCCAACCCCCAAGATTTAATTTTCAATTCTAAAAGAATATGGTCTTAAGGACATGAACAAACAAGGTTGGTTGGCAACATTGTTAGAGGTTACAAATGACTTCTCAAAAAGGCTATATATGTAACTGCAATGTTTGATGTTATCGTTTTCAAAATCAATTTACATTATAAAAATTTTATATGAAACGCTAACATTATTCGAAAATGTTATTTCTAAACAAGGTCAATTATAAGCGGCGATATTGTATTAAAGTGTTTTCTTACAAAAAGTATGCTCCGTAAAATGTAAAATTGAGCAGAAGTTTAATTTATCAGTGTTTATAATCTAATCACAACTACTTATAAGATATTTCTAACTTATAAATCATCTTATGACATCTTTTCCTGTGTTTATAAGCTGGCTTATAAGCTAACATATTTAGTAAGTCTTATGTACTTTTTTTAAGCAAATTTTTTCGTTTCTCCACTTATCTCTCACAATTCATGAATATTTTGGAATGACTTATCCCTCATTTAAGTCATTTTGACTTACACAAAAAATTATTTAACCTATAAACATCTTATAAGTTGAAAAATATTTATCAGCAATAAGTCAATAAGTATTAACACAGTGAAACACTCCCTAAAATCTAAGTGCAACTAAAACAGTTAATATATACATAACGACATAGTTTTTGAAAAGCAATCCAATATATTATACTCGGGTTTGATTCCTGGTAAATATAGGACTTCTGCAATAGTTATTAATTTATGATTAATAGTCAATATCAGTTCTAAAAGAGTTATGGAGAGGAGGGATAATTTTTTTAAAGCAAAATTAAAAAATTAAGATCGTCTCAATCAATTGAATGACGTCTAAAAACTCCCGAGATTATTTTGTGTGATCTCTTACGTGATGAATTTCAGGCGGTTGAAATAGTGGGAAAGGAGGCCCATGAATCATTGTCATTTTGTCCCTCTTAATGGACTAATTAAGACCGCTAATCAATACTCCGTAGAATTAAGTGATCAACCATTCACTCATTGCTAATTTAACAGTAAATTTTTTTTTCCAACTCAAATAATTTCTATTTTCTTGTAGGACGTCTCAAAAAAGTAGTTTTCTCTTTACTTTATGAAAAAAATAAAATTGTGGCATACTTTTGTTTTCTTTTTAATGTATGACTTTCAATCATACAATTTTATTTTTCTTTAAAGTTGTATAATGAAATTAGCAATATGTGGTGAATCTAGAAATTTGGATAGATGAGGGTACAATTGATTGGAGCACGGGGGCAGCATTCATGATTTTTTTAATAGGCAATATGAAATGACAAAAAATAGTGAATTTTATTTCAAACATTTACTGAATCCGAAATATTATTTTCATTAGCAATGCAATTTGTATTTTATAAATAATTACTAATATGAAATAAAATACATTTTTTTTTTGAAAAAATGAAAGCACACTTATATTATCATCAACCTCCAACAAAGCAATACAAGCCGAACAACTTACACCTACTAAACCATACTAGCCAAACAAACTATTGTATGTGTCTTTTGTAATTTACAAAGCACAAAGTTAAAATTTAAGTATTCAATAGTTTGTTGTACACTTATATTATTTTGATTAATTGATTGTTTCTCACTCTCCAAACTCCATAGCATCCACATGCCCACACACTGAGCTAGAATCCTCCCCTTGTCATTCACATATCGATCATTACTCTTCATAATAAGCTCTCAAAATTCTTCAATGCTTCTTGAGTGGTAGTGACTATAGTGGGAATGTAAAATAGCTTAGAAAACTCTCCTAGCATACTCACAATCACAAAATAATGCTTACCCTCATCGTGGAACACACCATATAAGTTGTATTTAATTTGTAGGACCTCGTGTGTTACTAATTTTTCTAAAACCTATTGATGTTAGAAGAAGCGCATACCTTATTCTTATAGTGCATTCTGCACACACACACGCTCTCACGATATTCGATTACGACTTGACCTACATAGCCTCTGTCACGAGACAATTGATACACACATACATGACCAATAATCCCCTCTCAGTAATTGCTCCTGCTAGAAGTCAAACTCGTGACGTTGGCTCCGATGCCACTTGTATGGTCTCAAGCGTAACAAACTCTTCTAAAACCAATTGATGTTCGAAGAAGCGCATACTCTAGCCTTATAGTGCATTCAACACACAAGTGTCCATAATATTCGAGTATGACTTGGCCTACATAGTCTCTTCCACGAGACAATTGTAACACTAAGAACAGTATTCACTATAGACGTGAGACCATTTTTTCATCCTCTCCTTGGTAATGAGTACATCTTGGGTTGGGGGGGGGGGGGTAAAATTTGTTCCAGACTCAGCCAACCCAATAAACAATAGTGTTTTCCCCTAGATTCACTCATGCATTGCATATCCCTACTACCTAAAGTTCTATCTCACTATAATAATTTGTCTCCAACAAAATACACGCTACTAAATACAAAATTGAATGGATAATTAGTTAATTACTAACTCCGTCCATAAATATTTGTATACTTTTGATTTTTTGCAGTAGAAAAAGAAAGCACTTCAAATATTGATAAAACATATATAGAGAAAATACTAAAATATGCACATCATTTCTGAGGCTCTCTTCTAACCTAGACAGAAGTCACTGAAAGAAAGTAAATTATAGGTTAGTCGTCGTAGGTTGATGACAAAAATTAGAGATACTTGAACATGTTATTTGCTTAGCATAATTGAATTAGTTGGGAAGGAAGTAAAAGTCTTTGGAGGGGTGATAGATTTTGGGATGGGTTGCTGTCGAGGGGATGCGTATATGGCCGACCAAAACCATGCAACACATCCAAGTCAAACGTGACCTCCTAAAAAGTTTTAATTTTTTTTTCTCTCCAATTTTTCCAATGGAAGATTTCAAATAAAAAATTCTTCCATTCTAAGCAAACCTTGATTTATAACGTGCCCAAAGAAACGTTGATTCTAAGTATTTTTATTGCACTAAGAAAACATAGGACGTCTGTTTCCAGATGACCCATGATGAGCGTCGAAAGTTGCATTGTTAACTCTTACGTACTTCTCAATTACAAGAAGCGCAAACAGTTTAGAGAGTCAATTCACTTTATTTTATCATATTTCAAAGCCAGAAAAATGTGAATCTTTGACTCCAAATGGGAATGAAATATCAAACAAGGTTCATATGGTTAATTAAAATATATATCTTTATCCCATTTTAAGTGATGATTTAATAAAATAAATTAAAATTTATTTCTAACTTGTAAATGGAAACCATGCACATATATTTTAGGGGAAAGAAGTAAAAAAAAAGGTAACCCAAGTTACCACCAACATCATTTCGAGTCAAATGTTAATTTCATTCAATTTGAACGGTTAATAAATGAATTCAAGTTTCCAGAAGAGTAATCAATCCATAAAAGGCAAAGGCAAATGCTCTTTTGTCCGGCCCCTACATCGGTCAATTCTCCATAGCACATTATCCTTTGCGACTTGCGAGGGTTAAGTCCTCTAATTAATACACTGAAAACCAAATCCCACTTAAATATGGGTTAATTTTGCCACACGCGAATTAATTATATAACAAATTATGAAAAAAAGTATATTTAATTATAATGTAAATTTAGTAGAATTTAATTTATTTTAAAATATTGTATTGAAGTATCAAGTATTAATAAAATTTAATTATTTTAAATTATATTTAGTTTATAATTAAACGATGTCACACTTTAACAAAAAAAGTCAAACTTTATCATTTTTATAGAGATTTTTAGTCATTAGTTCGTTGTCCAATATTGAAAACCTTCAAGATACATTTTGAAACCAAATATTAGCCCATGAGTTAAAAACCAGCAAATTTACCAATATTTCTCCGTCCCTAAACCCCAATAGTTGGTCTTTTTGCAAGGCCCATAACTAATTAATGGGAGTTGATATCTACACTCCATAATTTATTAATGACACTCCACATTTTATATTTTTTAATAGATGGACAATGATAACCTTTTTAACTAGAAGACCCCATCTTCATCCTACATTTCTATTAGACATGATTTACCCCATTACTTCTATCATAATTTATTTGAAAAAAAACTGTAACTTAATCATTGATATTTATATTATCCATTTAACAAATTTTATAATTTTGAGGATTATAATTTAATTAATACTCCATACTTATTTATTAATTTGTTAATAAATAATTATGCTTGTATATAAATAAATATTTCAACTATAAAAATTTGATGTATAAAATATATATTTTCAAATAAACCCAACTATAATAAATTTAAGTTATAACTGAATATATACATTTTTCTCAAAACGTGATCAAAACCATATAAAATTTTATTGAGAAAAATTGAATGCAAATTTTTTTAAGATAGATGAAGCAAAATGAAGAGTGCTTATTTGTTGCACTTAAGTTACAAAAAGCATGTGGACTTTCTCACATAAAAGTGGCTCTGTCTTTTTTTTAATTTATAATAAGCATGTTCATCTCAACATTAAGCAAATGTAGCATAATTTGCCTAAAATAAATTTGTCACAGTAATTACTTTCATGATTTTTTGATAAAATAAAATAATCAATCACGTCTTAATTTGCTAAAAATTTTTGTTAAGGTTTTAAAATATATAAGTTTTTTAGTTTTGGATGACCACTTTGAGTTAGATAACATGATACTCCATTGCATCCCTTCAAATCTTAGTTACTCTTTTTCTTGTTCTCGTTACTTATTTGATAAAACAATATAGAACTCTGTTATAGCACCTCTGGTTTCGTAGAACATTTGATACATTTTAAAAAATGTAATTATTTTATTCCATGCCAATTTTCAAAAGCGTGGGAGAAAACTGTGATAATAATTCTTTGATAGAATTGCGTTTTTTGAAAATTTTCAATTAATTATAGTATATTTAATTTTAATTTACAACTTTATGATACGGTGCACTAATTAAAATAACTATTTGGTGTGTTTCTAATTACATAAACAAAAATTAGTACAATATTATAAAATTTGTTAAATAAGTATTTCCCTAAAAAATTAGTATAATTTAATCCTAAAAATTATAAATCTTGTTAAATAGTTAATATAAATATTAAAGATTTAAAGGGATGATGAAAATGAGGTATTTGTAATTGATAGGGCAAAATTATCAATCTTTTAAAAAATAAAAAAAAGTGGAGTGCAACTAGTAAAATATGGAGTGTAGATATCAATTGTCCTAATTAATCTGTCACATTAGCCCCCCTAAGCGGAACGCCTGATATCATTTTTTAGTACTCTCTTTGTTTCAATTTAGATTGTTTGTTTGAATTCAATATAATATTTATTAAGAAAATAATCTTAACATATGAAAAAATTGAATAAAAAATTCTACGAAACACATATGACATTACTATATTATTTTATCAACCCAGTAACAAAAATAGAAAAGAAAGTTGATGAAATTTGATTACATATGAAACTTAATTTGGGGCAGAAGTAGTGATAAGTAGTGTTGGACTTAGAACATCTCAAATTATGCTTGTTTTATAGACTTGTTATTTTTACATTACAATACGTAAATAGTGATAATTGATATACCCACTCTGTCTGAAAATTTGTTTCTCAGATTCCTTTTTGTTCAGTTTAGAAATATTCTTCTTATTTCCTCTTTTAACTTATTTTTTTTAAGAATTATGATTAGATATCAATAACACATTTCCACTTTAACACCCACTCATCCAAGTTAACCCATGCCCTAAATTAAAGCAGGAGCATTATTGAAATATGACACTGTACATGTATATTTTACTATATTTTTTGGAAATATACATAGTCATGATTGATAATGTAAACATATTTTAATGCCTATTTCAAAAATATAAATATAAAACTCTTATTTTAGTGTTTTTCAATATTTTATTTTAACTCTTTTTACCTAAACCTACATCTCAATAATTTTTTTTTTTGCAAAATCATTAGTCACTCTATTGACTATCTACATTCCATTATTTACTCCCTCCGTCTCAATTTATTTGCAACACTTCAAACGACGTGCAAAATATCATCTCTTTTAAAATCACTTTAATTTCAAATTGGTAGAGTAATAAAAAGTAAAAATTACACCATTTAAAAGTATATGAAAAGCTCTACAAAACAAGATGCGACAAGAATATTTTATTTTATCAAATGGTCAATCAAAACGAGTAAACAAACAAAAGTTATTTTATGGAGAGGCCAGAATAGTAAACTTCACATTCTTTCTGGAACCTAACCGGAATTATGATATTTTGGGGGGACATTTGTGTGAAAGAAAATGCTTCCGCTCTGCACCAGTGATAACACTCCAAAGGATGCTGCAGCAGGAGCCGGAGGTAGGATTAGGAAGAGAGGGAAGACTCCGGTCCATCTGCTCCCCGGTTCTGTTCATCTGTGCTCCATTTCTCCATTAAAGCTCCGAGGGAAGAACAATTGCAGGGAGAAGAACAGTGTAGATATCCTTCGTGATGAATTCGAAGAAGAAGGAGGCTCATCCTTCTTCGTCTTCTAGATCTCCGGCGGGAATGGAGGACCGGAGCATTCAGGAATCTCACAGACAACAAATGCCTCTGGTTGTCACTCTGAATTGCATCGAGGACACGTCCTTTGAGCAGGACTGCTTGGCCGGCGTCGTTGTGGTCGAGCACGTCCCCCTCAGCCGGCTCGCGGAGGCACGGATCGAGTCCGCTTCCGCCGTGCTGCTTCACTCGATCGCTTTCCTCCCTAGGGCCGCCCAGCGCAGGCTTCGTCCGTGGCAGCTCATTCTATGCCTTGGCTCTTCTGATAGGGCTGTGGATTCCGCCCTGGCCGCTGACCTCGGACTCACTCAGCTTGTACACGTCGATTGCAGTAGGGCAGAGGAGGTCGCTGACACCGTCATGGCTCTCGTCCTCGGCTTACTGCGTCGCACGCATTTGCTCTCCAGGCATGCTTTGTCTGCTTCCGGTTGGCTTGGCTCAGTCCAGCCACTTTGCCATGGAATGCGCCGTTGTCGAGGTCTTGTGTTGGGGATCATTGGAAGATCTGCCTCTGCGAGGTCCTTGGCTACTAGGAGCCTGGCTTTCAGGATGAGCGTCCTCTATTTTGATGTTCAGGAGGTATATGGAAATAAGGATTTATTTGTTCTATTACATGCTGCAGTGTGTTTGATTTAAACCTAGTAAATGTACTCACATAAATTAATGAGTTTATGTATGAATGGTGAAACTATTATATGGATTCCATGCTATATTTTGGCTGGTTTGAACTTATGACCATATAAGGCTAGGTTAAGTAGATAACAAATGAATTCACCACTCCATATGAAGTAGTCAGTGTCCCTGATAGTGCCTTTCTGGAAGTGTCATATGAGGTTTCGGATTATGATTTTAATGAATCATCATTGTTAGTTCCTGATGTTTACTTTATTACTTTAATTCAAGACCTTAATGGGCAATTGGGCATTGTAAACCTCTCCCAAATGCTGAGTTCATTACTTAGTCTGCTCGTTGTTCATTGTCAACCTGGATTTATTGGGTACATGTTAAATGTGACATTGCTTCTCGGCAATTTAAGATTGTATGGTCATGTATACCCATGCTCGCTGCTCCTTTTATAAGTTTCAAACTTGCTTTTATGTATCAAACATGCTCAGGGAAATGGAGAAGTGAGTCAAGCTTCCATACGGTTTCCTCCTGCAGCCAGGAGAATGGACACTCTTAATGACTTGCTTGCTGCAAGTGATGTTATATCGTTACACTGTGCCCTAACAAATGAAACAATTCAGATAATCAATGCAGATTGTTTGCAGCACATAAAGCCTGGTACTTTTGAACCTTAGACTGTGTGTACACGACATATTGATTTATCTCGTATAACAGGGAATCAAGTAGTTGGGTGTTCAATGCAGGGGCATTTCTTGTCAATACTGGTAGCTGCCAGCTTTTAGATGATTGTGCCGTGAAGCAACTTCTGATAGATGGATCCCTTGCCGGATGTGCTCTGGATGGTGCTGAAGGGCCACAATGGATGGAAGCATGGGTATGGTGCATAGTTTTAGGGTATGAGTTATTAGGAGGAATATATTTGGAGCATACTGATTTTACATTAGAGTTCTGTTTGAATCTTTTTGTGGCTGCATTGCCTGTTCATGATATACATTGGTCGGCTACATGGACCAAACATTCAAACGATGCCATTGCGCCCTATCATGTACGGTATCATATATGCTGGGAGGCTACAATCGATATAGGGCTATGTTATAATACTAGTATGCATCAATGCATGTGATTGTGATGCAAAAATTGATCACTTGTTCACATTGTTTGCAACATTACAGTCTAGGGTATATTAATATCACGCTATCAGTTTCAGCATGACTGTATAATATTGATCTTGATTTTATTTATGATGCTATGCCATCAGATCAAGGAGATGCCCAATGTTCTGATACTTCCACGCAGTGCAGATTACAGTGAAGAGGTGTGGATGGAGATAAGGGAAAAAGCTATTTCCATGCTGCAGGCATTCTTCTTGGATGGTGTAATTCCAACAGATGCTATATCTGGTGATGAAGAGGAAAGTGATATTTCCTATGGAAATGAAGAGTGTAACACTCAAAATAGTCTGTGTGTTTTGCCGGGTCCTATTGGTGAGAGATACCCTGAAGATGTCAACTTAAGTGCAGATAGCTCGCGGAAAAAGGTTATAAGTGAGCCAGAGGGAATTCCCATTCAGCCTCAGGGGTCTGCTTTGTCTCCAAGTGTTTCTGAAAGATCTGAAGTAAAGAGAAGCAGATCTGGTAAAAAGGCTAAAAAGCGGCATGCTCGCCAGAAGTCACAACAAAAAGTAGATGATCATATAAAATTTGAAAAAGAGAACACCTCACAAAATGAAGATGGTACTACATTGAGTGGAACGGATCAAGTGTTGAGTTCTAGTCCACGATTTTCATCACCAGAAGGTGCAAGAAGTAGAAAAACACCAAATGAGTTCATACAGGAATCTTCATCTTCAGAGAGACTTCCAAAATCAAACATGAATCTCAGTAGAAAATCAGGTGGATTATTGAAAGATGGATATATCATAGCTTTGCATACACGACATCACTCTGCACTCCACATTTCTAGACAAAGAGTTCAAGGAGGAGGCTGGTTTCTCGATACAATGTCAAATATCACAAAGAGAGACCCAGCTGCACAATTCCTCATTGCTTTCAGAAGCAAGGTGTGTATGCAAAGACTTGCTTTCAATTCAATGAACTCATGTGGCCCAATGCTGTTTTCCATTTGGATTTATTGATAAGTGACATCGGGACACTTTTTACAAACACAGCTAAGCCCTTGAAAATTTATTGAAATAAAGAAGAAAATTACAGAGTGATGCTAATCAAGTCAGTGGATGCCATTTTGCAGGATACAATTGGGTTACGATCATTTACTGCTGGTGGAAAGCTATTGCAGGTTTGTCTTGTCTCATGCATGTTGGAAAAAGTTTTTGTAGCTATTATTTGGAATTCCACTGAGAATTGTGTCCATCCAACTTATGCTAGAATGTCTCCAAAGCTCTTTTTCATAAGATATAGTATCTCCAAAGCTACTCTTTATTCTGGAGAGCATGTGGTAATTTGTGTTAAGCATAAAAGAGCATTTTAAGGTATCTATTTTAAATAGTGAGAAAAACTTTTAAAGTTCCAACACCACTCTTTAAATAGCTCTTTATCTGATTCATGAATGGCCATTCTTTTTTTAAATTGTAAAAGCCGGTGGGTCCGATATTTCTATATAAATGCCGTTAACATTCAGTATTAGGAGCTCTATGTTTGAAGAACCAAAGCTCATTTTTTGAATCTTTAATTTAAAGAGTAATTTGGAGTCATGACTACACAATAAAAAGAGTACTTTAAAGAGTTATCTTTAAATTTAAAGAGTAACTTGGAAAGAGCCTCTCTAGACTTGCTTTTCTAGAATTCTACTGGGTTGTTGTTGACCACACAATAATGATGTCAATTATTTAAATTGATTAAAGAAAATGAGAGGGAAAACATTTTGTTATGTTGGTTAGAGAGGAAAAGAAAAAAAAAGAAGACAATATACTAAGAGGGGAATCCAAATCCCCCAATTTTGGTGAAGAGAGAAACCTATTTTTTTTCTTTCCAAATTCCATAAACCAAGCATAGTGTAAAAGGAATGAGAAGTTTATTTTCGGACAACCCGAAAAGGAAAGTGAGAAGTTTAGTTTGAAACGGAGGGAGTATCGTTCTGCAACATTGTAATGACATGTTCTTTTTTCTTCTTCTTTATTTCTGTGGACCATTGTGTATGAAGCTACGGGATATATCACAATATTGCTTATATTCCATTCTTTCTAAATATACATCCTGGAGAAAAAAGTCCTACCCTTATGCTTTAAAAACAATGTAGTTGAAAGAATTATGAATTTAGTGTCCCCAACCAAGCTAAAGAATGCAGAATACTGCGAATTGAGCCCATCTACCATTGAACACTGTGTGAATAGTTTTTGCCAAAAAGTTTGCACATGGGTGAAAATCTCACGTAGTCACGTTAACATTATATGGTGTAGTATGGATGTTAGGATAGTGCCACTTTGACATTGTGTTCTTGCTAAATGAACAGGTCATGAGTTCCAACAGCTCTGCACCTCAATTGTTGCTTATTTGACTTTTTATTGGTGTTAACTTCTTTCATTTGTTGTTGGTGCTAACTTCTTTCATGAGTTCCACTTTGACTTTTTATTGGTGTTAACTTTAATGCAAACCCTGATATGTTGAAATTGAACCCCTCCACCCCTGGATTGCCTCTTTCCTGATTAGGAAATGTAAAAGATTCAGAAGTGTGAAACCTACTTTTTGGGGAATTTACCTAAATAGTAGAGTACTAAAACATAGTGACTTTTCCAATGTAGTACCATATGTTTTTATTTCCCAGTGTGGCCATTGTTCAAGTAGATGTCTACCGCCACTAGACATTGTTCAAACTAAATGTCCACCATCACTGGACATTGTTCCTGCCACTAGACATTATTCAAGCACTATTTAGGGAATAAAAAGGTTTAAGTACTAAATTGAGAAATGACATATGTTTTAGTACCATTTAGTGCAAATTTCACTTCTTTTTTATGTGTCAATAATTGGTATTGAATTTTTTTCCAATGCTTATGCAAATGGGACATAGAGTTTTTGTTAATATGTGTTCCCTTGTGATATACTCCCTCCATTCCACACAAAGATCCTTGTTTGAGTAAGGTACAACCTTTTATTTTTAATCAACCCAATCTTACTCCTAATTTTTATAAAATTTATGATTTATGGTCACTTATAAACCTAATACTTATTTCCAAGATTGTTTGGTATAATTCATCAAACTTTTTTGTGGCTTGACTTTGCATGAATTTTGCTTGAAAAAGAAAGGTGAATTTTAGACATGGACCTTTTTTTGTCCCTGAAGTTTTTGGAACACGACTTTTTTGGGGGCACAGGAAGTATATCGTAAAGCAGGAGGTAGTCACTTGATTAGGGATTTATAAGCCTCACATTATACTTTTCAATGCACTTTTTGTAAGTGGCTAAATTGAGAGGTCCTCAGCTGCTTATTTAATAATCCGTGCACATTCAATTTTCTTATGAATGTATGATTCATGAGTATTGATGTATTGTTATTGTGAATAGTTTTTCCTTTTACATTTTGTTGACATATGATCTTTATAAGCTATAGTAATAAAGTGAGATGAGTGCTTGTCTGGGATTTTAAACCCCGTTTTGGGTGTTGCAGATTAATAGGCGGATGGAATTTGTATTTGCAAGCCACAGCTTTGATGTTTGGGAAAGTTGGACATTTGAAGGTTCTATGGAAGAATGCAGGCTCGTGAACTGTAGAAATCCTTCGGTACGTTGACATTTGTGAATCAAAGAAATACTGTAGCCACTGTTCCATATTTGTACCATTTTCTTGTATCTTCTCAATAATGGTGTTGGCATTAGGGTTTGAGGGTCATCTAAATGCATACATTTATAGATTAATTTATATAATTTGAAGGTCGGAATGGCTCAACTATGACAACTATGGACTATGCCGCAGAACCTATGATTGAGCTAACCATCTTTCTGTTTCAACTAGCTTCAAATATAATTTTGCATCATTGATACCCAGAAAATATAGTTAGCGCCGCCATTGAACTTGCTGCTGGTCCCATAAGTGTTGTATTTGACATCGCATTATGTTTTCCATGAGTTATATGTTACCAACTGCTCTTAATATCTACTCTGCGCCTTTGTAGGCTGTTCTGGACGTACGCATTGAAGTCCTTGCAGCTGTAGGAGAAGATGGTATCACACGCTGGCTAGATTAATTAGGTAGGTACGGACGACATTCAAATGAACTTAAGAGTAATGAGTGTTAGTACTTCTCTCTCTCGCTCTCTCTCTCTCTCTCTCTCTCTCTCTCTCTCTCTAGGTCATCAAAATGTTGTAACTTTAATGGATGTATTGAGTCTTTATTGACAGCTACCTTGAGTTTGTTTTTGACATGGAGACCGAGAATTTCGAAAAAGAAAGACGAACTCGTAGAATACCCGAAGACCGTCTAACAGTTACCTGGACGGAGGTAAATTGAGCTATAATCTTAATTAGATATGACTCATGAGTCTGATTTGTTCCTGGAAGGTGCAAGGGTTTCATGCAATGCATGATCGTCCTTGATCGCCATTGCTAGTAGTCGAACACGAGTGTTATCCCTTTTGTACTCATTTGCAAGACCGAAAATTCCGGTTTCAAGGGAAATCTGTTTGTGTGTACTCTGCATAACACTAAATCTGTGCCTTTTTTTTAATGAGTGAAGCTTTATAGAAGTGTGGAAAATGGAATGGTTAAATCTGATTTGGTGTATTCCAGGAGTATCATTCTTTTTTCTTGATCACTTTTCTTCAATTTTTTTACTGTAGAACTATACAAACACCATTGTTAGAGCATTTGCAATAATATCATTTTGGCTTGTTAAAAATTATAATATAGCAAGTCAAGTCCTTTTGTTCATCTCTAAAGGGTGTGTTATATTTTCGCAAGCTTGCCAAAAAAATGACTCCTTGCTAAATACAACAAACTTCTCAAATTAAGGAAGTCTATAGTTTAAGGGGCTATCTTTTGAGGAACTTTAGGTGAGGCAGACATGACTTATATGTATAAGGTACGTGTGGTGTACAAATACATTTTTTGTCACCCCCCCCCCCCCCCCCCCCTACTCATGTTGCATTCTAAAGTTTCTGGTTTTGTTTTGTGGTACACAAAAAGTTTGTGTGGTTGAAGTTTTTGCTGTTGTAATTTGCTACTAAATGAAAGAACTTTTTTTGAGCTACCTTTTCAAAAAATTAAAAAGAAATAAGTACATAATGTTACACTTTTCTTGTCCTAATTTTTTATATATAGATTTTATTTGATTTTTAAAGAATAGAACGTGTGGCTTACATTTTTTCTCTTCTAACCAAAATATTTTTACTCCCTCTTTTTCAATTCAAGTTGTTTGAATTGGAATTGTTTGTTTGCTAATTACAAAGTCAAACATTAACCAACTTTTAAACAACTTTTAAAGTGAAATTTGGGATCATCCATTTACTGCATTAACTAAAATCCAAACCCATAATCTTTAAATAATACTCATTTAATCTTTGATAAATAACATATACTAATATCATCTCTTGTTATGAAAATGTAGTTATAGTTTTTAGATATATAAATTTTATTTTTAGATTTTATACTAATTTTGGTATAAATTGTATTAAAAATTATTTTATTAAAATATCGTAAATTGAAATTGCTAATTTAAATTAGGATAAAGAGAGTATAAAAAGGTATGCCTAATGTGCGAGTCCTAGAAAAGGAGTGGGTGGGCTCCATGCATTCCACTCTTCGCCTTTTTCCAACTAAGCGTCACGTCAGTTTCTACTTTTTTTTTTCTTCCAAATTTTTAATATTATTTTTTAATACTTATTTTAATTCAAATAAATAAACTAAAAAAATTAAGTTATAGAAAAACCGAACATTTTATAAAAGATTGTAATAGTTGAATATTTTATTAAAATATAAATTTAAATAAGAATTACAGTTGTGCAATAAGAAATATAATAATAGTGCATAAAACAATACATTTTAAAAGAAAAATAAGAATAATATTCATAATAAACATAATAATAAGAGCTAAACATATGACTAAAGTGTTGTGTTTAAATACTAAGAATTTTAAAAAAATTTGAATTTTTTTAGTCCTAAATTTTTCAAAAAAAGAAAAAAAAGAAAAGATAAACGTTGGCCAACGGGAAAAACGCGGAGGGAGCCCCGCTCTTCTCGTTCCTGGGGGGGGGGAGGGGTGTTCCCCTTCCCTTCCGGCAATCAGGTCAGCTTCCCGCAGAGGCTTACCGTTGCACACCCCATAGCCTAAGAGTAAGATTTGGATGAAGGTATTTAAAAGTGATTTTCAGAGTAATATAATTATCTTTGTTTTGTATGTGATTGATATGATTTTTGATAAAATAGAACTTTAGAGTTGAAGAAAAATAAAAATTATTTCCGTCTCAAATAAAATTGACTGTTTATTAATTACGTGGTTGAATTCTACTCCTTCCGTCCCAATTTATAATGTCTGTTTCGGTTTACGATGTTTGACTGAAATTATTTTCAAATCATTTTATATGACAAATGGTATAGAGTTAAAAAAATAAAAATTACATATTAAAATACTGTATCAAAAAATCTACAAAACTAGTAGTGATAATATTACTTTATTTTATCAGACATTATAATTTTGACCTTGTGAATAATGAATAAAGTTTGACCTTGTAAATAGTGAACAGACATTATAATTTGGGACGGAGGGAGTATTAATTTTCTGTTCTTATAGTTGTTATGATAAAATAACATAATTATGTCATCTTTTGTTTCATAGATTTTTTGATGTAATTTTTTAGTGACATGTTAAGAATACACCAAAATGAAGTATTCCAATTTTTTAATATGTAATTTTTTTTTATTTCTGTTCCAATTCTTAAATAAATTGTATGAGAGGGAGGAAGTAATATAAATGGCCGTACATCAGAAGTCCGTCCACACCCACCCTGGGAGACAAAACGCCGAACAAAAGCCCACAGAAAACTCCATTTCTTTAATAACCTCACCTCTCGTACTTCAATTCCATCGTCTTCTTCTTCTTCTATTTCTATTCAAACGCACATGTATATATGGTGTCCGTTTATCCCAACCCGCCAACAGGTCCCGACTCCAATTTCTACTTCTCCGGCGATCCGATGAAACCCGCCCTTCCGGCGACCACCATGGATCCATTCTCTGTTCCGGCGGCTGATATTTCGATTCCGGATGACCTCAACAGGAAGGTCCGCAAGCCCTATACCATCACCAAGTCTAGGGAGAGCTGGACTGAGCTGGAGCACGACAAGTTTCTAGAAGCCCTCACTCTGTTAGCCCTCTCTCTCTCTCTCTAACATACTGTACATGCTAGGTTTTGTGTTGCATCTGATTATGTGGTGAATGAGTTGAATTGAAAAGTCCACTTTTAGAATCTCGCTGCCCAACTGTTCCATTTCATTTTTTTTACCTGAAAGTTTGGGATTTTTCTCTGGTTTCCTGTTTGTGTTTAGGAAAATGCTATTTGAAATGGATTCTTTCCCGTCCATTCCATCTAGCCACGTATGGAATAACCATTCAAACGTTTCTTGTTGTTCACCCTTGATTAGCGCACAACCGAATAAAATACTCCGTATTATTATTTTTTATTATCGACTGCAGTGAAAGGGGCCAAAGACATCTCATATTTATTGGTGCGATATGTGGTGTCATAGACAATGGCACCCCCCCCCCCCAAAGAAATAGACGTTCTACCTTCATCATCGATTTGCATTTGATAAAACAATCTATGATCTAACTATGATTGGTGCCCACAATGTTCAAGAACCCCTTGAGCATCACCGATATCAAGAATCTATGATATCTCAAATGGTTATAACAGATACACCTACTAAATTGGCCTTTATCAAACAATGCCGCCACTTTTCTTGACAGAAGACCATGACCTTTAAACATTTCTATTACCTGTTGACCACTTTCTTCTATAGGAATTCTAGTAGGCAGAAAATGTGCCTTGTTCGGAGTCACAATCTCATGGTTATGCTTGGGCGTGAAGGAGTAGATAATTCACTTTCCGGTTTGTCGTTTGAACTTCAAACTCAATGCATCCTGACAACCTACTCTGATCAAAGCTGCCTATCTTTTTTTCTTGTCAAGCTGCCTTATTAAAGTACTCATTTCCATATGCTTGTACATCTTGTATGAAATCCATTGGCTAAGTTATATGCATTGTAGAATTGCTTAAATGCTTGAAGTGTATCAAAACTCATTCTGAATTCAGGTGCAATTCCAAGATCGTTTCATTCATCACGTTGGTTGGTGTTTAAAATGTTTCAATACCGTTTTATTAACTTATTCTAGACATAAAGCATGGTGGGAGCATGGGAGGGATTCAATTGAGTATAATCGCTCATCCATCAAAATTACTTCAGTTTGGCTACACTTACTTTATGTTCATGTTTCACCCTTTCTTGTCCAATACTCTATTTCATAGAGCATAGTTTGTCAAATTGTAGTACGATAAAAATTTCCATTGGGTTTTATAGGTACTCTTTTGTCACATATAAAGCCCGAAGCATTCTGCCATTTTGACCAACCTGCTTGAATCATGTAGTTTACATCATCCTTTATTTCTCCATGGGCAGAGAAGGATATTCTTCTTCCACTTTTGCTAATGCGTCTCTAACAGGATGGGAGTTAATGTCTTTCTTAGCAATACAAAGAGAATGATATGAATATATGATTCGATGAGGGATGTTTAACATCTTTCTTGCATGTAGCTAGTTATTTCAGTTGTGTATGAGACTGATAGAGTGCCCACATATGCAGTTATTTTATGTTATTACTCCCTCCGTCCCCCATAGATCTTCCCAATAGCTCTTTTTCTTTGTCCACAATAGATCTTCTCATTTCATTTTTTAACAATTAAAATACCACAACTACCCCCACTTTATTTATTACACCTCACCCACCTCATTTAATACACTCCATCCATTTTTCATTAAGGGTATTATGGTAAACTTTCACCTTTTTTCAACTCTCCTTAAAAACCACCAAAAGTCAAAATGAGAACATCTTAGGGGGACGGAGGGAGTAATATTTATGGTAGAGTCCGTTAGGATTATTGTTTATTGGGTCAAATGTTTTATTTTATATATATGTCAGTTACTTAGTAAATAGTGTGTATGTGGGCCTAAATTCTAGGAGTAGTTGCTAAGTAATGTGGTAGTGAACCTAAAGTCTAGGAATAGTTACTAAGTAGCGTGGTAGTGGGCCTGAATTATAGGGATTCGTAGTTATTTGGCTTCTATAAATATTGAGGTTCATTATTTGTAAAACTATCCAGAAAGTAATTCAATATTTATTATTGGAGATTCTCCTTGGCTTTATTATGTGTATGAGTTTAAGATTCTTGCTCATATTTCGATAAAGATTTCCATTCATCTTTATTATTTTATGAATTTAGATTCTGATTTCATAATTTGATAAAGACTATCCATCATTTTTTTTCCCCACCAATCTCGGGTTCTATCAGAGACCTAGTGGAACCAAAAATGTTCCTAAGAGTTTGCAACTAAAATACATTAGAGTTTGACCTTTCAAGAGGCTGTGTAGAAACCTCAACCAATCTTTTTGTTGATTCTAGATTAAGTTATTAAAGCAGTCCAATTATTATTGTTGTTGTTGTTGTTGTTATTATTGTTATTATTATTATTATTATTATTTATATGAATAAAATTATTACTGCAGTATTGTTATTTCTTTTGAAGTATTCACTTAAATTTTTTCTCCTTGGATATATCCAGTTTTGACCGTGACTGGAAAAAGATTGAAGCATTTGTTGGATCGAAGACGGTTATTCAGGTATGCAATATACGTCAGAGTCATCAGCCAACTAATTCTTCTGACCTTCCATTTTATTAACAGTGTCACGTTGTGCCACCATTAATCATTACCCATAGCATTTATAAAAGTTCAAGTTAAATTTTTGCAGATACGTAGTCATGCCCAGAAGTACTTTCTGAAGGTGCAGAAAAGTGGGGCAAGTGATCATGTACCTCCTCCACGTCCAAAGCGAAAAGCATCTCGTCCATACCCACAAAAGGCTCCAGCAGTAACTGGTTAGCATCGTCATCTTCGGTGTTTTGATTTTCTTAAATGAAATTGGAGTAGTATATTGTTCTTAATGAGTGTCGTACAGGACCACCATCCACTCAAAGTGAACCTGGATATGTGACCAGGCCGGATCCTCTGACTGTGCCTGCAACCTCTTTAGGAAGTGCAGTCTCACGTCCTTGGACATGCAGTAGTGTGCCTGGTTTAAGTCCATCACCTGCACCAAAAGGTAATATCATTCATTAAATCATTTTTGAAGTTTTCTCTATATGGATTTGAACAGTTGATATATCTTGGATAAAGGTTATTTACATTCTCTCCTTCCTCAGATGACATACAATTATTGGGTGCTAGCTGTAGTAAGGAAAGCACTCCCGGTGGTGTTTTAACTGCCAATGAAACCAGTGATCAAGGAAAAGACAAGCAAAACAAGGAAACCAGAGGTTAGTTTTCTTTTATGCATGTTCAGTTTGATACCTTGATCGATGTACTTTTTTTTTCATTTTATGTAAATATGTTCTTAGGGCATGGCATCATTCTTTAGTAGGAGAGGTGATTCTGTAGATTATTTGTAGGGCTATTATTTTAGCACGTGTTTATCTTTAACGTTATAGCATTAGCCTTATATAGCCATAGAAGAATGGGGATTACATTATCTCAAAACAAAATTGGATATCTTCATTTCAAGATGTATTTACGATTTTACACTATGCTGCATCTATCTGTTTGTGAATTGTTGAAGCATCATCTAAGTCTTGATATCTATTCGGCTGGTTGCAGTGGTGCCGGATTTTGCTCAAGTTTACAGTTACATTGGCAGTATCTTCGATCCAAACTCAAGTGATCACATGCAGAAATTAAAGCAGATGGACCCCATAAACGTTGAAACGGTATGCCTCTGCTGTAGAAATACCTGACTACTTACGTCAATGCGATAAAGATAACTTGAAAATGAGAACTGTTCCCCTCAACTTCCTATGAAGTAGTATGCTCTGTAACGGAGAAATTATATTCCATTTGGCTAGTGCATATTTTCGCTTTCTCTTGCGGTTTATTCTGAAATGTTTGATGCTTTGTGTTTTCATTGTAGGCGGTGATGTTGATGAAGAATCTCTGTATCAATTTAGTCAGTCCAGAGTTTGAAGACGTGGTAAGTTAAAAATCAAATGTTACCCACTTAAGTGTTTTTGTAAGAACTGTACGCAATGAGTTGATAAATGAAAAAACGTTATACTCATTTCGTTTCAAATGACATTGAGTTGAACTATGTTCCACGAATCTCTAGCGACTACGTATCTCTGCCCAGAGAATTTCGCACCTTTCCTAAAAGAAACTACGTATGTCTTTTTTAGTATCTGCCCCTGATTTGCCTCTATACATTTTGGTGCAGCGGAGGATGATAGTACAAGGAACACCATCTCAGGATCTACATATCAAATCTGTTAAGCATTTAAAATAAATGCATTCCCCAGCTATATTAGTGTGTTAGGGAAGTCAAT
The DNA here is from genome assembly GCA_003260385.1 of Cuscuta australis. Classification (NCBI taxonomy): domain Eukaryota; kingdom Viridiplantae; phylum Streptophyta; class Magnoliopsida; order Solanales; family Convolvulaceae; genus Cuscuta; species Cuscuta australis. The sequence goes on along the minus strand of NQVE01000015.1, from coordinate 4,535,110 downwards.
TTTGCATCCTCTTTTTTTCCTTTTTTTTAAAGTTGTTGGTACTATACTATGCATAATGCATAAGATAAACTTGGTACTTTTTTTTGTTTTTGTAATATATGTTTTTAATGTACATATATGTTGGTGTAGGGCTTTTGGTCCAAGAAATTTCGAAATAAAAACAGGGTTTGTTTTAGTGGTATATAAATAGGTTTGAGTTGTGTATTGTCTCCATAATAAAAGAGGAAGTTTTATTATTGATTCGGTGAAATATGTGTTTGTGTACATATCTATCTTTATTTTACTAATGAATATATTGAATTTATTTTTTTCTCCATCCTATTCCAAACTCATCTTTGGAGTGACTTTTGATACGCTGTATGGTTAAAATTTATTAAAAAGGAGATTGCTCCGTTTATAAATACGGAGTAATATGTACTCATTTCTTTCTAAAAGTTGTGAAATGTAAATAATGCAATGTTAGGGGTATACCAAAGGTGTACCTTAAATGTACACCTCTTTTTTTATCACACATTTTTATTTTATTTTTATTTATTTTTTTTTTGAATTTCTTACTTTTTTTGTAGACGATGGGGTGGGGGACAAATGGGATACACATTTGGTGTACCCCTAACATTTTTCATGTAAATATTATAGTGGGAGATCAGAGATGTGGTGATTGATGACTGGTGACGCACTTCGGAATGAGGAGTTAGAAATAAGTATTGAAATTGATTTTTGTAAGTGATTTTAATTCATTAGAAGTATAATTAGTTATTTGAAAAAAAGGATAGAAATATAGAATAAGTTAAAGTTGAAAGTGACTATTCATGGAAATTTCTACTTCCAAATATAAATACTTTGTGTATTTTTTTCTTTTTAATTTAGTAAACAACTAAACATTTCTAATGAGTTTTTCATAATGTTGTATTGTTATCTTACTTTTCTTACAAAAATACCTACCTTTTATTCTATACTAATTTTCAAATAAATTGAATTAAAAATAGTTCAGTCAAATCTCGTAAACACATGCAATTTAAATTGGAACAGAGAGGGTATAATAGCTTTAATTGAAGGAAAGTTTACTTAAATAACACTAAAACATAATGACTTTTTCTAAATAGCATCACATGTATTTTTTCATAATGTAACACTTTTAGTCATTATCATTAGTCATTTTTCAAGTAATTGTTCGCTATCTATGGACATTATAAACGTTATTAAGTGCTATTTAAGAAATAAAACAATTTAAATGATATTTAAGAAAATGACTTAAGTTTTAGTACTATTTAATGGAAATATTTCTTAATTGAATTAAAGCTAATTTAATTCTATACTAGTTAAATTAGCATCGTTTCTTACAAAAATACCTACTTTTTATTCTATACTAATTTTCAAATAAATTGAATTAAAAATAGCTCTAATCAAATCTCGTAAACATATGCAATTTAAATTGAGACAAAGAGAGTATAATAGCTTTAATTGTTATGCGGAATATATCAAGAATTTTATTGTGAGCACATTTTTATGCAAAAGCACAAATGCTAACATAAATCTAATTATTAAATTGACCCGAACGTGATGATATACGACCGTGAATATTAATTTTCTAACCCAAACTCTATCGAACACACCCCAAATCGGACTTGATCGGCCAATTCATATCTCTATATAGAGTATAATTGTTTTACTTGAAAACATTTTGATGGATTCCGCTACTTCATGGACACCAACCACAAGTACTCAATATCGGGTCAACACTGCAACTATAGTGAATCTAACAAATACATATTGGAGTGATATTTATGTGAATATGTTGGATAAAAACATTTTATGTGATAACTCAAATCAAGAGAAAATTATAAGTTCATTATAGAGTAACCTAGGAAGAGCACACAATACATAGAATATGCTTTGGTAGCCATTAATAGTGCTTCCAAGTTGTGAAGGAAATTGGCCTTCCCTCCTCCTTTGCTTTGTAGCTTCTTTTATACATGCATTGATGATAATTCAATACAAAGACTTGCACAAACTCAACTCCGTCCTGCCCACCCGCCCTTTAAAACGTAAATATCCAAACAGTCGTACCTACAAAATAATATGGACATGTTTGAAATTCAAATTTAGGCATTCCCTTAAAAGAAGTCCTTATTTCTTCCCTTCATACACATGTACATTTTAGAAAGGAAAAAAAACAAATGAAATGGTGGCATATGTGTATGATGCACCTACACCAATTTAGTATTCTCCCAAACTCACATCTAATATAAGAGCCATTGAACACAACTACATATAGGGGTGCGGAGTGGACCGACCAAAAAAACATTTTGCTACAGACCAATGGCCAATGAAGAAGTACCAAGATGATACAAAATCAGAAAAGATGTTCTATAGCAAAAGTGAATAGTCTAAACAGGATATAAAATGCCAGACCAAAAAGGCCAGCAAGAAATGTCACTACTGGTTCTTTCGTTACACATACTTTCTGTATAAAGCACCCCCCCACCTCAATGCTCACAGGATTGCGCATTCAGTTTTTTAAACATCTAAAAGTCGCATGACCAAGTATATAATACATTGCACAGTACCAATAGAGCATTGACTAGCTGCAGTTGAAGGAAGCAAACCTCTCTGTATCTATCTATGTCGCTGACCCATATTAAGCTCATGACCATACATTCCTTGGCTATAGCCAGCACCAGCAAAAGGATGCATTTGCTTCGAGGTCCCCCTGCCTTCCATCTCAAGAAGTCTCTGGATTGCTCCAGGAGGTTGATTAGTTCCACGGTTTATAATATCAGCTGCAATGAGAACGAAGTGAGCTTTTGACAAAAAAGATGTAATTCTTGCTTTCTAATCTGGATGCAATGTACTCTATGGAAGAGCATTTGAATGCCAATCTGGCAGGAACAGCAGAAATGCTATCACGTGAAGTGTCTGGTAAAAAACCCATCTCAAAATTGTTGTCTAGTTCATCATATAATGATGAACCTTGAATGAAGTCATTTCAGACTAAAATGTAATAATTATTTAGTATCAGTATATAAAATTTACATTATCTAACTAATTTCTATAAAAAAAAGATGAGGTTTTTATTATAAAAAAGGGTGAAAGTGTTTCCACCCAACTTTTTCTAAGGGCCATCAAGTGTTGCAAGTTTGCAAACAGATAGATCATAGAGAGAAAGGTGTTGGAAGGGCTGTCTTGGGCTAGAGAATGGGGTTGGGAGCATGGGGGTGAAGATGGAGTTGGGACCACCCCCATGCATAAAAAAGGAGTGTCCTAGCAAAAATTGGGGTTGAAGTAGCCTCACCCATAAAGAATTGTTAAATACAGTGGTTTTAAAACTTCAATTCCTAAGTAAATTTCATGTTCGGAAAAAGTTTTAGGGGGGTCATTCATAACATGTTAAAGTTTGTACTTGATAAAGTTGACTAAAAAAAAGTTAAGTTGTACCCAAAGATGACTCTTTGTTGAGACGGAGGTATTAAACATCTTGGAACACATAATATGAGAATAAGACAGCGTGCTTACAGATTCATGGCTAAATACGAAAGTGAATAAGACAGTGTGCTTACAGATTCATTGCTAAATGCGAAAGAGAATAAGACAGTGAGCTTGCAGATTAATGGCTAAATGCAAAAGAGAATAAGAGATCACACATTGAAACCTTACCTCGCATTGGAACCCCAAAACCGTCAATGTTGGGTGGCTGCATCCCATATGATAACCCTTGCATTGGGTTCCGGTCCTGCAAAAAAGAAGCTGGCTGGTTGCCGCCAGGATGAGACATGGGACCACTTCTTATTTGGTCATGTAGCATGTGGGGATAATTTCCTGGCATTTGCACCTGTTGCTTCAATATAGGATGTTGGTTAGGAAGATCAAACCCTGTTTGATGAAACGGTTGACGCATCATATTTCCAGAAAACTGGTTCCTTGCCATATCTGGACCCATAACATTCATCTGTGAATTTGAATGTGCAGGAAGTGTCTCAAATGGATGAATGGATGATGATCTCCCTTGAGTCATTTGCATGGGATAAAACTGTGAAGATGACGGTTGAGTGGAAAGATTTTGGAACATCTCAGGCTCCACATGATGATCTTGAGAGCTATGTAGAAAGGGCACACCTCTTGGACCAACTGTAGCACCAGGTAACAAAAACTCACCTCTATTCAAGTTTATATCACCTGCATGCAGTGGGACCTGGGGGTGTACTGTGTTTCCACCATTAAATAATAAGCTGTCATCTTTGGGCAACCGTAATCCTAGTAGCCCATCAGGATCATTATTTTTGAACGAAGTCCAATCAGTTTGGTACTTTGAGTTAGGGTCAATTAGAGAATCATCAAACCCTAATAACACTGGATTATCAAGTTTATTTGTTCTCTCTCTATCAACGAAGATGCTATTGTCATTACTCGCACTTCTGGAACCTCCCATGTTATCAGTCTGTCCAAACGCATTTGAGCCACTCTGGATAGAAACAGGAGCTTGCATGGATTGTAGCTCATTCATAAATGCAGTTCCAAAAAGTGTTTCAAGAGTTATTGTTTTACCAAGAGTGTGATTTCCTTCTTCCACTGACTTACTATTATCTTCAGCACAAGAATTAGAAATCTTATTGTTACCAAGATCTGGTCCTTTATGTAATAAAGAAAGAAGGTGCTGAGACGCATGATCATCAACAGGCCCCTTTCTTGGTTCTTCGGGCATAGGATTTGTACTCCAACCTGGCAACAGTGATTGCAAATTCGAACTGTTTTCACTATACTCTGACAAAATAGTCTGCTCAAGATCTTCACATGTAAGGACGGATGGGACCACCTTGTCTCTATTAGATGCACATTGTGGTGGTTCACAAATCTCAGGTGTTGCAGCAGCTAGTACATTAGGCATAATGGTATCAGGGGTATCACTAGAGCACATAACATCACAAACTTGTGGTATGTGGTTATCACCGCCCACAATTAATGAAAGTAAATCACTTGGTGTATTAGATGTGGAATCACCTCCTTGCTTGGTTTCTACTGCAGTATGGTATATCACTACTTAGACAGGATATTCAAGAGTCATGACAAATAAGGTCAGAGATGGGGAAAGCATTGCATACCTTCTTCAGAGAACCAATGTGCAAACTTCGAAGATTTAATGTTTCTTGAGCTCCTTTTATCATCAGGATTTGTATCTTCGTACTGTGTAGAGAAGAAAAGAAGCATATAGGTAAGCCGCAAGTAAGATGTATTAAGCATTAAATGTAATAAGCATTATATACAAAAGATCTTTCAATTTGGAAATCTAGAGCTATGGTATGTTTGGAACATGAAAAATGAGAGGGGGGAAAATGCAAAGGTAGGTAAGATGTAGTAATAAACACATAAGGTCTCCTTTCACTTAGGACAACCAACGACCATGGGAAGTTTGGAACTTTGGATCATGGGAAATGCTGAGGAAAGTTCTTTCTTATGTTTCAGTTTTTAAGCTTAAATTGCAAAGAAATTAAGGAATGTGAAATTTGTTTTTTTCTTTTTTAAATGCATTTAGATTTCTTAGTCTTTCTATAATAGGAAAAAAAATGAACCACACAACGATTATTTTGTCACCGGGTTTTGGTGTCATAATATGAAAATAGAGCCCTATAATGCTCTATTGGGCCAGAGACCATATCCTACACCACTAACCCGCCCCACTAACCCCTCCCCCCCCCCCCCCCCCGCAGTTAACCAAAATGCGAGGGGACAGGGGGTTTTGGGTAGGACCCGGTCCCGGACCACACAAAGCACCATAGGGCCCCATATGACACCGAGTGTTTGTGTCAAAAGAACCAGGCTCTTTGAACAAATATGAAAAAGGTTTTCTTATTAAACAATACCTCATATTCATCAACAGCCAATGATGTAGAACTTCCAAAAATTTTATCCAGTATAGATGCTGACTGATTCAGGTTAGATTTATCTTCGAATTCCTCCGGTGAAAATACAGCACTAAGACCTATGATTTCAGGATTTTCCTTGGGTTTTTTGGTGCCCAAAATACCTGACGGATGATGTATGTTCTCATCCATACAATCCATTTTATTAGAATGATCTATCTGATCGCCCTTCTTCAAAAGAGGTGCATTTATGCTTTTATCATCAAGCTGTAGGTCAATTGAGATAAGATTTTGTGATGATAGAGCTGCATTTCCCTCTAAGCTATCAAAAATGATATTTTGGATGGGGTCCACCGCAGAATGTACTAAGCTTTCCACGGTTTCAGGTTTTCCAGCCTGTAGAAGTAATAAAAAACAGAATGAATGCATAAGGATGGGTAAAATAGATCTATCAGCCACAGGACCATCCACCATAAAATGCCCCATTTCTCCTTTCACGCACTTGGCAGGAGGGACAGCACTAAAATGTGAGCCGACACAAATGTGCCCTAGCAAGATACCAATACAAACAAAGATGAAGAATTCACCTTTTTCAAAGAAGGGTTAGTCAAAACTTTATGTCCAGAATCCTTTTCCAAGAGGGTGCTTTTAAAACCTGGGGGTATAAGTGGTCTTGACACTGAACCTAGAGAAACAGAAGATTTCCCAGAACCATTATCAGTTTCAAGAGAAGTGGTAGATGCATCTGATTCCTTTCTTCCGAAGAATTTTTCATCCTCTTTAACATCTTCTGCCAATGCAGACACGACTGAGTCCGAGGCACATTCAGTTTCAACTTCTTCCAGATTCAATATCTGCTTCTTTTCGGAAGCAGCACTATGTTGCTCCTTCCTCATCAACTCAAAAGATGCTGGTAAAAAAGTTGGTCAGAAAGATAATCTACTAGAGCTTATCTAACAGTAGTTGGGTTTTATCATGCAAGATTCTGGACACACAAAGCAATACCTCTCCTCTTCCTCTCCTCTTCCACTCTATCCTCACTTGCACAATCAACTGAACCAAATGTCTCGTTGTTGAACGAATCACTCGCATCTCTGCGAGATTGAGGTCCTGCCTAAAGAAGTTGCAGGTCATGAAAAAGAGTTCAAGAAAGACTCAACAAATTTATTTTTTATGCAACTTCAGAAGACTTCAAGAATGAAATGTGAACAATTGATTTATGCTCCCGATGCTAACAAACAGTGTGGCCATAATACCAAAGAGGTTAATAAGTTAACCTTGTAAGGGCGGGGAGGATGATAAGGCTCATTGCTCTTATTAAGTTGATAACTATCATTGCCCCGTGGTTTTGGAGTAGGCACTCCGGATGGTGTGTAAACAGATGGTCTTGGGAAAGAACCACTTCCAAGAAGCCCATCATGCTCAGAACTCCGCCCAAACCGCCGGAATTGATTGCCAGGACGCCTACTAGGTTCTACACGATATAACTTGAGATTATTAGAACAGAAGATAAGGGTAAACAAGTTTGCACATTCTTTCATGGGATCACACAATACATGAGGGAAAGACACAATCACACCGAGGAGCAGGTACACAAAAACATAACACACCAATAATGAAGGTACATCAGCTTAGGTGATACACGATTCCCATTTATATGTCCAGATGAGGGCATACTCTACTCTCAAACATTGCGTCAGGTATAAATTATTCTCCCTCCGTCCAAAAAAATGTCATGTTTGGTCAATGTACAACTTCTAGTTCTGCCAAGGTACACCCCTTAAATGTTATAGATTCCTATTATTAAAAACACTTCTTGGTTCAACTAAACTTATCATATTGAACTTGTTTGTAACTATTTTTGGCAAATTACATGACAATTAGCTTTCTTTCAAGTCCGTTTAATGAAATATGACCATTTTTTGGGGCAAAAGAATCTTTAAAAACATGACTGTTTTTACAAGGAAGGGAGTGTCCAACAGTTAGCTCCCAATCAATGTTTCTTGTAAACATAAACCTAAACAAGTTTCAAAAGGTTAGCTCCCAGACTCATTTCATTTTGATGTCATAGTATTCAATAAAATCATAGTACATCCAGCTATCGCCAATGCTTTCCCAAGCATTGGGTGTAATTAAATGTCCTACATCAAACACACACTTCCATCCATAATTGTCTGCTATTTAAAACTCCAATATAAGAAGCCTGGTGCTGCAAATAGCTATGTACGCTAAAATAAAATGATGCACATTAAATTGCCAGATGAACCTGAATCCCGAACAGATTGTGCATCACTTTCTTGATCACTGCGAGCAGAAAAACAGTTTTCCCATCGTCCAGAAACTCCTCTGTTAGGTGGGGATGAACCATACTCATGGCGTCTGAAGCCTTGTGAAGGAAATCCACCAGCAGTTCTTTGGCAATCAGGTGTAACCACACTCTCCAATTCACTGAAAGATGAACTAACGTCAGATGTTACTTTCTTTTTCTTTTGAAAGTAAATAATCTGTTAGATGATTTGAGGGCACACAGGTAGAAAAGGCAGCAAAGATATCCAGGCAATCAACCACACCTTTTCTATGAAAAGTAACCAACTTCATTAATCATACCTAAGAATTGATTGATCAAGTCCAGTTGGAAGCTTCTGACATATCTCCAACTCACGCAATGACAAAAGGAACTCTCTTGTGTAAGATAATTTTGAATGCCTAATAAACGACAGAGGCATCCATGTAAATAACGCAAGTAAATGTCAATATTTTAGACAGAAGCATGATAAACACATGAGAACTTGATTACATACAATAAAACAAACAAATAACAGGCAAGAGTAGATTATTACGTCTCGCTATGTGAACCGGAGGAGCAATCCAGCAACTCTCGATCTTCACTGTCAAGAAGACTCATTCTGAATTATGGGGTGATAACTTTCCCACACCAGCTAATACAAGCATACTCAAAACTGAGAATTGCCCACCACAACAACCAACAATCTATCTACTCGTATTCATCATCACGAACCGTGGCCGATTAATAATCAACCCCTGGAGATGCAAATAAACAATACATTCACTATAACTCAGTCACCAATCATCATAATTAGTTAATGCCGCCGCCCCCATTATCACGAACAGCGGAATACGAATCATATAAGAAATGGTAAAAATCATACCAACAATCAATCCTAGCTCCACTCCATCAAAGTATCATTCAAGAAGACATTCATACAAATTCTAACTCAAACTCACACATCCACGCGATGATCTATAGAATTTACAACAAAGATTTCTCGAAACCAGAGCCGCAATCCCAACCTTTTATTTCGAAATACACAAACTTTCTTTCATATTTCTCTCGTGCTCTGATCCTTTTAACGATTTCAGGGCTAGGGTTTACGGTTCTACCTGGATCGAGATAGGGAACAAAGATAGAGGTGGGGCTTCGATAGTTGCGAACTTGCCCCCACTTCTCCGACTAAATCGCAATACCTGAGAGAAAGATAGACATACGTATAACTGCGCGTATATATATATGTAGATACGGGGAGGGAGAGAGATTCCGGTGCGGGGCGGAGGAGATGGGTCCGATGTCTGGAGGGCGATGGTTGAGGAAGAAACCCACGAGAAAATGACGTAAGCTACGCTTCCCAGACGGAAGAACTCAGAATCCTCGTTTCCAATTCACGCGCGCGCCATTGCGTGGATTGTGGAGCTCGCGGTTTTGTAATTTTGTCGCTACAAGCGGACTGCGTTCTCCTACTCGCTTCAAATGCGCGTCGTCGGATTGATACTCTAGTGTTTTTCAAAATTTTATCCACAAGTCTCTCCTAAAATAATCCTTTCAATTCGATTCAAGATGTTTAACTAAAATTATTTTCATTTCAATTTATTTGATTATAGGTATAAAATTAAAAAATAAATATAAAAATTATAAATATTAAGAATATATCAAAAGTTCTGTAAAATAAGAGATGACATGACTATATTATTTTATCAAATAACTAACAAAAATAATTAAAGAAAAATAAATAAAATTTGATTATGTGAAAATTGACTGAAAAAGATCATTTTAAGATAAAAGAAGTAAAACAAAAATACTTGAGGGACCTCAAACATTTGACATCAAATGCACAGCTTTCATAGATACACTCATACTTAGTTTCTGTATGTGCACAGACATTGGGTATCTATGTGTGTTTGTGCTAGGTTAAGTATGTATTTGGTGTCAAATGTTTGGGATCTCAAGTACCACTCAAAGTATAAGGGATATGTTAGGTGTACACTACATTAATGTTCATCACTTCTATACCAATATGTTACAAACATATACAGATAATATTTATCAATACAAAAATAGATCATTGTTATCTGTGTGTATCTATAAAATACTAGGTGTACACCAATGTGGTGTACACCTAGCATTTTCATGCAATAAAATATTATCATCAAGTAATCTTGGTGAAAAGACATTGTAAGTAAGATGTTTATATTTTGTTTAAGGGTTTTACATAGACTACACACATTTCTCATTCACTTTTAACTAATTAAGATTACAGTTTTTTCTTATCTAACTATTTAGGCCGAGACTCACAAGTCTGTACATGAAGTTAACCCTTTAACGAACATGGTAAAATTAACATTTTGTGAGCATGGTATAATTAGTATTTTCAATAATTATATTTTCTTACAAGAAAAATGAAAAAAACTATTTTGAACACATATGCTCTATAAAAATAACTCCATAAATATTCTTTAAAGCAAACTATCAATATTTTGGAACTTTATTTGACAATTGTTTGTATCTTCTATAACTACTCGGGGGTCTGCATATCAAGTCTTCATCCTCTATAAATACCTTTTCCTCAATATAAATAGATTTCACTCTTCATAATTTAATTACTTTCTTTTTATTCCAGTTTAATATTTGATGATACTCTTTAAAGCATGTCAAATTATTTATTTTTCTAAGAAATGAACACAAATTATAAGATATCATTTTTGTTGTAATCATATATGAACGTTGATGAAGATTAGGCCTCTATGTTTGAGCTTAAGCACGTTAGACCATGTCTACCAAAATAACATAAGACATAGAGTGGGGGTTGAAAGTCTAGTGATAAAGCGAGGGCTACTCGTCTAGATAATTCAAGTCCAACTAGACAAATTTTGGATGAGACTTCATTTTAAAAAATTGTAATGTGTAGTAGCATACAAAACATCTATCATATTTATCTTATCGAAATTGTTTAAAACTTGATTATATTGTACTAATATGCAATACAGATTCAAAGTAATTAATTATTAAAACTTGTTTAGTCTGGCTCAAAAAAATGAAACTTGACGAATACACATAGATGTAGAACGTATGTCCCTAGTTGCCATCTTAAGAGAAATGACCTGTAAGCTTCACGGTCGTGCATTTCTATGATCTCCTTGACGACTAAGTGAGTGACATGACCAACACACATGGGCATTCATGAGGTGAACATACATTTGTCTTATAAAATAAAGCCACATGCACCTTCAAGCATCTTCCATAACAACTCAAGTTCATGCACGAAGCACAAAGAACACGAAATTATACCAAAATGGTGTGATCTACTCATCAATGGCTACATGCCTAACAAACAGAAGATGTTTTGCATGACCATCAGGGGAATATCAAGCATTGGATAAGAAACACTGTCTCATTGATCACGGGTCACATTCGATGAATGATCCATTGCACGTGGGGGTTATTCCTCATTCTCCTTCATTGTATAATAACACACATTCAAAAATAATACATCATGATTTCAGTAATAATATTGCCTATTTGTGCTTGTGCATTAACTCTCTCGCTTTACATAACTCTTGTGACTAGAACTATTTGACAACAATTTTTAAATCATATTCGATGGTTTCTTTATCATGAAAAATCTTATTCATCTCATGCAGACGTGCTAAATCATTGTTTACATTTATAGACTAGGTGTGATGATAATATTCATACTTTCTTCATTCTAAAATAATCAAATTATCCATTTTTTACATTTGTCAATACATAAATAAAATGACAATAGATATCTTCATTTAAAATTTAGCTAAATTTATAAAATACTTTATATATCCCCAACATATATTTACATTTAACTTTTCAGGACCATCAATGTGTTACTTTGATCACTAACAATTTATTTTTAAATAAATACTATAAAACTGTAATGTATCAAGACTTTATTTTAAATGTATACAACAAATTAACTAAATACGAGGATGTATTTTATATGGTCAAAGTTTATGAAGTTTAATCAATAAAAAACAAATATGGAGCATAAAGATATTTTCGAAACGAAAGGAGTAAAGTTTTTACTAAAACAAATGTAACCAGACAAGATTCCACGTTACTTTATTTTTACGTACTTTATTTTTACTTTATTTTTACTTACATATTCGTCCCTATTTAAAAACGTGATCAAATATGAGGGTCTTAATATAAAAAATTTTGAGGACTCTAAACTCCAATTTGAATTAAAAAATGGTGTTTGGAAACGTAGCTCAGCTTTTCAAGAATATAGGGTTACAAATGATAAATCTGAGTTTGACTCTCGACAACAATAATAACAAAAGAATAATGTTATGCAATAGACTCTACTCTATCGTGATCAGGTTATTTAAGGAGCATAAAAGACCCCGCTATTTTCAAAAGCTAGTTGTAAAATCTTTATGGTTTCTAAACGGAGCACACACGTTCTTTCAACTAATTTTCAGAGTTAAAATGACATTAATGTCCCGTCTTTCATAATTTTTTTAGGACTTTAAGAAAACAAAGAATGGAAATAAGATATAAAATGCGGAGTAAAAGATAAAGGTAGTATTTTTCTATATCTTTTTTCAAAACCTTTTTTCTATTCTTTTTTTCTCACTTCATAAGAAGTATTTTATTTCAATTTTCTATTTTTTTTATTTTTTTCTAACGTTCTTAAAAAAATATTTTGTTATACAAAAATAAATGATTTTTTATTTGAAACGAAGAGCGTATACGTTATTTTATTTAATTCCCTAAACGGGAAAAAAATAAAAACAATAGAACGAAACTTCATGATAGTATGAAATAAGTTCTGATGGGTGTATTCACTCTGACCATGACTTGGGTCCTAGCTGATGAGAAAATGCCCAGGTAATAACCAATCTAGTACGATGGTATTAGAGGTTACATAGTACGATAACCCGGTCAAGTTATCCAGACCACAACCTACCCGATTAAAATATATATGGCCGGTGTATAAAGGACACATGGTCGAGACGATCCTCGATGAACTCAATACTCACCATCAAGAATCGCTGAGGTGTAAGTCAAGAACTTGGGAGAACTACTGATGCGCCAATTGGTGACGGGCCAAGTCTGATTAGACAGTGGTGTCCTAGGCAGATTAGGTTCCCCGCACCAACGAATTAAACTAAAAACTCACCCCCTAGCACCAGACACTTTAAAGGGATAAACACGTAGATATATTCCCAGAGATAGATAACAAAATACTACGGGACAAAGAAGGGAATCCAAATTCCATCCCTCCAAGGTCTTGTAGAGCTTTAGCTCGTAACTCTTTCATCATATTAATAACGATTAGACTATAAGTGTTCTCGCTCACAACTATTCTGGTCATTTGAGTTCATTGTGTTCGTTAGTTTATCGACTTGGTTTATCATCCTAGACCCGGTCTAGAATTTTGTTATCTGGTCAACTAATTTACACCATCAAGGAGCATAAATGTCATTTTAACGCTAAAAAGATTTTCAGGGGCGTGAGTGCACTATTTAAAAATTAAGAGATTTTACAAATACGAGTAACTTTTAAGAATAGAAGGAATTGTAATGTACTTTTTGTAATCCACTGGGCACCCTTGTTATTAAGTTGTGTTCCGTTTATCTGATATGATCTCGTCTGATTGTAGTTGTATTTAAAGTTGTTTAAATACTCCGTAACAAAAAGAAAAACGGTTGCCTTGAGAAATTATCCATTCATCGGCCAAGCTATGTGTACCCCAACATTTATACCCAAATTTGTACCCCGCAGGTTTGCACTAACATTTTGTGTTGGTATAAAACTAATTTTTGTTAACGCATCAACATTTGTGTCCGTGTAAATTTTTGTTAACGCACCAACACTTGTGTCGGTGTAAACTATCAAAATATTTGTGCAAAACTGTGGTCTACAAGTGGTGTACATTTTTTGGATAAGTGTAGCATGGTCCATTCAGAATTTCAGATTCTTCTTCCCAGTTCTTCTATCTTCTTCCCCCAGTGAAGCGCACCGCAGAATTGCAGGAGCCAAACAACTCCCTTAAACCGAACTTGTCATTTCATCATCCACCGGCACCGCCGCATCGCCGCCGCCTCCAATGGCTTCTTCATTACCGCTTCTCCACTCCTCCCCCTCCAAGTTCCACGCCCTGCTCCCACTGAATTATCTCCCCTTACAGTCCCGGAACGCTGGAATTTTGCATCGCGATTTATCTGTGAAGGCCGCGTCAGGGATAGTTCTGGTGGATAAAGCCGAATCCGAGAAGACCAATCGGCTCAAGACAGCATACGTGGAAAGAGTCGTTCCTCTGCTCAAAGAAGAGTTCAATTACAAGAACATTCACGAGGTTTGCTTCTGTCTTTTGAAACCCTAATTCATTTTAGGTTTTTTCCTGTTTGGTAATAGTGTTCATGCTTGATCAGAGTAGGTTCCACAGGTTAAGAAGATAGTAGTGAACTGTGGGATTGGAGATGCTGCCCAAAATGCCAAGGGTCTGGAAGCTGCGATGAATGAACTGGCTCTAATCACAGGGCAAAGGCCCGTGAAGACGAGAGCGAAGAAGGCTGTTGCAACATTCAAAATTCGTGAAGGTCAGCCTGTCGGAATTTCTGTCACTCTTAGACGAAAGGTATACCATCTCTTCTGCATTTGACTGCTGGGCATCTCTCAGAATTTCATAGATATAATTCCATGTTTTTTTTAAATATCATCTATTTTTATGTTCTCTTGCTTAACTTAATGAAAATTACTTATCAAGAGTTTTTTATACTCATTTTTTCCAAAAAAACTGTTAGAATATTACTCCCTCTATAGTAACACACACTCTTTTTCCCTTCATTCCCTAAAAAGGCTTCCATTTTTCCCTTAAAAAAGAAATATGTGACTCACAACATTTATCTATCTTCAATGTGATATTGTTTTCCAAAGGGCTCTTCACTGATTTTATCGATGGTGGCATGCTTAATTGCCTACCATATGAAGTGTCATGAAGAAGTTGTAAATGGTATGGTATGCCAACTCTCATAAGCTTTGATTGTTAGGAAAAAGTTTCATCCTAACAACAACAAAAAAAACACGGTATAATCCCAATGTCGTGGTCTGGGCTGAGTTCAAAGACCTTTAGACCATTTTCTCATGTGATAGATTCATTTGTTGGAAGTGGATACAAGTATACAACCACAAAACTCTCAGTATAATCCAACACCGCTGTGTTCTGGTGGTCAACTGTAAAAAACATAGAGGTTATCTCTCTTAGACCATTAGATGCATTGTTACATTGACTACCCAAAATTTCATAAAAGGTAAGAAACAAAGAAGCTTAATGTATCATTTCGATTAGTCCATTATTTGTCGAAAGCTAAAGACTCTTTTCACTCCCCCTGTCAATGGATGCAAATTTATAACCATAAAATAGTTATTTCAATGTACTTGTATGGAGTATTTACTGATCTGAGAATTGATAGCATTCTATTTCCAGTAGCATTTTAAGAAATTATGCTTAAATGATGTTGTTTCTTTGATTTCAGAACTCACCGCACTGTAACTGATGTCCAGAATGTGTTTTTGTATCGAAAGAATAAGACCTTTTGTTTTGAGTCCGTTTTTACTGCCTGCTTTGGCCCTGGCTCAGTGCTTGGATATTGAGTGACTGAGTTAGCTAGACAAGCTGAGTTATGGCTGATCACATGTGTCTTGCCTTCTTTTCCCAAGCCCCCAAAATAATGTACCCGGACACAACTAAAGAAAGCTCCATTTTTTCTTTACGTGAGCTCATGAGTGATATTGGCATTGAGTGGGAAATCATTTCGTCTTGGTCACATTGTTGATTTGTTGAATCGATTGTCATCCATACCATACACAGAGATGAACCAAAGAAACTATCAAGCCGAAACCAACCAACCAACAAAGCGGCAGGAATCAATCTAGCCGCGTGCAGTTTGTTTTTGTTTTAAGGTTTAAGCTTTGAAAATTGACTTATGTTTGACATTCTTCAAAACCGGATTGACCAACACACACCCTTACGAGTTACTTGGAGTTCATCATCAATTTTTTTAAAAACAAACTTGTAATTGCAGGTAATGTATTCATTTCTAGACCGACTCATCAACTTGGGGCTGCCAAGGACAAGGGATTTCCAAGGTGTTAACCCAAACAGCTTCGATGGCCAAGGGAATTACAGCATTGGGTTTCGTGACCAGAGTGTGTTCCCAGACGTAAGCCCCTCTGATGCACTTGGAAAGCAGAGAGGAATGGATGTTTGCATTACTACCACTGCCAAAACCGACAAAGAAGGACAGCGGCTGCTGGCTCTTTTGGGGATGCCTTTCAAGGAGGGTGGTGGTGGTGACCAAGCTGCCCCTCTGGTCGGAAAGAAGAAGCTCAGATCTCACCACTTTGACTCTAAAGCAAAGCAGAGGGCAAGGAAATGAGTGTACTTGTAACATAACTGTCTATTGCACGTACTTCCCTTGTCTTGTTCAACTCTTTGTGTAGAAATGTTGAGATTCCAATCCAAAACAAATTGGCAATAGGAGGAATAACTCATATTCTAATATATTTATCTTTGGGAGGAATAACTCATATTCTTATATATTTATCTTTTTTAGCAAGTTCGATGTGGGGACAAAAAGTTTCCACATTTGCCCCGTTCGCGTGGATTGTGGGGGTCGAGGTTCCTACACTCAAGAGAGATGACCCTAGTCCAAAGCTTATGGTGTGAATGGAGGACACCCCACAATGCCATTTTCACAGCCATCACTTGGCTATCACCTACATAAATCATCAAACCTTATAAAGAATTTAATAAGAAGCTACTGAGCTAGGGTAAGTTTGGATAGTACGGAGTACATAATCAAACATTAGAATTTTGAATAAACTTTTCTTAGAACATATTCACTTTCAATACATTAAAAATTAGATGAACATTTGAGCACATTCCAATAAGATCTCTCTTGAGCCTTGATGGAATATCTTAAAACTACCTTCTCTAAACTTTACCATCGAGGTAGACAAAAAGTGAGAAAAATTTAGATCCGAACTTAATATATCCAATCAATAACATTTATTTTGTTAAAATGAGAATGAGTTACAATTTTTTTAATAATAATAACATAAAAATGATAATTTAAAAACCAAAAAATATTTTTTATATAAAGATATACTCCCTCCGTCCCCAATTTGATTACAAATTGTGGGTTATGAGGAAACATTTTTCACTTTTTGAAATCATTTTATTTACAAATTGATAAATCAATAAGATATACCATACTTCCGAGTAGGGGCAAGGTCTGCGTACACATACCCTCCCTAGACCCTACTATAGTGAGATTCAACTGTGTTGTTATTGTTGTTGTGGTATATCAATAAGATATAAAAATTACATATTAAAAAACTACGTCAAAAGTTCTACTCCCTCCGTCCCGTTTTAAATCGTCCGTTTTGACTTTTAGGCATATTTAAGGAAAAAATAGAATTGATTTTCCAAAATTGTCATTACTTTTTAAGAGGGGTGGCGATGAATAAGAAGATAAGGTGGTGAAGAGTAACTTATTTTAGGGGTAGTTTAGGTTTTTTACTCTTAAAAGTTTACGATAACAAGTAACAGACAACTTATTTTGGGACGGAGAAAAAAGACAAACATGCAATTTAAAATGAAACGGAAGGAGTACAAAATAAGAGGTGACAAGAATATATTATTTTATCAAATACTCCCTCCGTCCGGATTTTAAGTTCCCATTCTACGCTTTTCTCCGTCCGGATTTTAAGTTCACATTCTACGTTTTAATGCCTATTCTTCCTAAAATACCCTTCTCTCCTTTCTTCTTCCTTTTCTCTTTCTCCCTTCATTTTCAATTTCCTATCCCTAAATTTCTTTCTTTTTTTCTTGGATATGTAAATGTCTTCCACTCCCCCACTTCGTTCTCCTTTTCTTCCTTTGTCTTCTTCTTCTTCTTCTCAAAATCTCTTCCACCCATCCTTTCCTTTTTCTTTTCTCCATGTCTCCCATTCTTCTCCATTTCCCCAATTCTCGTTATCTCTTCTCCTCATTTTCTTCTTCTTTTTCTATCTTTCTTCTCGTCTCTGTGTTCCTCCGTCCATCTCCTCTCTTTTTTCTCCCATTCATCTTTGTTCTTCTTTATCTCCCCCTTTAATTTCTCTTCCATTTTTATTCTCGATCTGAGCATGGCGGTGATGGTAGGGATGGCGATAGTGGCGGCGGTGACGATTGTGAGTCTAGATCTGAGATCTCCACTTCTTTCTCTTTTTTTCTTCTTCTTTTCCCTCTCCTCTTTTTTTCTTTTAGATCTGCCTCCGTCACAGTGGCGGAGATGGTGGTGCTGCGGGCGAAGGCAGGGCTGGCCGACGGTGTTGGGGTGACGGCGATGGTGAGGGTGCGTTAATGGTAAAGGAGAGGCATGCTCACATCGAGAAATGAGGAGGGCAGGGCTGGTAAAGGAGAGGGTGAAGGAGGGCAGTTTAGACAAATTACACTCAGTCAACTTCTACTAAAAATGAGCAAAAGTCAAACCGGGAACTTAAAATCCAGACGGAGGAAATACTTAATAAAATCGTGTAAATAAACAAAAGTTATCGAGAAGAGAAAAAAAATTGTAATCAAAATAGGGACGGATGGAGTATAATGTTTGATGTGCTTTTAAAAATGTTAACTAACCAAACCTTAATAAAATCAGATTAAATCCAAAATCCAATCAAGCGAAGATGCACATCACCACTTAGCACGATGCACATACATACATTTAATCAAGTACAACATCTATATATACAAGCCCAGATACATCAAACACCTGCTCTGAAAGAAAATGAAGGAAAAAAAAAGCATACTTCAAGGTTCAAATATTGGAACATTATCACAAACCACATATGACCACTTTTACATCACTAACACATACTGCAACACTTTCAACATAGAAACACAACTATACCACTTTGGACACAAAAGGTCACCTCACAGTTGCCAGGCCGCTGCTCTTTTGAGTTGGGCTGCCACTCTCACCGCCAACTCTGAGATTACAAAGCAAGGCATCACGTCCCGATAGAACAATCTGGAAGAATCCATCGACTTCCTTCCCCAAACCATCAAGTCCCGTGGAATGCCTCTCCACAGACTTCGCCAAATCAGAAGTTTCATGCCGCAGTGCACCTCCATCCAAAATGACAGGACATAACCTCTCAACACTAACGCGAACGTCCTCAAGTTCCTTTAAAGCAGTTGCCCGGCCACCACCCGAATATAGGGCCTTCATTTCCCGGGTTAGGAAATTTTGGAGATTAGCATATGCATCTGCCCACAAGAAAGAAGTCTCACTGACCTCCAACTCCTTAAGGTTCTCCACACACCCCGAGAAAGAAACAGCAAATACCCTACAAATGAAAATGGTCACCATCCTTACTCCATACATAGCTTGCATTAAAACTTTCCCCTTCACAGAATTTTTAATCTTAGGCAAGTTCAGACTTTCGGTCAGGCTGTTCAAAATGTCAAAGCAACGTCCTAATCTCGGATTTTGACACCTCACACGTGGGCCCCATTCTTTCAATGATGAACATGCTTGAGGAAACTGCTTTTCATCACCACCGTCGAGATAGTGTACGGCACAGCTAAGAAAAAGATTGGATTGGTTGATCCTGGTGATCTCAGAGCTGAAAGCAGTGCAAATATCCAGTAACCTTACACTGTTGTCCAGGTACACATCAATCCACTTCTCGTCCCAATCAGAAACGGGAAATTCAAGTGCAGTTATCAGTTCTTTAGTGTCAACGTGGATTTCTGAAAGTGAAACTATTGCTTTCTGCATCCAGGATAAGCTGATGATGTCATCACTGTTTTCAGGGATGAGGTTCCTCAGCTTCAATGCCAATGACTCCTCGAATGATTTCAAAAGGGAAAGAAGTGTTGGGGAGAGGTGTGAGCTTTTGGGTAAAATCATCCGGAAGGGATTTCCAAATGGGAAAAATGGTCTGCGTGGCTCCTGTGCACGACTCATTTTTAAAAGTCAAAAACTGCATAGAAAGTTGAGGAGCATATGAATAGAAAAGTTGAAAACAAATTAGGGATGCAAATAGGCTGTGTGTTATGCAAAGAATTATGGTAGCCATTCAACTGATAAAATTCTTAACCCAGCCCTTGTGTTTTAGTCAATTAACCCATCATTCAAGCAAACATTTAGGTTGTTCAGGATGTTAAGTATGTACGCACAGACATTACATAATATAAAAATGTTTAGATGAATCCAAAATAAATAAAAACCACATTTTTAAGAATGGGTATCTAATCTGTCCATTTTCTCATTTCTTTCTTTGTGTAGAGATCTAGAAATGAACGAGATGGTAAGACTTCAAACAAACACAGCCACGCACAGTAAAAAAGGCACATAATCTTTAATTAACTCTAAAAATATCAAAGGTTTGTAAGGATTTAAAATATTTTTTTCAATATGATCAAATCAAATTTAAAAATCAATAGGCAGATGGATAACTAGCTATTCACTTAATAAAAATGGAGGCTTGTAATTCACTATCAACGGACAGGAATCACAGAATGGATGGTGGAAAAACGAGTTCATGAAACTCAGATCTGGAAACATAAACATACGGAGTAGTATTTGAATAATTTGAAAGTTCAATTTAAATCTGGCCATAGATCCTGATAGATCAGCTCGATCCAGATCTCGGCGCCCGAATAGCACGAAGAACACGAATAAATTCTGCGCAAAAGGCGCATATTAGCAGGTTGATTACCAGGACAAAATCATCAAGAAAAACACAATCATCGGGGCCAGAAATTGCTAAAATTTGAGAGAAATGAGTGATTTGAACAAAAAAAGATACTTGAGAAATTCAACCATCGGGGCAAGAAATCCACAAATTTCGATAGAAATGAATAATTCGAACGAAAAGGATACGAAATTGGGGCAAATATTACCTGATGCGGTATGAAATTCAGAAAATAAAGAGATTGAAGATGATAGGGTTGATTGAACAGATAGGGTAAAGACTTCCGAAAACAATACGACGAGACGGGTCTGGTGCTAGGAAGAAGATGAAGAAGAAGAAGAAGGGTCTAGAAACGTGTTTACTAAAATCACATACACGTTATTCTCGGTCTTCTTTTCCGGGCTGAAAAAAAAAACACAACCCACTACACTATTTCATTTTTTTTCGATATATTAAGTTTCTATATCAGACTAATTTTTTTATATATAAAAAATGAAATAGATAACTATCATCGAATAAATTTCACATGTTTAAATTTTTTTAAAAATAAAAGATAGTTATTAAAGACGACCCCGATATTGATTTAGCTAAAGTTTTTTTTATTAGAAATTATTACTTTAGAAAAAATTTAAACAAAGAATGCCTTTGACATTGTAAATTTGTACTAGTAATTAAGTTTATCTTGACTAAAAAGAATGAGTTAATTTCGTACAAAGTATTAACAAGAGTAAGAATGAACCAAAAGAACTCTAGAGAAACTAAAAATAAAATATATAAATTTCACAAGGATCAAATTGTATATTTAAACAAGGGATGGACTATTTGCAAAGATAATAATTTTACAAGGATGATTTTATATAAAAAAATTTGAGGGACCAAAAGCAAAACTCTCTAATTTTACAGGGACCAAAAACATAATTAACAATTGTATATATAAAGTCTTGTAAAACAAAAGAGATCAGTCTATAATTCCAAGAAAAATTTATGAGAAAACTCACATTACGCATTGTCGATCTTAAAAATGCCCCATGATGAACCCTTTTGCGTTGCAATGAAAGAAACACAGATTTTTTAAAATCCGTTTCAACTCTCTCTCTAAAGAGAACTCTTTCAAATACTGTAATGTTTTCTCTAGCCAGAATCAAATGATTCCAAGAGTGTTGGCAATTCGGGAATGAAGAAAAAAGTAGATTGATAATTGATATTCAATTAATGAAGTGTGGGTGAAGCCAAATCTGACCAGGAACAAACATTTTGAGACATACTACATCACTACAAAATGGGGAAAATGAGATATTTTCTTGAACTATAAGTCTAACTCCTCATTTGTAAGTATTGTGCTAGGGTAGACCCCACATGCCTTTATTGTTTGTGGGATTCTACTAGGTTGTTGTTGTTGTAGCATAGACGGTGACAATAAATTTGTGTGGTCTATGCGACCCTCTGGGCCAACCTTGGGGTTACCCTAGCTTTATTGCATTTTTAAACCTCATAAAATTCCCTTCCTGTGTGTGACTGTGGTTTAATTTCCCAAGTTGGTCTCAGTTCACTAGACCAAGGAGGCTTGCTCAGAGAAAGAGTTTGAAGGTCAGACATCTCATAGTGTGGACAAATAAAATGAAACATTCAAAAGAAAAAAATATATTGGGAGAACAAGAAACATGTGGGGGCAAAGAAGACATTGGTGTAGAGTAGTTACATATCTTATTTCAATGAGATTTTTCTGGAACAGGTTGAGGTTGAACACTGTGGGTACACTTTTAGTTGTGTAAAATCACATTTCCACGGCTCGTTTGGCTCCAACCAAAGTATTCTTCAGCAGCATTGCCACTGTCAATGGGCCAACTCCACCAGGAACCGGAGTTAACCAACCGGCTACTTTGGATGCTTCTTCAAAATCAACATCACCCACCAGCCTATAACCCGACTTCTTACTCGGATCATCTACCGCATTTGTTCCTACATCGATCACAGCAGCCCCGGGTTTGATCCAGCTTCCTTTGATCTAAAACATTTTATAAAAAAATGCATTAAAAAGGTTAGGGGAAACAAGAACGAATTTGTAATAAAAAGTCATGCTATAGTTACACCATGTATGACACCAAGTGGCTCTAATATAATCGTATTCATGCTTCTTC
This sequence comes from Cuscuta australis, assembly GCA_003260385.1. Classification (NCBI taxonomy): domain Eukaryota; kingdom Viridiplantae; phylum Streptophyta; class Magnoliopsida; order Solanales; family Convolvulaceae; genus Cuscuta; species Cuscuta australis. Next base: position 4,512,101 of record NQVE01000015.1, on the reverse strand, counting down.
TTTTTTGCGTGAACGGTTATACTTCTATATTTTTAGCTTTTCCACCAGTATGCCGCATGGAATTGCAATAGGCGAGGATAAGGAAGTAAATAGATGCACTGTATTTTTTTACCATCATAGGCTGTCCAGCGGCTGCTATAACAATGTCAGCTTCACAAATGATTCTCTCTGGCTCCTCCGTACGTGAGTGGACTATAGTAACAGTTGCATCTTCCTTCAGAAGTAGCAGAGAGACTGGCAATCCAACAATATTGCTTCGACCAACCACAACTGCCTTCTTCCCCTTTATGGAAACATCACTTCGAAACAGAAGTTCAAGGCAACCCTGGGTACAGCAGACAAGATATTAAGATAAATAAATTATTAGTTCTAACATCATGTTCCAAGATGCTCACACGGGATTTATCCGCAAAAGAAGCAAGGGGAATGGGATGTAAAGGGGTTTTCTAAGGGTGTTCATTTGAGCTTTAAAAAAATGAAGGGTTTAATCGAGCTTAGTACTCATTGAGGTTAACGTGCCTCGCCTCCAAGGGTTGTAACGAATTAACTTCAGGTGGTAGTTCCGAAAAAAGAGAATATCAGATTTGTAACGAGGCATGTGAATGCTGTAATTATCAAAGAGAAGAGCTTCCAGTGTCACATTTTTTTTCCCATTATACTCAGTATTTTTTTTGCACTAATTTATAACACAACTCCGTCCCAAAACGAAGTCATGTTTAGTCAAGGTACAACTTTTAAATTTGGCAAGGTGAGGAGGAGGGGTAGGAGTATTAAGAAATTTAATTGGCACTATAAACTTCATGGCCCAAACCCCAACATAGTTGGGATTAACGTGTAGAGTGATGCCCATGATGAGTACACAAATACTTCTACATGATGCATCATTAGTGTGATTTGTGAATGGCTAGTGAATTGATTTAAGTCAGTGACAAGATATACTACCTTTGGAGTGCAAGGAAGGAACAAAGGATCTCTCCCTTTCATCGCAAGCTTACCAATGTTTAGAGGATGAAATCCATCTACATCTTTTTCCAGGCTGATTTCACTTAATACTTTTTCTTCATTTATATGTTTTGGTAGTGGAAGCTGCACCAATATGCCTGTGATAATGCATTGCATGCAGTTAGACATTATAGTACAACAACAATCTAGTATAATCCCAACTGTGTTGGCGTCTAGGGATCAAGATGTAGGCAGTTTTACCCATGTTTGATAAAGAGGTTGTTTTTGTTTGATTCAAAATGCGTTGCTACATTTACTGCCCAAAACTTCATAGAGAGTAAGAAGCAAGGTAAGTTGAATGTGCATTTTTTATTTAGTCCAGTATGTCCACAAAACTAAAACATTGTCAATGATGACCATTCTAGCTCCATTAGTAATAGACGGAAAAGAAGTGAAAGTGGAATTAAAACCTTAGGCTCCAGTTGCTAGCTGAAATTGGCTTATTAGAATTATTGGCATAATAAGAAGAATAATCTGAATACGTAGCATGTGCCTTACTCTTTTGCCTAAAATGGGTGTTACATTATCAAACACTTTTTCTAGTGGAAAATTTAACTGGTTCAACCATTTCAGCATAATAACTTTAACCAAACAGGTGTTTAACAATACCCCCCTCCATCCCAACAAAAAGTTAGCCAAATGTCCCAAAAAGCACTTCCCAGTTTATTTCTTTTTTTAGTAATGAACATGTGGTTAACAAGATTTCTCTCTAATCTAAACAAATCCAAACCATACACTTTTCTTAAACTCCATGAAAGTCAAACTTGTAAAGTTTTTTGGGACGGAAAGAGTAGTAACTGATAATAAGCTCATAACTGACCAACCATGTACATTGGGATTAGCATTCAGTTCATGGACCTTGCAAATAAGTTCAGCTTCATGTACATCCTCTGGAAGGTCAGTGTCAAAGGACTTAATCCCAACTTCGGCACAAGACTTTCTCTTCATAGTCACATAGCTTTGAGAATCCTTCCTATTTCCTACTATGACTACAGCCAATCCTGGCACCTGATATTAATAAAAACTCATAAAAGATCGCTCAATCCTGGCATCATTATGCTAATAAAAAGCAACGATTTATAGAATCAATCAACTGAAAGACGCTTTCGGTAAAGGCCTGTGTGCATGTGGAATGACTTGTTTTCAAGGAATAAGTTATTTTCTGAGCAGGAAGAGTACTTCCCAGTCAAAAAGAAGCATGCAGCAGGTAAAATGGGAAAAATGTTTTTAACAGTAATAACTACTTTTATTTTTATTTAAAAAAACACTTGCTTTATGTGTTTAAATGAGGAAGTCCTTATACCATAAGTTATCCCAAACAGGACATGGCAATGCTAACTTCTATCTAAACATATTGCTAATGCATTCTCATTTAGTGAGTGAGATATAAGACCAACCTTGCCATACTTTGCTGACATGAGTTGTATCTCTGATGCAATCTCAGATCGAATGGCCTGCGCAATTGCCTTTCCATCTATGATGGTGGCTTTATGGTCTGATCCTGATGACATTGCTGTTGCACATAAAAGATAAATGAGCTATTTTTGGATGGACTATGATACAATCACACCGGGGACGATACCCCAAGGGTTACACCGCCAGACGGACTATGACTATCTACATGTGATTGTCTTTGGCGGTGTTAATATTATTGTCGTCTCGGGGTTAAAATAAGTCCGTTCTATTAGAATACGTACTCATAATACAAGTGTTGTCTATTTAAACACATGGTTTACTAGATTTCAGGCCACCAAAACATGTCATTTCTATAGATGGACTGGTGTGTTTGTTAGATATTAGTGAGGATATCAATGGTGATGATCGATTGGCCTAAGTAAAAAATGGATTCATTATGCTATCTGTGGTTTTGAATTTTACTAAAAAGGGCAAGCTAAATAAGAATTGGTCACACTTACCTCCCTTAGATATGGTAAAAAAACTAAAAATGTTCTTTTTTTCACACCAGCAAGTACCGACCCTGCATAGCCGCAATACATATATTGTATTTTGCTTAAGCAATAATTTTGAAGAGAAAAAAAAGCTAACAAAAAGCAGCTTCTTTATTGTAATAGATAATATTTTTTAAAAAAAATAGAATTTAATTTAACAGAAACTACTGAAATTATAAAAATCCAACAAATACTTTAGAAAAACAAATACACTGAATCACTTTATTAAAATAAAATATTTACAAAGCAAATACATATCTGAATCGTGAAAATAAGAGTGATACAATGCAGTAGCAGATCCAGATTTGTTTTTCCACCAGGACACATTTGGTCAGCAAAAATATACTACTAGGAGTAATAAAAATGAACTTAAAATAAATAAAAAGAAAATCTGTAATAAAACCGAAACAAACTTACATTTTAAAAATATTCTCTACCAGTTTTCATTTTTTGAAAATGATCAATTACATCTTCATTCCAAATATTCAAAAACACTTCTTTCTGCAATCTACTTTCTTTCATCCTAAATCACATTTCCAAATAAATTCAATTTCCAACAACATTTAACACAATAACACATTACACATAACCTAAATTTTAGACCAAAAGGGAAAAAATCAATTAAAAAACTTAAAAGAAATACCTGAAAAGATAAACAATAAAGAAGATAGAACTTTTGAAGAAGACGCGGTATCTCTCTGCTTCGCGGGAATCGGCGGCGGCGGCGGGCGTTGCAGCTACGGTCAAGATCGAGGCGGGCTACGATCGACGGGGGCGCAACTATTGACGAAGGAGAAGAGATCGACGGGCTCGGGGAAAGGCAGAAACGGATGATCCTGTATATTCACTCATACTCCATATAATACTACTCCTTCAGTCTTTACTGAGTTTACTCTACACTTTTTCAAATCAATGTAAGTTTAAATTGAGAAAATTGCTCATAGCTACTCTAAATCAATGTAAGTTTAAACTCGATAGATTGTATCATTAAAGTATAAAAACTAAGGTTATTTTTGGATTTCCAAACCTCTAATTCTTAAAATTAATGGCGTAACTGGCTTTGACGAAGAGTGAGACCGGATGTCCTTCACGGGTAAGTTAATGTATATTTGGAGGTACCCTAGAGTATATTTTAAAAATGCGAGGTACCCGATAGTTAATTTCTAAAAATAGAGTGCACCTCGGAGTATATTTTAAAAATATGAAGTACCCGGCAGTTAGTTTTTCAAAATATGGGGTACTCAGGAGCAATTTTCTCGTTTAAATTGATATAAAATAGAAAAAAAATAAAAATTAGTACTCCGTATATATTAAAAATTTATATAAAATTTTTTATATATTGGTAATATTATTTTATTTTATGAAATAATTATGAAAACATAGAAAGAAAATAAATTAATTTGACTTGTGAATAGTGATTAGTTTTTCAAAGTCGATCTTTATCCGAAGTCCAAGATTTTCTAATATTTTGGTCTTCGTTCACGAAAATCTAAAGAATTTTCATAAGGAAATAATCTGTCCATTGGACCCCGCTACCTGGGCCTGCCGCTCCCAGATCCTCGCTTCCCGGGCGCTACCGCCCCCGGATCCCTACTATAAATTTGTAATATTGTTGAACGAGTGTGCGCTTTGCGTCTCCTAACTCGTTTGACAACGTTCATTCAAATTTTTATCTGATTTAAGTAAACCCAATCGCATCAAATAGCTGATGACACTAAAATCAACAACATATCCCAACTTAAAGAATTACTCTCTCATAAAATCTTTCGATTTTTGAATTTTAAAGGATTTAAGAGATTGTATTTAAGTGATGGCTTTTCAAAAACGTCATTAGATGTAATATATAAAAGTAAAATGTGATAAGTAAATTAATAATGAAAAATGTGATCTCACTCTAAGAGCTATAATGAGTAATTTAAGTTTTTAATAGAAATTAGAAAAGTTGCTTGAAGGGATGAAAAAAGAGAAATTATGCTTCGGGAGACGAAGGGAGTAACAAACTCATATCCCTGATTGGAATTGTCATATTCCGGCGATCCAGGGGTGAGTTGGCATCCGGCGTCCCTAATCTCTTTCCTACATGTTAATAGTGTTTTTTCTTCATACTAATGTTTTTTGCTTAAATTTATTTATGTTCAATAATTAACAAGAAGAACTTTTTTTTTCTTCAAATTGACATATTTGTGTTACTAATGTCAAATGATAATATAAAATTAATTTTCAGAATTTGATTTTTTTTTTGTAAAATTGTAACATCTTTTGACCACGAATTATAAATATTAGATATTTAAAAACTAAATTTTAAAATAAATTCAGTTTTATTAAATTAACATTATAAATAAATATTTTTTTCATAATTTGCATCTGTCAAAGAGTGTATAGTTTCACACAAAAATATCAAACTGTAATAATTTTTTAGGGACGGAGGAAGTATTTTAATTTTTTCTTTCTTTTTAATAATACTATATTTCCTATTGATCAACTGATTTTCCTGCTGATCCATTAATATATGGAATTTACAGAGTAACAGAACTGAATGGAAGAGCTGAAGGTGATACTGAGGGAAGCATTTGGCGAATCATCTGGCAGCTAGGCCGAAGGCGAGCTCAGCGGACGAAAACATTCCATTTCTGGACCGGCAAGAGGATCGATCTTCTCTGGATCGAACCGGTCATGGGAGCGGATCACGGAGATCAATGGCCTCTGGATTTGCAGAGATTTCCTCACCTCCGATCAGCAATCTGCGCTGATCTCAGCCATCCGAGCTGGTAATCCTTTTTTACTTTGTTGACGCTCAAGTTCGAATGAATTTATCACTTCTCACGATTTATCTCGCGATCATCGTGCTGCTGCAGAAGGATGGTTCGCCGAGGAATCGCATAACCAGGTCCTTTTCAGCTCCGATCCGAAGTCATTTCTGTTCTTAGTCCATTTGTTTAATCAGAATGTGCTTTTTGTTTTTGAATAGAACATGAGGCCCCGTTTGATTTCATGAACATAAGTGGACCTCCGTGGGAAATATTTTCCTTTGAAAAGTTGTTGACTTGGAAATTATGATGTTCTATGCATCATATAGATATTGGAAACTTTGCTTGAAACCATCCAAATTTTGGTCGATATGTGCAAAATAATTCATTTTCGCATATTTCTGCAGAAAAAATCCCATCTTTCAAGTTTGTAGTATACGTTTGTCCATACATCATTCATATTGACATGTCTGAGCTTAGTTAGAACTTTGAATTGACAAAGATGGTGGTTGGGGAGAGTTTTGTGCTAGAGAATACATGATCTATGATGCAATCGTAAGAGTTTGATGAAGTTGAAAGGTGGGATTATTCACGGCCAAAAGGGGGATTATTGTGCACAAGCATTCCATACATATTTAACTCACAATATCAGAAAAATGTCAAAAATAATGAATCTATTTCTTGAAAATGACTCTTTCGGTTTTTAAAAATCAAATCCATTTTCAATTAAAGTTTATCTGACTGAGGAAAATTTGCCAAGCTCAAGAAAAACTGCAATGTGTTTTTTAAGGAGCATTTTCTTCAAACACTGTGAGGCCTTAGTAGTTATGGACTAAAGCCTAAGCTAGGGTTTTAAAGATCCATCTGTGATCTATCATCAAAACTCAGTGTTCTAGCAGAGACCCTTAATTTGTATTGCTTAGATTGCATATGTAAATATGGAAAAAGTTTTGTAAACTGTGTGCTTGTTGACTGTTGTTGGAGGTCCTCTCAAGTTTTGAAACCACTCAGTATACTTTTTATTGGGTTTGGTTCATCCATCCAAAAACATCATCTTTTTTGTTATTTTAAATGTTTTATTAACAATGATTTTTTTGTATGTGAGAATTATTTTTTGTCTTTTAATGGAAAAATATGAACAAAAAAGCTATGAATCTCATGCTTGTGTCTTATTTGCAGGCTATGAGGTTTGGAGACCTTCCAGAGTGGGCAGGTGAACTTTCCAACTCCATCCGTGAAGCCATTCTGTTTACAAACAGTGGTAATAGCAAGGAAGCAATAGGTGTGTTTCCCCAAGATTTATTATGGAGGGAGCCCCTGTTTGATCAGCTTATTGCAAATGTGTATCAACCAGGTGAGGTGAGATTGACTAATAAGGGTGTTTGGTATGATAACACTTCACACGCGAAGTGCAGGCCACTAAGATTTTACATAATACTATGATTTTCCATAGCACATTATTTAGTTCTTGATTTTGGATGGGTGGGGAAGGGATGATTGATGTCTTGGTTGTTCACCTTTAACAAGCAGATGCTCCCTCCTCTGTCTCCAACAGAAAGATCATGTTCCTATAACTTTGTTTTGTCCTAAAAAGATGTCTAAATTCATCTATCATGGCTATATTTTCGTGCAATTTCTCGGAAAAGGAGTTCGGAACAATGTACACTCTGCAATATCATTATAGTTAGACCAAATAGTAAATTTGATGTGACTGCATCAATTGTTTTGAATTTGAAAAAAACAATGCAGGGAATATGTGCACATATTGATCTAATGAAGTTTGAAGATGGAATTGCCATAGTCTCTCTGGAGTCTTCATGCGTGATGCATTTTTCCAGAGCTGAGAGTGAAGAAGTTTGTCTAGGGGATAATGAACTTCATGGCAGCAGGAGTCCTTCAACTAAAGTGCCGGTGCTCTTAACCCCGGGCTCCATGGCGTTGATGTGGGGAGAAGCACGATACATCTGGAAGCATGAGATCAACCGCAAGCAGCCACTCGCCGTGGGGTTTCAAGAATGGCAAGGCAGGGCAATCACCCAGCAAAGGAGAACCTCTGTTACATTGAGAAGGCTCTGTCTCCCGGACTAAGAGTTTGTTCTCTTCAACTTTCCTTATTGGAATAAGATTATAACAGAATAAACAAAAAATTGCTTCCGGGTACCCTCATTTTTGTGATAAGAACTGTCAGGTCCCATTATTTTTCTAAATATACTCCGGGATATCTTAAATTATACGGAAAATTACTAGGGGGTGACAATCCGTCCATGTCTCCGTTAGTTTGTGTATCTGTTATCTTTTTCTTCTTCTTTCCTGTTTGGCTAAATTCCAGAGTTGGTCCTTCAAGTTTTTGTGTCCTGCATGGTTAGTTCTTCAACTTTATAAAGTCTATGAATGGTCCTTCAAGTCACATTATCGATGCGCAGTTGGTCCTTCCGTTAATTTTTCCGTTAGTCCATGCATTTTTTTGATTTTCCATTATAAATATACGTGAGGAATCATCTCTTATTCATACAATTGAACATTATTTAATATAAATCCATTTTTTTAATAATAAGAAGTTATTCTTATTTTTATTAGTCCATTGTTTAATAATAATACGTCATTATTGCTTTTATTAGTCCATTTTTTTTGAAAATATACACACTCTATTTTAAAGTATTTATCAAGTCAGTGCCGGATTTAGGAATGGAAGTAGATGGTGGCAGCATTGATCGGAAGTCCGAGGACAGCGTCGCTGAATTTGTTTGATAGACTATTTGAAATGACAAAAAATAATGTCGTGCCATATCATTTCAGAACCCGTATTATTTCTTCTAGATTTTAAAAGTGGTGTCATATCGTGCTTCTAAAACTCACCAAACGGCCCTTAACGGCCCTTATTTTAATCAAATCACGAGAATCCAATAACACAAATATGATTCTTGAAACCAAACTTCTCCTAATTGGATCAATGGCTTTTAAAACAACAACATTGAGAGGGATCGTGAAGGAAATCAGGGAATGAATGGCATCTCCCATCAAACCCTATACTCTGCTCACACTTCATCTGGCACTCCTCGTCACTGCTACAAGGTGGTGTCGTCGGCGGGAAACATCTAGCAAATGGACCCGCATGGATCAACTCATCTCCATACGGAATTGGACCTTTATCATACAAAAAAAAAATGGTATTTCCACAAATATTAAAAAAAATGGTATTTCCATAAGTAAATAAAAAAAATGCAAGTGTTAAAGCCATATTGACAATATAATTTAGGGCGGTTCTCATGTCATGAAACGACCCGAAGGCCCCACGGTGCCCTGTTTGAAAAATTGACAGTTCTTATCCCTTTGACTCCCATAAATCCCCATTCTGACCCAACTCGAATCCACCCCCACTCCCCCACCCCATTGAATTGTACCCCACAAATTTTGTTGACTTTGGAGACAAATTTTGACTTCAAAGCCAACAAAATTTGTGAGATGCAATTGAAGCGGGTGGTGGTGGGTACGGGTCGGACTGGGCGGTATCCACCAGGGGTTAAGAATGACAAGAATCATCCAATTTTCAAACGAAATACTGGAGGGTCCCCAGGACGTCATCCCATGTCACTGAATGGGAACCAAGACGTTAGTCTTAACATAGAGATCTACAAGGTTTGAGTGATACGGAGTATTATTTTCAAATTATTTTATTCGAATACAAAGTATTTAAAAAATATATAAAGAATCAAATGTGAGAGAGAGGGGGATAATAAGAATACCAGGTGTTGGTGCATTGCCTGCATGAATGATCATCATAACTGAGCAGAGAGAGATCAAAAAAGCCCACCCATTAAGACCAAAACCAACCATATTTTTTTTATTCTCTCGATTCTTTTTCAATAACAGTTTATGCATTTGATACATGATGATATATATGTATATATAGTATATATATACACACTACCCCATATATAAGAATGCAATATTGCCTAAAATAACGCTCCATATATTAAATTGAATGATATTAATTCTTGATTCACTTACCTTTGACCAAATTATACATAAATAGTTTTGCTCAGTTTAAAGATATTTTTAATAATTAATGCTACTCCCTATAAATTGAATGGCGTATTAGGCAACTTTTTTTATGTATATCTATACATCTATACATTATTTTAAAAAACATGAATTTTTTTCTGCCCATGCATGACACTCATATATGGAAAATGTTGACAACATAAATGGTAGTTTAATTATTTTACCTTAATGTTTTCCTTCCATTTTAAGTGTGTTTTTATTTTTATTTTTATTTTTATTTAAATGTTACACCATTTAAGCATTTAAATTAAATTAAATAGTAGTGAACCATTGGGGAATTGAAGTATGGAAATAAAATACACTGGCATTTAAATATTAAAATAAAATTTAAAAATTACAAATTAATATAGTATGGGCATGATTAAAATGATTTATTTCAAACAAACTACAAATTAATTATTTATCATTCAAAAATATTATAATTTACAAGCACAAACGCGTAAAAATGGTAAGTTTTCTAAAATAGATTAAAAAATAAATATGGTACGGTAAGTAGATGATAACATTTAAATAAAAGAATAAAATAAAACACTACAAATTAATATTAATACTATAATTTAAAAGAATGGAAACGTTTTAAAAATGACAAATGTACTAATTAGAAAATTAGAAAATAAATAGATATGGTATGGTAAGCAATTAGCACCATTTAAAAACGAAAATAAAATAAATGGTAGTTTTCTAAAATAAATTAGGTCAGTGTTCTAATATAAAAGAGAAAATAGAATACTCCCTCAATCCCCAATTTCATTACAAATTTCGAGTTACGGAGTAAAATTTCTTACTTTTTGAAATCATTTTATTTACAAATTGATATATCAATAAGATATAAAAATTACATATTAAACAACTATGTCAAAATTTCTACAAATCAAAAAGTGATAAAAATATTTTATTTTATCAAATACTTAATGAAATCGCGTAAACAAACAAAAGTTATCGAGAGGAGAGAAAAAATTGCAATCTATTTAGGGACATAGAGAGTACATCTAAAAATGATAAGTGTTCTGAAATAAATTAGAAAACAATGTGGTTTGGTAAGTAATTAGTATGATTTAAATATGAAAATAAATTAAAAAACTGCAAAATTAATATTAATACTATACTTTAAAAACATGATTTTTAAAGTATAGTAATGATACCATTTAAATAAAAAAAGTAAAATAGAAAACTACAAAATAATACTATCAATTAATACTACAATTTACAAGCATGGTAACGTGTAAAAATGGTAAGTGTTATAAAATAAATTAAAAAATAAATATGGTACATTAAGCAAATGATACCATTTAAATGCAAAAATTAAAAAATTATAAATTAATACTATTAATATTATAAGCATGGAAACATGTAACAATGGTATAAGTATTCTAAAATAAATACTATTAATACTATAATTTACAAGCATGGATACGTGTAAAAATGGTAAGTGATCTAAAATAAAATAGAAAATAAATACCATAGGGTAAGTTAATGGGACCACTTAAATACGAAAATAAAATTAAAAAAAATACAAATTCCAAAATAAATACATTAATATGTTGAATTATTACTTAGATAAGTCAAATTATTGAATTATAATCAAGAACAATATCTAAAACATATTGAATTATTGTTACGGAAACTGGTATTTAGTCATGAGAAAGTGTATGTTGCAGTTTAAAGAATAATAAATCGCAATGGTTTGAAGATTCTGATATAGAACGAAGTGAATGCTCACACAAATTATTAATACGAGTGATTTAGTTTATAAAGAAGTCTTTCGAAATTTGTAAATCATTTTACTTTTGTACTTTAAAATAATGAAATCTCTATATTCCATTATATACCAATTTATATTCCTAAAAATGATCTTAAGTTAGTACCGTAACTATGACCCGTGCAACGCACGGGTGTGATGCTAGTTTATTTGAGGAAAACAAAATTGTTAATCATCCCTTTCATGCCGAAACCGTCTACTATACCCTATTCTTGGCTCTTCACAGAAATTCTCATTTACTTTTATTTTTTAATTAAAATACAAATATATATACTTATCCCAATAATATGCAAATACTTATTTGTTATATATAGGCTATGTTTGGGATACCCTATTTGTTATATACTTAGCGTTTTGAATAACATTTTAATGATGTAAATTAGCTCTGAAAACGTTAACGGCAAAAGCTACACTCGGATAACCTCTTTCAAAACGATAATGCTAATCTCTGGCGTTATTATCAAACGGGGCCATAAAAGTCAACGGTAAACTTTAGCACTTCAGTTCCATAGAAAGAATTTGTCATACTTTTTACATTTTCAAACTTAATCTGCATTATTAAAAAAATATTAGAAACATTAACATACAAGGAGTATTAAAAACAATATTCCCAAACAATGTCAAAGTTAAGAAATGTTTTTAACAAATTGTATCACATCAAAAAAACCCCTCTATCTATTTCGTTGTTTCACTAGTTTTGTTAGAGTAAAACTAATGGCCACATTTCTCAAACAAACAAAACAATTCCAAAAACAATAATTAAAATTCCAACCTGAAGGGCATATAAAATTTTAGACCAAAATTTGGTGCAATGAAATTGCCAGAGGTGCGGGGGTGCGTTGGGGACGGGGCAAGCTAGGGGGGTTAGTAGGAGTGGGAACAATCAATTTTACGATTGGAACACTGTAGATATTCCAATTGAATTGGTGTAACGGTGTTACACGAATTTGGTTGGTGTAACATTACCCCTCTATACTATATTATAATTCATAAATTTTATTTATTTATTTTTTGAACTATTTTTATAAGTTCTTTAAACAACTTTTACTAAGTAATTGTAAGCTTTGTTAAAATTAGTACAGAGTAAATATATACTCCGGGGTATCTTATATTGCGTGACTAATGTAACAACGAGTTTAGTACCTCAAGTGAATGAAGTATTTTTTAACACCCCAAAATGCTTAGGTTTGACACTTAGTTTAGACTATTAGGTTTTTTTTTGTAAATGAATAACATGTATAAATATGAAAAAAATTGGGCCTCATAAAATATTAGGCACGATCTGGAAGGCCTGCTTTACTCTCCCCCAGGCCGGCCCTAAATGTAATTTCATTAGCTACAGGCCTACAGCTACTTATGAGTAACCAAGTACGGAGTACAAAGCAAATTTCCAATGAAGGTCATTTTGACATTTACTTCGAGGACTCAATAGGAAGGACTAATCTTTCCCACTCAATTAGTGACACTACCACTGCCTTGAATCAAATGTCCGAATTGCTCCTCATAATCTTCCTATCATGGCATAGGAAGATCAAAAAACTCAATTGAATCTCACTCAAAAGTAAAGTCTGGGAGACTAGTATAATCAAGTTCGCGTTATTTCGGGTTCTGGTCTAAGAGTGCTTGTTCATGACTCAGAGTTATGGGTTCGGGTTGACCCAACGGGTTAAGAGCCGTATTTAAAAATTAAAAATTTTTCTATTTAGAGATCATGTGATTCGAGCATTATTCAAAACAAAGAACGAAATCATAAAAGTTTGCAGTTCTATTTGCAACATACCAAAAGAGAATTGCAATATACCCAAAAAATCACCTTTTTACAGCATACCAAAAAAATTGCACTAGATTAAAAAAAATGAAGATTCTTTCAACATACCCAAAAATATATATATATACGTTATAAAAAAATTGAAATTCTTGCATAATACCAAAACAAAAGAAAAGAATTAAAACTTGAGTTACATGCAGGAGCAACTGAAGAGGATGAAATATGATTAAAAATTCCACTATTGTTCTGGTGTCTTCTCACCATTTTGATCGAGTTGGCATCTAATATCAACGAACGGTGGAAGAGTGGGAGAACTATATATATATATATATATATATATATATATATATATATAATATATATATATATATATATATATATATATATATATATATATATATATATATATATATATATATATATATATATATATATATATATATATATATATATATATATATATATATATATATATATATATATATATATATATATATATATATATTATATATATATATATATATATATATATATATATATATATATATATATATATATATAGGGGGGGGTTCAAGTGAGAATGCACCTTGGTGAAAGAAATAAGAATAAAATCTAGCCTTTAGATTTGATGCATCATGCGGCTCAGATTGCATCCTGCACTAAGATTTTGAGGTTATGCATTTTCAAGGGATTATGGTGCATTTCTACATGATGCATTTTCAAACCATTTTGGTGCACCTAATTTTGATGCAATCCTAACCCTTAGATCTCACAATCTAAAGCACCAGATTCATTCTTATTTCTTTCATAAAATCGCATTCTCACCTGAACATATATATATATATATATATATATATATATATATATATATATATATATATATATATATATATATATATATATATATATATATATATATATATATATAATATATATATATATATATATATATATAATATATATATATATATATATATAACGCCTTTTGAGTTTTGAGTAGCCTAATGCGTATATCATATTTTAAATAAATATATAAAACTAAATAACTAATAAAAATAAACAATTAAGTGCATAACCCGTCGGGTCAAACCTGACCCGACCCGTTCTGACCCAAAAATTTAACGGGTCTTCGGGTTCGGGTCGCAAAATCAATGTTCAAAATCTGCTAATTTCGGGTCGGGTTTCGGATTAGTAACGGGTCGAGTCAAATTTTGCCTGGTCTAAGGGAGAGTGAGTAGACCCAGACCGATAACAACATTGAAGTTGTAAATCATAAATTGTGATCTCTCCGTCTTAAAATATTTTTCCCATTTCTAATTTATGAGGTTTGATCGATTTTATTTTTAATTCAATTTGTTTAATTGTAGGTGTAAAATTAAAAAAAAATTATATATTTAAAAACTACATCAAAAGTTTTACAAAACAAGATAGACAAGACTTTATTATTTTATCAAATAAGTAACAAAAATAGGTAAAGAAAATGACTAAAGTTTGAACGTGTGAATGATAACTGCGAGAAACATTTTAGGAAGGAGGAGTATTTAAAAAAATAATTTTCCCTATGAGTTTTTAAAAAGTGGCTACAAAACGGTCACTAAATGTCACAATCTTACCCCAATAGAAGGCAAGGAAGTAGCTATTTTTGAAGATAAATACTCACTCGTCTAAATTAAATAAAAAGTATTATCTTAAATTTAATAATAAATTTCTAATAAGTAGTAGTTTTAATTCTCGTCTAAATTAAATAAAAAATAAAACGAGAGCAATAAATATTAATAAAAATGAGTTATTTTCAAGTTATATTCTTTCTCCATTTTCCGACAATACGTTCAAGGATTTTTTTACTCTAAAAATAAGCAAAAGGAAGCCTGTGTCCAATATTTAAATTTACAAATATCTTTTAAGAAAATAGTTAGGTGTACCCCAAATGTATGGTTCAACACCACGCACACTCTTGGATACAAAAAAAATAAATTAAAAAATAAATAAAAATTTGTGGATAAAAAATGAATGAGTTACATTTGGGATACATTTGGCCCCTACCAATCAATTTGTGGGCTTTTAAGTTTTAAACATGGGTTTTGGCAACGGGTGCACCAGTGCTAGACCGCACGATGAATCTCTTTGAAAGCAGAGGGTCCCTTTAAATACCCTCCGATCTGTTTAATTTCAGAATTTTCCCATTTGATCAACTCAAGCAAGCCCCGATTTGCTGAGATTCGGTTTCGAGGTGAGTTTTCGGCTTTGATTCGGATTCCGGTTAGATCTCTTTCGTGCGTTTTTGCTTTCAGACATGCGATCATTGATATGAATTTGTTCATCTGTACGATTGTATTTGGTTATCATTTCGCATCGCCTCTAGATTTAAGGTTTTTAGTTCTTAACCAATATTAGCTTTTTCATGTGATTAGCTGCGTGCGTGTTATGCTGATGAACCTGACTCGACATCTATCAGGGATATCTATATAATTGGATAATGCTAATAAAAAAATACAGAGTAGCTATATTTAATAGGAGTTTGATCATTCGGTTTGATGTGATTGATTGCACTTGAGCATTTTTTTCCAATGTTTATCTTCCGGCTTTCCGGACCCCTCGCCTTTTCAACCCGTCATGAATATGCGACTGCATGATGTTCCTTTGAGCGAATTGTTATTCTAAAAAACTGTAACTGCCCTCTAATAGGAACCCAGTGCATGGTTGTGTGAGTGGATTTTAGGCTGTGGTGTTATTTGACTAGTATGAAGTATCTTTGAGCTTTGACTGTGTTGAATAAGTTTGGTTGGATGTATATATTGGACCACTATGTCCTTTCAAACCAATGATTATCCTACAAAACTGTGAATAATGAGATCAAGTGCTGAATAAACCTTGAAGACATGGTTAAGATTATGATTATACTGCAAGTTATTTCTTGTTTATGATATGTGATGTGAGGTATAGTTGTTTTTTATTCAATGGCATGTGCTATTTTTTATTCGCAATTTGATGACATTGTGTGATAGTTTCTTTTTGTGTGTTATGTTTTTTCATTTTGTTTTGAGTATTAGGTTTAGAGCATTAAAATATCTGTCTCTTGGTATAGTGTGGTATTAGATTTAGATTGCTTAGGCTTCTGTTGTAGAGGATTATAGGACGGTAGGGTAAAGTTTGATTGTAGATCTTTCATCTCTATAATTCTTTCTATCTAGGGTTTTGAGAATTTCAGCAGTTCTCGGAAATGGCATTCTCTGTGGGCAAAACAGCTTTGTATCAGTTCGGACGTGACTCTCAGGTTTGCCATGTATCTGTAGATTTTTATCCATTCATGGTAACTAATGAGTTGCTTGATGATTTGATTCGATTACTATTTTGGTGTCTTTCTGCAAACATTGTGATGCAGATGAATGCAGGTTCATCATCATTTAGACGTGGATTACATATTGAACTCGGTGCTCGCGAGAAAGCTGTGAGTACCACACTCTACTCACATATTCATTTTCCCTCATCTTTGCATCTACAATAACTTCTGCATGAGTAGTGAGATGTTTACAAAAAATTGTTTATGCTTGATGCTTCTTGCCTTTTTCTATTTTTAGCTTGATCTATGCTTCTTTCTCCGTAATGTGTCTGTTCATATAAAAATCCACTATTTTTTTCATATAAAAACCATAATGTGTCTGTTCCCTTCTTTTAACTTTGAAAATTAGCTGGGATAGCTGACCTCTTAGTTTCTTTTTGTCAATTTGGAGTAATCTTTCTTTTAGTATTTTTCTCACAAATAACTACCCAAGCCCCATTCTTGTATTTAGTAAATGCATTGTTATCGCAAATAACCATCCATTCCATGTCTAACTTCGTCTGCCATATGTATTTCACTTTTGCTCGTTACTTTTAACACTCGCTTTCTAGAAAAAATGTTCTCAAAAAATGGTTGCTTTATTGTTTGAGTGGACACCCGAACCAACACTTAAAATTAATACGGATATTTTTGTCAATTTTTGAAAAAGTTAATCACCGCCTTTATAACAGATGGTGTATTTAGTAGGGTGGTTGGAGTTCAATTAGTAGGGTGAGTTTAGATTGAGTGGGTGGGTAGCATGGTTGTTAAGTTGTTGCCTAGTTCTCCTAGGCGACGATTAGTCGCTTAATTGAAATCCTACCCAATTTGACCCAACCCGATCTAATTTAAATTTCATTAAATTTCAAAAAATAAAAAGCTTTGCTCAATCGATCAACACATCACAAATGTCACTTACCCTACGCCCCTTCCCGATGTCTCTCTCTCATCAGCAAAGCCCATCGTCATGGTGGCATATTTTAATATGTTCTTTCTGTGCTTGCTATCTTTGTCGGTGTGATGTTCTTGAAGATTGAAGGGTATTTGTTTCAAATGTACCCTTCGTTATGTGATTTTATGTGCTACCTTCAAGCATAATTTTGTTTGGGTAATGATATTTCAATATAAATATATATATAGTTATCCTTGGTGAATGAAAATTTCAATACTAATTGTGATTTGTCGCCTAGCCTACTAGTCTACGACTAGTAGGGCCGACTAGTCCCTTCTTCACCGACTCGACCTGATAAAGTTGGTTAAAAATTACAATACTAATTGTGGTGTATTGCTATGTTATGGCAGAACTCCTGCATAAGGTTTTTAAGAACGGTGGCATAATGATGCTAAATGATGTAATTTTCTACTTGAGGGTTTCCATCTCTAGGCAAACACCAAAAAAAGAACATTTGAATACAGTATGCACTTGATGAAAAGCATCATCTCATGCACACACAAACCAAACAAGTTCTTAGTTTTAAGCTTCAATGCATAATTCAGTTCTAAAGATTCATCTCAACACTGTTAATTTTCCATCTGGATTTATGTATTCATAATCCAAAGTAGATATTATTAGATTGTGGGACGTTTTGGA
Organism: Cuscuta australis; assembly: GCA_003260385.1. Lineage (NCBI taxonomy): Eukaryota > Viridiplantae > Streptophyta > Magnoliopsida > Solanales > Convolvulaceae > Cuscuta > Cuscuta australis. The sequence goes on along the minus strand of NQVE01000015.1, from coordinate 4,493,904 downwards.
TTGGATTTGTCACCTCTCATCTGCTTGGTATTGGGAATTTCAGTGTCATGACCATGTTTGACAATGGGGCGTTCAAAGTTAGCTGTTTCTATATACGGAGTATTTTTTTTTAAATTCAACTTTTTTCATTAGCTAATTACAGAAAGATGCTTGATATTCAGAATCAGCTCATCGTTGTTTGATGTATAAAAAAGCTTTTCCAAAAAGCTACTCCAACTGTCCCCCCTCAACTCGTCTCAACCAGAGTGTTACCATTTGCAGCTTCTAGCAGATGACCCTTCACTGAGGCGCTTTAAATCAAATTCAAAGAGCGTGCGGGCCCTCAGGAGGGTAGGAGACGCACTCACGCTTGTGGTTGCAGCAGGTACAGCTTTTTTTATTATGATCATCTTGGAGACGAATTGAGTAACCCGATCAAGAATTCTTTTTTTTTTTTCCGAAATGTTAACCCGTTCTTTCTTCCAGGATGCTGCTATGAAATTTACGTGAAAGCCTTTGGGAGGGAAGAAACTCGAAAGGCAAGCGGAAGCGCATAGTGTGTGAGATTTCTTTTCACATATAAAATCTGGTGCAGTCCCTCACTCCCTCCATTCTCTGTCTGAAATATATGGGAAGGAAATAAATCTGGAGAGGGTTAGTGTTTGAAAATTTGTTGGATTCTCTTGTTTTTAGTAAGGCTGTGTTTGGTTGCCCCTCTTTGAACCTGTAGACAGATGTAATTGTGATTTCCTTATTGCTTCGTTTGGCCATAGGAAAACTGCTCATGGGTAATTTCTTTTGGGAAACTGCTTATGAGTAATTTCAGCTTCGTTTTTATGAAAAATACCGTACGAATTTTGATCCCTAATTTATGCAAAAAAAGAAAGGGGGTGGGGGTGGGGTGAGGTGCCACATCTGTGAAAAGTTAGTTTCTCTCTTTTGTGATTTTTTACATACCAAAAATGGTTACTCCGTATTTTATTTATGCGGAAAAACAAATACATAATCACGTAAGTAGGAGCAGAGACGGTAATTTTATTTATTTATTTTGTGATTCAAAACAAAATTAACACTCCAATTATGAATTTATTATTCGTGTTGTTTGAGTATTAATTTTTTTTAAATTAATTGGTATATGAAATGAATTTTAAATCAGATTTGTATGTGTTTGTATTTGATTGATATGTTAATAATTAGTGAATTCTAAATGAGTACTCCTTTGGTCTTAGAATTAGTTTCTCATTTGAATTTTCACGGTCTTCAATTTAATTCTTGGCAATGAATATTTTTTATTTATACATAAATATATATTATAAAAATAAAATATTTCAAAATTATGTTTTAAAATGAATTTATTGATATTAAATTTATATAAAAATTTAATGTATCTTTTTCGTAATATGCGGTTAGACTAAATTACGAGAATGTAATTTAAATTCAGAACATTCATCCCAAGTGCTTCCAAAGGTTCTTATTACTCCCTCCGTCCTATAATGATCTCTCCGGTTCGCAAAACGAAGAAAAATCCAAGTTTTTTCAATCTATTTTATTTAAATATTGGTATATAAAAATAAAAAATAAAACATACATATTTAAAAACTACACCAAAAGTTCAACAAAACAAGTGGTGACGAGAATATTTTATTTTATCATATAGGTCATGAAAAAACACAAATAAATATAAATTCCCGTGAAGTTGGAATAGTGCTCTGGGAAGATCATTATAGGACGGAGGGAGTAAAAAACATTGAGTGTCTTCAAGAATATTTATTTTAAGATTTCCAGAGTAGTTTTGAAATATAAAATTTTAAGATCAAACTTATTTTAAGATTTCCGGAGTAACAACAACAACAACCCAGATTTCCGGAGTAGTTTTGAAATATATACTTTTTTGAATATTTTTTTCTTTAAAATTAAGTACTCTGTATAATTTGTGACCAAAATATATAGTAACAATTTGACTGAAATTAAGGAGAGTGTATTCAATTCTGACTCTGCAGGATTTTTTTGAATTTTAAAAGTCAATGAGTATTCAATTGAGATTTTGAAAAATCCTTTAAAATTTTGAGATATTGTATTGAGATTTTAAAAAATCTTTCTAAATCTTGTGATATTGAAAAATTGATAGATTTTTAAGGATTGTTATAAAAAAAATGGATTGTGATGGATTACTTGTGTACAATATATACATAGCAATACATGATAATTGATAAATTGCAAAAATACCTTCAAAATGGACCAGGGGTAACATCATCTAATACATCCGGTGATCCGGAGTACACCATATAGACTCTCTCCCAAAGAACTATGTATGGACATATATATCACACTAGTATTTCTACCCGTGCCATGCACGGGTTCGGACAAAAAAAAAAATTCGATTATACAATGTGGATCTTGATTTTTATTTGGAATATTATTCAAAGGTCAAATATAAATGATCTAGGTTTGATATATTTCCACAAATCTATAATTTTTCTCCCTGTATATATATTAATACAAAAAGTATTAGTGATCCAATGATTCTTTTTCCTCATATTAATTTAAAAAACCTAATTTACCGACATTATAATTATATACTCCCTCTGTCCCTGAATATTTGTCCACTTTTTATTTTTTTTATCAAAATTGGTAATAATGTAATGATATTCGAATAAGCTATTTTCCAAAATCAGTGTTATTAAACATTAATTATCTATGTAATACTTTATAGTTGAGATTTATTCACTCATTGTCTTTCGTATATGTTTGTTAATTAAATGGATGTTCATTGGAGGAAATTTAGGTATTTTCAACATTTAAATGTAAAGTAATTTTTCAAAATGACCCTTTTAGATTAACCTTTTTTCTAATCTAGGTCTCTGTTATAATAATAACAATTTTATCTCAATTGTGCATTTAGGGGCACCTTAATGCTTTGTGTCCCTCTATTAGGCACTCATGTTCACGCTAGTAAATTTCGAATGAGGATGACCTCGCCTCCGATCCCCCACTCCATATCTATGTAGAATTTTGATAAAATTCACGTATGAAAAATACGTGATTCGTTTTTTTTGCAAATATTGTTTTGTTGTATATACCCTATGCAAATATTTTTTTTGTTTTTTAAAAAGTAGTAGTTGTGACTTCAATGAAGTCAAAAGTGAAATACCTATAATTATTTTAAAATGTTTTTGTAATTTTTCTTTTGTGAAAACCCTTGCAACTATATTTGTTTTGTTGTTTAAAAATAAATTCATATCAAGTGAAGAAAATTTTGGATGTAAAATACATGTGATTATTTTTACATGATAATTTTTTAAAATTTTATGTGAAAAATGTAACTATTATTTTAGAAGTTGATTTTAAAAATTTATACTATTATTTTAATTATTTTAGAAGTTGATTTTATAAAAACTTTTATTAAAAAAATGAATTTTAGTTCTCACTCAATTGCATAAAATTTCATGTAGGTTTTGATTTCTTCAATAATACTCCCTCTATGTTTGGATTTGATCTTCTCAATTGACTTTTCTTCTGAATTTCGCATGCTTTAACCTCGATATATAGAACAAACATTGTCTTTCAATAGAAATGCATTACCAATAACTTCCTTTTGAAACTAAGGAATCTCTTAATGTTTGGTAGCTCCTATTTTGGAGATAAAAAAATATGGAGTTTTATTTTGGTATTTTCTCCATGTTTATTCCTATTCAGGTACAAATTATTTTTTCCAAAAAAATAAAGCGACTCTGTATAAAAGACATATACTTTGTATACAACTTAAATTGGATCTACCCATATTTTGATTAAAATTGTCACGTCATTCAATCATTAATAGGAGGTGAGTGATTTTTAAAATGTTGCTATGTAGATTCGCCACTTGTCGCAATTCTAGAAATTTAATTCTCAAATTTAATATATAAAGATATTTCTTTTATGAAAATACTTTCATTTAAAAACAAAAATTTTATCATTTATAAACACTGTTTATATAAAAAATAAATAGTTTCAAAGACTATCAATACTGTGATGTGAATATATATATATATATATATATATATATATATATATATATATATATATAATATCTCAAATAAAATTTAAATCTTGATAGATTTTTTATACTCCCTATCATATATTTAAGGAAATATTAATTATTAAAAAAGTTATTGAATACATTAAACCACAAAGTTTTCATATTAAAAATTATCTAATATACATAAACCCATAATGCACTAAATTTCTTTAATACATTTCTCAACTTTAATTAGTGATATAATATGAGCTACTTCAAAGTATATTTTAGCTCAATAAATTTTAATACAAAAGAATAAATTAATAATTTTAAAAAACTATATTATACTCAAAATAATTTTAATATTATTTTCATTTTTATGAAAAAACATATGAGCTAATCATGATTAGTTTCTTTTTTATTATTAATTTATTTAATTTTTGTTGAAAAATCACATTTATTTCATTTACATAATTTTCAATAAATTCAAAAGTCCATAATTTGTTAATATAAAATATATTGTTTTAAACTCATCATATTTTAAAGGTTATCATAAATAAATTTCAATAAATTATGAATGAGAATTTAAACCATGCCATGTAATTTATTCATGTGCCATGTCATTTAAAAATTGCCATTTAAGATGATACATGTCAACTTTTTGGAGACATGAGTCTCAAATTTTATATTAAAGGATATATACATTAAACGTATCTGTTAAGCATACATGAAGTGAAAAACGAAATTAAATTGAACCAATTCAGGTTGTATAATTTTCTTGCATTAGATTCAATCTACAGAGAGGCTGTTATTGCTATATATTTAATCAAATTGAACCAAAAGAAAATAAATTAAATAGAGTCGTCTTCTTCATCATATCTGGACATGGAAGAAGAAAATTCTGAAATACTCCCTCCGTCCCACTCTCTTTGTCCACTTACCTTTTGGCACACCATCCAATACACTTCTTTAATTCATTTTATCTTGTAATTTGTATATTAAAAAATTATAGAAATTATATATTAATAATCTATATGTTAAGACAAATCAAACAAGATCACACATGATTATATTTAGGCTTACACATTGAGAGAATTTGATGAGTCAAAGTGCTTAGATGAATAGTTTCAAAAGTAAAAAATGGACAAAGAGAGTGGGACGGAGGTAGTACTTTCTCAAACTCAACAACAAAGAACAGAAGCTAACGTTTGGAGACATGGCATTGCTGAAGCTATGTGGGGCGATCGACCACAAAATGATGCTAATGAGGAGAATGGAGAAGGTTTTAGTGATAATGAAGTTGAAATGGAAGACTCTGTTGTTTAATAATTATATTTTTCAATTATCTTTAAATTTTAGATAATGTCTCGTTTTGTATTTTTTATTTTCATTGATGAATTTTGACATACAAGAAAAATGGTTGAGAGATAATAACAGTTTTAGTTGTAAAAACAAATTTATTGCTTATGACATTGAGCACTACACGGAGTATTATTTTATTCTAATAAACATACGGAGTATTATGATGATGAAAAAGTTTTTAAAAAATACTTTTTTATTTTATTATAATCTTCTCAAAATTCTTAATAGCTAATAACAATAGTTGATGTTACAATAATGTACAACTTTATAAAATAATTCATATTTATGTATAAAAAACATTATGAATTATAAACAATCAGACAGAATCATATAAAATCCTACTGATAAGATACATTAAAATCTAACAAACTCTGCATAGACTTAAAATAATCCATGAATTTTACAAAATCCATAAACTTTAAACAATCTATCAAAATCTTTCAGAATCGTGATTGAATACACCCCCTAAATTACATACTTACTATTTATATGGTCAAATATTATTCATTTTATTTATCTATTTTTATTAGTCATTTAATAGAATAATATAATCATGTCATCGCTAGTTTTGTAAATCTTTTGATCTAATTTTCAATATGAATTGAAAATAATTTTAGTCAAATATCGTACCTCCAAACATACTATTTAAATTAGGAAGGAGAGAGTACAAGATTACGAATTAAAAAAAGGTTAGTTGGTTAATAGCACAAAATGCCTCTTCTTAACCACACGATTAATCTGGTTGAAAGCACAGGATATCCAATCTGGACCGTCCATTTCCATCCGTTGCCGCATCTTATGCCCTTTAAATACCCTCCTATCTCAAAATTTTCAGAATTTTCGCATTTGATCAAGTCAAAAAAGCCCGGATTTGCTGAGATTCGTTTTCAAGGTAAGTTTCACGAACCCTAATCCGCTTCTCGCTTACGATTCGGCTTTGATTCGGAGTCCGATTAGATCTCTTTCGTGCGTTTTTGTTTTGAGTCATGCGTGTATTGATATGAATTGCGACTATTGATATGAATTTGTTCATCTGTATGATTGTATTTGATTATCGTTTCGCGTCGCCTCTCGATTTAACGTTTTTAGTTCTTCAATCAATTTTAGTTTTTTTTCTGCAATTAGCTGCGTGTTATGCTGATGAATCTGACTCGACATCCTCTAGGGATATCTCTGTTTCATATTATTCTACGATGTAGAGTTATGATGTAGTGATTTTTAGGATGAAACAGTGTGTGAGAAGCTTTATTTATTTGAGTAACTATTGTTGAATTTTTGATCTGGCTGTTGATTTTTTTTCGTGGATGGGGGATGTTTAGATGGCTCGTACTAAACAGACTGCTCGTAAGTCGACAGGAGGAAAGGCTCCGAGGAAGCAACTTGCAACCAAGGTCTCTGTGTTTTGGTGTTTTGTTCAGTTTGAATGTGAATTTGAATATTTACGAGTAATTTACTACTCCTAGGGAGTATTACTAGTGTTCAGAATTTTGAGGTTTTATATCATACGCTTGCGTTTGCAGGCTGCCAGGAAGTCTGCACCAACTACTGGTGGGGTGAAGAAACCCCACAGATACCGTCCTGGTACTGTTGCTCTTCGGTGAGTACAATTTGCAGATAATATATCTCATTATTCTGTGGTCGGTGTGCCATGTTTTTTCATTGCTGTACTTAAGATGTGCAAATATTGTCCACTCTTAGGGAAATCCGCAAGTACCAGAAGAGTACTGAACTTCTGATCCGGAAGCTCCCCTTCCAAAGGCTTGTCAGGGAGATTGCTCAAGATTTCAAGGTAATAAAAATCCTCAATAAGTGCTCTTTTAGTAAATGGAAATTTCTTTAGGATGTTTTCAGTTGGATTATCTCTGTTGTTTTAACCAAACCTTGTATCATAATCAGGAGTCAGAACTTCTAAACCTTTTACGGTGAAGATGAAATCCGACCCCCCCAAAGTGGGTAGAATGGAATATTTTCCAACTAAGAGAAACAAGTGCTAAGTATATAAATCTTTTTTTGTGTGTTGCAGACTGATCTGCGTTTCCAGAGTCATGCTGTTCTTGCACTCCAGGAGGCGGCTGAAGCTTACCTTGTTGGTCTCTTTGAGGACACCAACCTTTGTGCTATCCATGCCAAGCGGGTGACCATAATGCCCAAAGACATCCAGCTCGCCCGGAGGATCAGGGGTGAACGTGCTTAGATAATAATGATCATACCATCTCTTTGCCCTGTAATTGTTCTGTGTCTTGACTTCTATTTGGTGTCTCTCATCTAGTTAAATTAGTACCTAATCTTTTGCTTAGTGGTTTTTAAATGTTGGTGTCAAGGATATTATTTTGTGTGTGAACTAAAGTGTCTAATGTTTTCGGGGTCACACACCTGGTGTTAAACAATGTTCAATGCTCTTAATTGTGTTTGTAAAAGCACTCCCATGTGTTTCATAAATGGAATTTACTTTGTTTTTTGGTGGAGTGCCATTTTACTCAACAGAACCCTTCTCCCACTAAAGTTTTTCAATCTAAAATCGTTATTGATTTTAATTTTTTTTCAATTGTAAAATTCTAAATAAAAATCAACGAAACCTGTGGACTGTGGACACGTTTTCATACACAAGATAAATAATATGGTTCAGAAAGTGTCTTACGAGTATTATTTTTCACCAAACTTTCTGTTTTCATTTAATTGAAACACATTCTGGTTAGATCTGAATTGGTGAGAGAATATTTCCCTTTCAACTCAAATATCAATCACGTGTCTCATAATTAAAAAAAATTGTTAAAAATTCATTCAATAAAATGATCAGCTAAATAAGTATACAGTATGTAAGAAAACTAATATTTGAGTAGGAGCTGAGGTGGAATACATAATTTAAACATTCAGCAATTATATATTAGTACAATTTTTAAAGTACAAGGAGAATCTGTTTTGAAGAATTCGAGAGTAAATAACACAAAAGAACATGCCATCATATATATATATATATATATATATATATATATATATATATATATATATATATATATATAAAAAAAATAGCTCTTATAAATTTAATTTACAAATGCAAACTACTCTGCAATCCTGCAGAAGTGCAAAAATACTAATTCAATTGTTTATTTCCTCTAACATTCAAACACAAACTACTATGCAATGCAAAATTCTCTTGTACGGAAGCAAAGGTAGTGAGATACTACAAGTAATTTCGTAGCTCAGTAGAAGAACTGAGCTACTACAAGTCATTTACTCCGTATATAGCATGGTTCAATTTTTTCTCCCTTTTGAATATAACATTAACAACATAAATAGCACACAATTTCTTATTTATATTTAATTTGTTCCAAAGATCAATTTCATTTGAACGATAAAAGTTTGACCGTGTGAATAATAATCGAGAAGAAAGTTTTAATATTGATGAAGTATTGCGTAAGAAAGTTTGAGAAGGAAAACGTAATGAAGTAATATCTTCGTCCTACATTTTTCTTTTTTCTATTTGGAAATTATTATTATTATTATTATTATTTTGTCTTTTTGAATTTACGTTTAATTTATGGTACCAATAAAAATGAAATGTCCACAAATACGGGTTGGACTAAAGGATAAGAAATGGATATATAGAAAAATCGCCGGTACCCGCCTGGCGCCTGCCCTGCAAACTATACCCGCCAAATCTCCCAACCGTCGCCGCCGTGGTGAACGGACAGCCGAGCCATGGCGGCGTGTGCGGTGCTTCTCTTTCCTCCTCCTCCACACAATCCATCTCTATCTTCTTCCAACTCTCTCCTCTTCTCTCTTCCCGTCGCGATCGGAGGAGCTGCCAGCCGCAGGACCCCCCGGCTCCGTTCTCGAGTAAAATCACTCTCCGTTCAGGCCTCGGCGCGCGTTCTAGACGCGCTGATCTTCGACTGCGATGGCGTTATACTGGAGTCGGAGCACCTTCACAGGCGCGCATATAACGACGCTTTCTCTCACTTCAATGTCCGTTGCCCTTCTTCTGGGTCGTCTCAGCCACTGAATTGGGATGTGGACTTCTACGATGATCTCCAGAACAGAATCGGCGGCGGAAAACCTAAAATGCGATGGTGTCTGTCAAATTCATATGATTATAATTTCGGTTTAAGTGTAATGTATGGATTGAATGCGTTTGTTGGAGTTTGGTAACCAAAATTGGAACAAATTAGGTATTTTATGGAGCGTGGATGGCCAACATCTACAATCTTTGAAAATCCTCCAAAAGGCAAAGCAGATAGATCCAAGCTGATTGATACTCTTCAAGTACCAATTTCAAGTTTATTCTCAGTTTTCAGTAAATGAAATGGGTGTTACACTTACATTTCATTTTATTTTATTTCTTATGGTTAGGACTGGAAGTCTGAAAGATACCAGCAGATCATCCAATCTGGAAATGTGAGGGAAAGAAGACAAACTAATGATCTTATAGATGAATGTGGCTTTGGCCCCATTCGTGGACATTAATCGGCTCATTTTCTTGTAAAGAGAATCAATGTTGCCAAATGTTTTTTTTAAAGAAAGTCTAGCTACCTTACCAAACCGGTCATATGTGTTTGTTGGTTTGGTAGGTTGAACCAAGACCGGGGGTTTTGCGATTGATGGATGAGGCCAAGGCTGCAGTAAGACACAACCATTTTGTAATTTTGTTCGTTTGATGTGTCTCTTTTTCCATGTATATATCAAATTTGCTTTGGTGGTTAAGAATATGCTTCCTGAAGTACCTTGTTCTTTGCAAATTGTGTGGGATCTGAGTAAAGTGTTAGTCTTAATTCCTAGAAGTGGCATTTTTAGCAGTCTTTGATCTGTATTTTGTGATAGGGAAAGAAGCTTGCTGTTTGCTCTGCTGCAACTAAAAGTTCAGTCATACTTACTCTGGAATATCTTATCGGAACTGTAAGCTCATTAGTTAAATGAACCTTGTACATCATTCTTCATCAAGATGAATTCGCTTCTGGTCTTCTGCACAAACAACATTAGTTCACTTCTTTCCAAACATGTGTTAATTTAGGATCGGTTCCATGGCCTCAACTGCTTTCTTGCAGGTATGCTTCACTTCTCTTGAAATTTCACTTCCCTTTTACATGATGTGGATGTGTAATAATTGCACATAGAATTATGATTCGCAATAATAAAATGGGAAGGGCAGCATCCATTGCCAATGGAGCATAACGAGTCAAAATGACAATGTTTTAGCTTCAAGTAAATATAACAACAAGAACGAATGTTTTAGCTCAAGCTTGTTGTTGTAGGTTCAGGAAGGGTTTAATATTATAAGAATTTGGTTTTCTTTTTCAGGCGACGATGTGAAGGAAAAAAAGCCTGATCCTTCAATATATATAGCAGCTGCCAAGGTTATAAAAATTGTGAACCTTTTACTTTCAATCCACTAGTTTCACCCCTGCTATTCGAATATGTTGATGCATTATCATTATTGTTGTTGCTATTGTTATCACTATAATTTTTCAGAGGCTTGGTGTGTCAGAAAGAAATTGTCTTGTGGTAGAGGATAGTGTCATTGGACTACAGGTTTAAACCCTCCAATCTAAAATCATGCTCCATAGACGTCTCTTTAATTATTAATGATGTTTATATCCGCCTTCGACTATGAGAAGTAAAGATTTAAGTGTTATTAATAAGAACCATCTCTTTCTCCTTTTGATTACATATCTTCATGCTCTCTGATTGAAAGTGCAACTATGACTTTTAATTACTTAGACAAACTTTTTATACATCTGACCAAAACAATGAAGATTTATTATTCACAATATCTTCAGGCTGCAACAAGTGCGGGGATGTCATGTGTGATTACATATACTTCATCCACGGCTAATCAGGATTTCAAAGAAGCCCTTGCAAAATATCCCGACTTGAGTGATGTTAGGTACAAGTAGAGGCTGTTAAGTAGTGTTTCATATTTCAACCAATTCAGATTGAGCGGGAGCCTTTGAGGCATCGGGGTAATGCTGTTGTTGTTGTATACCAGTATTCTAGTTTATAGTTTCTTGATGCTATTTTTTTTTTGCAGATTGAAGGACTTAGAGTTGCTGCTTCAAGGTGGCAATATTTTCATGAAGTAAAAATACCATGAGAAGAAGAAAAAGAAGAAGCATATTTTGAACCATAGTGACATGATGTTTTGTTTGGTCGGGAAAGAACTAGATTTTTTTTTTTTGTTGAAGAGAACTAGAATATATTTATGATAAAAAGGTGTGGATTTAGCAGCTGTTATTTACGTATAGTTAATGAAGTTTTCTTTTTTTGAAAAAGAGAATGAAGATATTAATAAACCTATCAACTGTGAAAAGCAATGCAGGGGTGGTGGCGCAGTTGGCTAGCGCGTAGGTCTCATAGCTTAAAGAGTAATCCTGAGGTCGAGAGTTCGAGCCTCTCTCACCCCATATTTTAATTTTTTGCTTAATCGAACTAAGGCCAGATAGCTTATCTTCCGTATTTAGTTTATTAACAAGCTCCCAAAATCAACAACCGACCTTAGCTCAGTTGGTAGAGCGGAGGACTGTAGTAGGGGCGTTCACTCTGACAACCAATCCTTAGGTCGCTGGTTCGAATCCGGCAGGTCGGACCTCTGTTTTATTATTAGTTCCAAGCTTTTTTGAGTTTTTTTTTCTTTTGTATTCTTATTAATAATGTTAGCAAGGCAAACGCGATACAGCCTTTACTCCATTCTTTAAACACAATAAAATTTTACGTTCCATTGTACTAGTTTAAATCATGTCCGAGTTTGATTAAGTTGTGTTGAAATATTCACATTGAAATTTTTTTAAGATGATGACGGTTAATAAGATCATGAGATAAAAAGTTTAACCAAATTTGATTCAACTTTTACCTAGTCTTAAATTTTATCGAGTCGATGGTAGGCTCAAGAGTCCATTTTGAATCATGCAATGTGTTCATTACGTTCCCAAATTAGCTTCACACTATCTTTCTTTAGTCCATTGCAAAACTAAGCATTCGATCTAAAGAAAGAAACGTACAACTGTTTGTTCTTTTTTTTACAACGTCATTCACACAATTTTATTTTTTAAAAAAAAAAACCATGTCAAACATATAGAAAACTTAGTTTGGGGCTAAGTTGCAGGAAACATGGATGGGGTCAGGAATGAGAAAACAAACTTTACAAAGGATTTGGATATCGAGACATCCCCAAGTATTTAAATGGGAGACAAAAAAAAGGCACTCTGTATTTCGTTGTTTTTTCACTTGTTTGGTTCGAGTAAAACTGATGGCTACATTTCTTAAACAAACAAAACCAAACAATAATTAAAATTCCAACCCAAGGGGCAGATTTGTAAATACAGCAGAGTAATGGTTCCCTCAGGCAATGAATAAACTATTTACTGTTTATCTTTCAAGCTTGCTTAATAGTGCTTCCATTTCAGGCAACTCCTTGACAATCTGTCCCCAGTCAGGCATCCCCTGAAAGTTTTGTTTTTTTGAAATAATGAAAAAAAAACCGAAAAATTAAATTTTATAAAGGATCAGAAAAGGGTATGAATACGAAAAAAATTGGGGCAAGTTCGGCATAAACCTTTCCAGATCTTCGGACGCGACCATCCAAACGAAGCAGAATATATACATCTTCACCGGGCGTAACACCAGCTTCAGACTTCTGCTGTTCTCTAATCCACCTGAGCAAATTCAATATACAGAAACATGTCCTTAAATGTAATTTCATCAGCGATGAGCAGCCAGGTACAACCAGCCGGTCAAAACAAGTAATTCAGTCAAGCCTTCAAACAAGCCAATAACCAAAAAGGTCGAGCGCAAATTTCCAACGAAGGCCATATTGACATTTACTTTGAGGACTCAATAGGAAGGACTAACCTTTCCCACTCAACTGGTGGCACCGCCTCTGCCTTGAACCGAATCTCTGCTTTTAATTTTGATTGTGCAATTATCGACTTGCTTCGCTTCTCAAAATCTTCCTATAATAGCATAGGAAGATAAGAAAAACTCCGTTGAATCCCACACAAAAGTAAAGTCTGGGGAGGGTGAGTGGACCCAGACCAATAACAACCTTGAAGTCGTGAACCATAAAAGTGTTTAAAAAATAATGGCTACAATACGGTCATTGAAAGTCACAATCTTACTCCGATAGAAGGCAGCGAAGAGGCTGTTTTTGGAGAAAGACCAAAGCCTTTTTTCTGTGTCTGTGGCACCCGTCCTTCACCCCATATAACCGGAACCAGAAGGACGCCTCGCCGGAGTAGCTCACTGCGGAACCTCTCAGCTTTTTTCATGGACAGAGCAACTGTTTCTTTCTTCCCGGCCAAAATAACCTATTGCAAATAATCAGATTGAAACATACGAGTATTTTAGTTTCATTTTGATAGGATGACATATTTCTGTCCCTGGAAAAATGTGTAGTGACATATTTCTCATTTCTTGTCAAATTTTCATTGATAAGCTTAGGAATTCTTTACTTTATACATTAAGATTCTTTTGACACCCAATCCCAATGCCATAATATGACACCAATCTGTTTGGGGTCATATTGTGCTCCGTTTGATCCTGAACTGGTTCCTACACTCTAGCACAGCCCTACACCCCTTCCCTAGCCCCACATTTTAGTGACAATCCACCATCAAATATGTAGGTGTGGGGAGGTGTGGGGTGGAGGGCTAGGGGTTGAGGGAGTAGGTTTTGCGGGGGTCAGGGGTAGAAACCACTACAAGACTAAATGGAGCATCATAGAGCCCTCAAATGGATTGGTGTCATATGATGTCAAAAGAACCGAGCTCTACTTTACCAACCTGCAGACAAGATCTAAGAGATCATAAAATCTCAAAAAAAGAAAATTGTAAGAACACTTGAGATTCAAGTCACTAACAGGCAACACCCAATGCTAAAGCTTCAAAAACTATTGACAATATTAATTATTGCAAATTTGCAACTAAAAAATGAAGAACAATTGAGATTAATGTTACTAACAGGTCTCACAGTGTTGCGTAATTGGACAAGTTCGACAATCCTATCAGTTGAAAGGCGAACGGGAAGCCTTGATAGTGTTTCATCCCTAGTTATCTGTGCAAGTTGTTCTTCCTCTTTCTTGCTGTCCCACAAGAACAAAGCCATAAACACAACAATACCTGCAGGTTGCTGGTTCAAAAGTTTTAACCATTTATTATTTTCAAGGAAGAATAACTCTTATACTTCAAAAAATAAAGTGTTATGCAAATGAAACAAGTTCCCTTTGAACAGTAAAAACATCTAATGCTTAATTAAGAAATCAAGGTTGGATCTTTTTTTCAAGAAAGAAGTTTATTTCAAGAAAGAAGTTTAAGGGTATGTTTGGTTGAGGAGAATGGAGAGGAGAGGAGGGGGGATGGTAGGTGAGGATATGAAGTTTTTTTTTAAAAAAAAAAAAAACTTCAAGTCCTCTCCCTTCCTTTTCTTTCCCTCCCCTCCACCCAGATACATCCTAAGCGCTTAACTGAGAGATTACTTATGATAAAAGCATGTATACCATAAGTTATCCCAAACAAGCTTTAAGGTTTTTCCATAGCTCCATAATTTCTGCCCAAAGTATAGGAAATTGTGGTGAGGAATGCTAGTGTAACCCAGGGATGACACCACAAGAGATAATCACCTTAAGACATTCATTATCAGTGAAACACTGGCTGTGTCAACGTTGATGTCATTCATGGTGTGACTATAGCATGACCCAATTGTAACACACTAAGCAACATAAACAAACTCATATAGACACGGTTGATACTCACCGCCAATATTGATTGCAGCATTTCCTAAGGTCTCCCAAACATCGGGAGCACCATCTCCACCTTGGAGTGCACGAATTAGCATTGGTATAGTGAAAAACAAAGATATTCCAGCCGCAGCAGTAAATGCAACATAAAAGAATTTTCTAACCCCTCGAAATGGAGCTTGGACCTCACTTATGAGCTTGAGGTCTCTTCTGAAACTGTACCCAATATCCTCTCCACCTAGCCTAGCCTGAAATCATGGTAAAAGACAAATTGCTCTTGCCGTCTGTAAAAAGAGTCCTATTTGAAAACTTAAATCTGTCCCTAAAAGAGTCAAATCTAAATAAAAGACGCTAACTTTCATTATAATTACTGTTTTGTTTCAAATAGTGTCCCAAACAATTTGAGCATGTTAAGTTCAATCAAACCAACAAATAAATTATAGAAAATATAATTACAATAAATGGCTTCTGATACTTTTTCGTGCTTCTGTGTTGAGCCAGGCTGCATACACACACTCTTCAAATCCAAGTTTTTGTGGCATTTTACTGGTTTTGATGTCATTATTGAATGATTTCTCATATGCACCTTACTGAAGAAAAAAACTCATTTTTTAGGTCAGATGTAGGGGTTATAAGGTAGTTGGTGCTTGTAATGCAATACTTGGAGTTGCTTCCATTGCATTATATCAACTTAGTCTTGACTATGTTAAGTTTCAGATGTCTATCCAGCCTCAATCTTCTTAGGAAGGAATAACAAAATGAAATTCCAAAAATCACCATAGTTTTTTTTTCAATTGCATTGAAGATATCATGACACAAAGATGACTTGGCAGTTGCCATATTTGCAATTTTGGCACCTTAAAATCAACATGCACAAAATTTGAAGACAACAAAATTGTGATTTAGGTAACTCATACTAAAACTTTCAGATGGAAGGAAGCAAACAAAATTCAGAAAGACATGCGTAGCCTTGAAAAACAAACCTCTTCTTGCAATTCTTTAAATTCAGGTAATGCTCTGAAAGAAGCCAAGTCAGGATCATTTAGGATTGTGCTAAACTTGAGTTCATATTGTTTCAAAGCAAGGCGCAAACAATCAGCTGCTTTTTTACCTTCCCCTCTTCATCAAGAAACAAACAAGAACATAAGGTCCAACAACAATGCTATTGTTAGATAATACGGAGTAGATCTTTTCCCGGACCTACAAACAAAAGCTCAGTTAAAGGTCCCAAAAGGTTTTATACTCTAGGCAAAAAAAAATTTTATTCGAGACTTGCACATAAATATTACGGAGTAGTTTTTTTAAAAAAAATTATGTGACAATGAGATTCGAACTCTTGACA